>JADWOT020000004.1:565086-1060306 GCA_036345935.2 Taenia hydatigena
CAATGCAATGGCGGAGACGTGAAGGTGGGTGGCAGCACTATAGCCTGCTCCTGCAAATGCAACCAGAGGCGACATCATCCACTCCAACTTACTTTCACCTGTGAGGTAAGACTTAGACATGTACAAACGTGTGTGCATTTACGAATATCCGCCCTCAAAGTCACAATTCTATTAAAATATTGAATTTTACAAAAGCCTTCATTGTGTTTAGGTCAGTCGGACATGTGTTTACATGTTGCGTGACATTGCCGTGACATTATGAAAGGACACAGTTTTGATTTAAATATCGAAACTGCAGATAGAGATTGGTGATTCAACGTCAAGCTAATATCCTTCTCGCAACTGATGCAGCCTAACAGGCCAAGGCTTGTGCCATCTGCCTTGCACAATGCAAGTTAATAAATTCAGCACTGGGTTGAATTATTAGTTGCGATGATCTGCGTGGGTATGCCTCCAGGTTGATCTCTCCTATATGTTTTGCGTTGCTGAAGCTGTACTTTAGGCACCGGCTTTTTCAGGTAACATGTACTTTTAGATGAGTGCGTTAATCAACACTGGATCAGGGAAGGTCCTTTGATAACCAACTTCCCCTTACTGGCACTCTCGGTGATGCTTCTAGTGCGGCTCTGCCCCATCTGATCCCATTGACTCCATCAATTCCTCTTTGGTGAAGCAAACCATCGTCAACTATAGGACGTTGCTGCCTTCCTCCCCTCCATCTGACTAGCACTTAGCAACAATCTATCTGATTCGCAGTGACCGTCATTGACATGAGTAGGTGCGTAGATCACCGTTGTTAGAAACGGAATGCAATTGATGAATTACGCCTTGTGATCATCCAACACCTTACGCTGAAGAACAAACTGCGGATGCTGAGGAGCTCACGCATGTGAGCGTGCACGAGAAAGCATTCCAAACTAATTACGCGTTGTCTGCTCAACCAGCTCCATACTAGCAAATCAATGGCGCCGTTAATTTACAAACTCTCCACCCCTACTGCATGGATGTGTCCCACACCACATCGGGGCAGTCAGTATTTCACCATCACCTCATCCCAACAAACGCAAACGCACTAGTGGGCATATGAACACCCAACTTTCCTACTTTGCGATCTTAAGTAGTAGTGTGCCGTAGGCGATTGCAATAGGAGTTGTCAATGTGCTCCTTAGTGAGAGACTGATCTAGGAGACAACTCGTCGGCGTTCATTGCCACCTCGAAGGTTTGAACTTCACATGACCCACTTGTACATGATTAATAGACATTGGAATCAAGGAGAGATCCTAGCATCGCCTAGATTCAAAATTGCACACATTCCGTCTAAGAGTGCTTCTCAATCGGCTTTACGGGATTAGAGCGTTGACAGCAGACGATCATGAATGCAAGTAACAGACCCATTGTAGGTGCCGCCTTGCAAAGTGTCAGCATAGTCTTGGCCCCTCGTCAAATGTGTGATGCCTCGTTCGTTTACTGCCGCTTTCTGCTGGGTGGACTGGCCCCTGAACTATGCCAGTAGTCCCTTCGATCCCTTTTTCTCCCAGGCATTCATATTCCGTCCCTGTATTGTGCCTTCATTGCCTACATGGACGCTGTATGTGTGGCAGCGATTAATGGACTCGACTTTAACGGATTCCCATCCCAATCCATACCGACTGTGACGAATTTTAGCGGTGCGAAAGAAGTGCATGTGCTACGGATGGGAGAACCTCTGACACCGCACAACAGTAAAGCTGAGAATGACGTCCACCTTCGGCATCTACCACATCCCCGTGTTCTGCAAGAAGGCTATTGACATGGAAGCGACGCACACTTCACCTGCATCAAGCTTCAGCTGTAAAATGCAATGCAATAATTTTCGTACTTTAGTAGTCGGAAGGCGGGAATCAGAAAAGCGGAATCGAATGTTTCTGTGCACGTGAAAACAGTCGTACCTCGTTAAGGCGAACTGGATCTGCCGGCACCGGTGTACGGTGACGCCTACGTCCATGATTTCGGCGTTCCATTTTCAGCTAACTATTTCAAAACACGGTGATTGTCGTAGTCAAAATTTTTTTAGAAAGCAAGCTTTAAAAAAACCTCCTCTTCCAGCGAAATACCTAAAATTTTTTGACTATGGCGGCACAGCTAAAGCAGTCTTAGTCAGATGCTCGAGTCATCATTCGTGAACACTGACATGGAGTTGGGTAATACGCATTATTCAGAATACAAACTCAATCGTGCCATGGAGTAGGATCAGATGCCTTCGAGACACCCGAATGGAACCACTTTCGTAGTGCTCGTTAAGTGACCTTTGGCAATAGATGGAACGCCAACAAGTAAGCCATCAGTTGTGGGCTGCAGGGAGGAGCTTCAGCAGCGGAGATTGATAGAAGGGGCAGTCGAAACACCATCGTCGACATGAGAACCTGTTGTGTCAGAGGTGCTGGTCATGACTGCCTGGGCATGCAAGGGCTTCACAGAATGGTATGCAATACCACCGAGTCCTTTGGATGATCTCTATGTTGGTATAGGGGTGGGTGGATTGGGGAAGTAGAGGGATGTGTTGTGGATGCAGTGCTAGTAGGTGGTTGGTGATGGGCATTGTGAGTCGGACGCGGTGTTGCTAATGGCTAGTCACCTGGAGGAGAAGGAAAGCAACGCTCAGTATTCAAATACGGTTTGCTATATTAAAGGGGATTTAAGAAAGTCCACTAGGAAGTCTTCAATGGCAGGTTGGGTCAAAGTCTCGCGAAGCGCATCACCGAGGCTGGCAATAAGGAATACTTGGTTGTCGGAAGGACTTCCACGATCCATTGCTATTAAAAGTAGTTATCCATAAGTGTATTTAGCTGTGCCTACGTCATCCCATTTGTGTGGATGTAGTAGGAATTGTGAGGTATTGCCATCGGCCAAGACCCAAATAGCTGAGCATTAACACCACTCACCAGTCAGTTACAGCAACGACCCACGCGAAAGGCAACGACATCTGAGGAGACGAAGCAGAAGTCTGCCTCTTCGTGATGCAGTTCTTCTTCCGTTCGAAGGTCCGCTGCTTTTACTGCTACTTTTGCCAGTGTCCACTGTGCGTTCGGTGATTCGAACATCCTCCACTGTTAACAGATTGTTTCCGGGCCCTACCATAGATCTAATAGTGATTTTATGCCGTCCATTAGTGAGCATTCCAATGGTCCATTTTAGTTATTCACGTTGTGTTCTTGGATAAAACTTACCCTCTCAAATTAATTAATGCTTATCTTTTGTGCCATGCATATCCTTTCACCTGGAATATCAGGGTGCTGCAAATCACATGTTTTGCTTTGGGATTTCAGTTTCAATGTAATGTCGTCTATGGCTTCACATGTTTTAGCCTTCAATGTAAAATACACGCACTTTGAGTTTCAGTTCACATCTTGCAGAGAACCGAAGCTATCACACGTCTTTGGATTGCCCTGTCATATTCTTCACTTTACATTCCCTCCTTCAACTCTTTCTACGCAAGCATCGCCAGAGGTCATCAACTTTTGCGGATGATAGTGCCAGTAAAATTAATTTGTTGTTAAGGGCAGCAATGGACCCGGCCGTGTTTGGTCACGCCGAGTTCCCCTATACTAGCATAGTGCTCATCCAAAGGAAGTATTTGTGATCAATCAGATTCAGTGGCATTGCATATCATTCCTGTGAAGCCTTTGCTTGCTCAAGCACAGTCTCGATCAACGCCTCTGATACGATAGGCTTCCATGTCGACGACAGTATTTCAACTGCCTCTTCTCTCAATCTCTGCTGTGCAAGCTCCTCTCCGCCGTTCACAACTGACAGCTCACTTGTAAGAGCTCCATCTATCGCCAAAGGGCACTCAACGAATATCATCGGAGTCGTTCCAGTTAGGCGCCTTGAAGGCATCAACTCCTACTCCATGGTCACATCTCTGCAGAGGCGCGAAATTCAGCTCGTTGCCTGAGTAATGAGTATCTCCTGACTCCGAGTGAGTGCTCACGAGTGATAACTTGTGCAACTGATTAGGGTCATTTTAGTTCTTCACTTATAGTCAAGGCAGTTTATAGTACTTCTTTGAGAAAGGAGATCTGTTTGATGCCTTTTGCAGCAAATGACTCTCACAATCGAGACTAAGCACTGTTTGTCGCACCTCATCTTCACAGGAGCAGACGATGGTGATAGCACCCACTTTGTCTACTTGTGGATGGTCGAGGGGAGCTACTCCTTCATGTGCACTTTCTAACTGTAATGTCATCTTCACCCACTTGGCCGTCGCCCCCTTGCAACGAGTAGAATAAATGCAGATCAGTGCCCATCTCCTTCGTTGGTGACCATATGATAGAAATGGGGTGGTGAGGATTAACCACCGCATCATTTATCAATGAATACGGTCCTCCACACGTTCCATTATGTCGACACATTTGCTATCTGCATGCTTGACTAAGTAGTGCTCATTGTTAGGCGGAAGCGTTCGGCGAACATGCTTCTCCCTACAATACTATTGTTATTCGCCTTTGAGGGAAAAGGATGCACTCTGCAGCCTTCATTACATTACCACCAGAGACGAATGCTCTCTGCCTACTCTCCTTTTACTAGTTCCGAGGTAATGAACGCGTTGAAAGGAAAAGAGTAGCGAGAAATTCATCACGCATTCTAATATATTTGTTGAAGTTAGCGAGTAGGCAAGGGACCACAATCTAACTGCCCTAGCCGCGAGCAGCACACGCACCTGTCTGCCCATGCTAGACAACGAGCAAGTACATTTGTTTGATAAGCATAATGAATGACGAGCAGGCACAGAAGGACGTTGCGCAGACGAATTCGCTGTTCGACAGCGTCATTAAGTCACTAAAGTGTCATGTGGCTGGCTCATTGGTCGCCGTAGTGGAGATGCCGTGATTCTATTGCAGAGGATTCGCCTGTGTCCAGCAAATCCAGCAAACCCACGAAGAGGCAGTTACTGCCCCTGCCGACCACAAGCATTGCATCAAAGTTTGGTCCACCTAATCTTGCCTGAGAAGAACGGCCAGGCTAAATATTCACTTCACTTTCTCTCTTGCCTTGGGAGGTGTGCCTTGCTGCTCATAGAGGAGTGCTAGCGCCAGCACAGTATGGCAAAGGGAACACAACAACCACACCTTGCGACACCTAAATGAAGACTCCGCTTCCCTCCCCTCAGGATCAGGCATCCCAAGTAGTGTGCAGCTACAAATAACATCAACAAGACACGAGCAATCTGCATTTCATCTTCCGTTGCAGTCCCGAGTGTTTCTTGTCCACGCCAGGAACGTTTGTTTCGTGCCGCATCTGACACTTAACGCTGTTCTGTTAGTTGTGAGAGGACTCTGCTTTGGTAAGTCAATAGACGAGTGGGAAGTGCGAGACATTGAGAAAAATCAAGTCTCGAAGAAGTGTAGATACACAAACAAAGCATTTGTAGAGTCAACGCACTCCGTCTTCTCGCTATCCACGTTCTAAGAGTTGCTCTAAAATAACAACAAATGACGCCACACGGAGCTGGTGTGCGATGCACACACTGGCAATAGACTTCAAGATTTCACCAGCGCGCAGGCCCACTCGCCTTTCTGGATCCGTACATTATCGTGAGTGATGTATGGTCCCCAACTTTCCTCAACCGCACAATATTTGTTCCTTCAATGTTAAAAGTGCATGGACTGCTCAGTTTGTCGAATTACCTGATGTTTGCTTTGTAATTTAGCAGTGGTTTTACCAGCTTTCTGTGTCCTACCCGCAAATCTTCAAGAAACGCTTGAGCTGTGAAGGTGAGGAGATGCGCTGCCTTCAATTTCCCCTATGATTGTATACTTACCTCTGGAAAGTTACAAGTGCTGACTACTAGGCAGTTGGGTTTAAAAGAGATGAGGAATCCAATTTGGTGTCTACTTGTCCATAGCCAACTTTGGCAACTCGGTAAGTGGGATGGAAGTAGATGCAATTGTCTCTCACACGACAATGGAACAATCAAAGCAAATCGCAGTGATAGCGGATTCTCGCCTCTTAGTTAATGAAGTGTTGTGATTTGACTTTGTAGGCAGTCAGGTCTGCAACAGGTCAAACGTGTGCCTTCTTGCTAGCTCATCTTGGAGGACTTGGGTGGTTCACGAGAAGCCTCGAACAATTCAGCTTAACTCTTTCAGCTGGCCGAAATCCGGCAGTTCAAAGGAGCAATACACTGTCGTGGAATCCTCCACTAACATTCAGTACCATTGACTACCATTCGTGCGCATTAGCCACAGCCTAGTTGACCGATTTCCGTCAGACTAAATAACTGGGACAGTTTCATTTGTCCTTTGGTGCTCCCTCTACAAGCAAACGACGAATGGGTCAACTGATTAACCTTGAGGCGAACACCTGAAATCACAAGTGTATCACGCACCACTGCGGTCACCACGCGTAGCTGCATGACAAATTAATTAAAGAGGTGGGAGAAATGCAGGTGTGCAAGCATCTCGTGTTTCGTGACCAGATAGTCATTGCGGATGGCTTCCAGGCAGAGCAGGGTCACCCTCATCCTCTCACAAGGAGTAGAGTGCGAGCAGGTGGCAGAATGATGAGGCTCACAATGGTTCAGGGAGTACCCTTCTTTCTAATAGTACGACGACATCAGTACCGCAGCAAGAAGCGTGTCCGTTGAACGCGTCTCATCTGGCATTGAGAACTACTTAGTCTGATGCATGCATTGCAAATGCCCCGATGTGACAGAGCGACTAGGCATCTGTCCTCATTCGTGGCTTTGGGAAGGCACGTACCAGTTGCCATCAATGCGCTCAACAGAAACCATTCAGCACCAGACAAACACACATGCACATTCGCCATCCCCTAGCTTCACAATGCAAAAAGGAAGTGCGTCACTTTTAATGCATGTTACACTTGTAAAGTTGCCTCTTCAAAGTCCCGCCTCCTGATTGCTGGTTGGTTCCATTGAGGAAAAAAGAGAAGAGTCTGATTTGGTGTCAACTTTCCCAAAATCCATCTCGGCAGCTTGATATGTGGAAATGAGCAAAATTAATTAGCTCACCAGCAACAATAAAATGGCCATAATTTGGTCTTGAGTTGAGCAAGACATCGAGGACTCCTGGCGTGTTTCTTCCTGTTAACTCCATGTGAACAGCTGCAATGCTTCACGAGGAGCTTTGCGCAATTCAGTTGCTCAAGGCACTCCACCCATGAGAGCGATGCGTTCTTGTGGCAGCATTACTCCGTCATTCACCAGAAGCCTCTACCAAGAGTTAAATGCATTGCCTACCATCCCAGCTAAATTTAAGTGAGCCAAGTAATTCTGATCAGTGGCAGACTGTACCTCTACCTTAAGACCACAAATATCTCACTCAAACTGCACTGGGAAGACATCGTTCCCCACCGTCGCTTCATGAGCTGCGACTGTGGTTGTGACCTCGGGGTGGTGTGAGAGGCGGCATACCATTTCCTTGTCTGAACGTGTCAGAAGCAAAGGAGCTTTGACTACGCGACCACCCAGGCAGGTAACTGTCCATAATAGCAACGGATCGCGGAAGTCCTCCCGATGGCCTAGCACCCCTTAATGTCACTCTTAGTAATGTACTTTGCGAAGCTCTGACCCAACTTGTCATTGAAGACTTCCTTACGGACTTTCTTAGATCCTCTTCAATAAACCAAATCCTTTTCGACTACCAAGCGCTGCCTTCCTTTCCTCCAGCTGACTAGCAGTTAGCAACACTGCATCCGATTTTACAGTCTCCACCACCAAACACCTACTTGTAATTCACTCACGATACGACTCTCGTTTTACTCCCTCACCCATCCTTAACCCTGTCTCCCTCTCCCCTCCATGTCAACTCTTCAATCGAATGCAAACATCGGTGCCATCTTCCCCCACCCACTCGCAATTCATCAATGTAGCCATGAAATCGCTACGCGTCTCCAACCCAATGGATGCACCCATCAGTTGAAGCCCCACGGGTCTACACTTCTCCCCTTTCGAAATGATTTGCCTACCGACTGGTCTTTGCAGTCTCGTACAGCCAAAGCAATCTGTAAGGGTACAGCCTACCCGTGCACACCTTTCGCTTCACCCAACCACGGGCGAACTCCATACAAAGCGAAACGACTAAGATCTGCGGTGTGCTCTGGTGAAAGTACAAGTATGAGGTAAAGTGGTCCGCAACTCGTTGATTTGGGAAAGATGAATTCTCTGCATGAGAAATCACAGCAATTCAACAGAGGGGGCAAAGTGTAATGATGTGGAGAGTGGCATTACCACCAGTAGTTGCCGACGTGAGGAACTCCACACTGGCATTCAGCACACCACACCTGGGAGAGATCTGAAAACGAAAGGACAGGAACTCGCTACTCGATACTAAGCCACAATCACTCACCCACCTACCCAAGAGAATCGAGATTGACGGCCGGCGTTTCAGCCAGCTGATAATGGACATATAGAGAGAAGAAAGCAAAACAACACCCACATGGCCTAATATAAATAAGTAACACAGTTGTCTGCCGCCACAGCCTGCAGAGCTTGACAGAAATTCATGGCGAGTGCAGATCCCAATGCCACCATCAAATCCCACACGGTAGTATCGTAAGCAGTGCATCAGACAAACTGAAACACAAAAAGAAAACTGATTGGTTTGCTGGCGAAGGAAAATCCTTACTTTGGAGGAGAAATGACTACTTTAGCATATCTGCCTCGCCTTCTTCCCCTCACTGTAGCGTCGATAGCACCGGCAGATAAGGTGGGGATACGAGACATGTCTTCCTTCCAGATGCGCCCCAAACGTCCAAATGAAATTGAAATAGCCACCGACAGCCTCTGTCCTTCATCATGAAAAAAAGGGCAAGCGACCACACCTAAGCGCAAATAATTTTCGACCTCGATTTAGGGTGTGGGTGCATTTCCGATAGCCACATGCAAATAGACTCAACAAAGCCAGTTCACCCAAGCAAACAATTTACTTCCGTAAAGAAAACAAAACAAATAAGTAAATAAGGAACCCCCGCAATTTCCCTCGAACTGAAAGAAAACGCGAGCTTTGGCCATTATCATAGATACCATGGGATAAAGAACACCTCCCAAGGAGAGCACTGACTTGCATAAAGGTTAGGAAGGAGGCTAGGAGGGATAGAGGTGAGGTTATAGCTCCGAAGGGCGACAATGCGCAGGAGACTTTGAAGGCTGCTGCTACTCTCCGCCAAATCTTGGGGCAAGGCAACTCGTCCGCAGTTATCAAGAGGCACCTGAAGAATAAAATAATTAAATATTATTCCTTCCCTCCCATGGATAAATGTGGAAAGCGGAGTCAAACAGAGCTAACAGAACGACTGCACCCAAGCAGCACCCTACGCCTCGGCAGCCATGGCACAAAACACGCTTCATCACTAGGTGTGTAACAAAGGATTGGGTATCTCAAAATCTACGTGTGCTGATGCAAATTCAAATAATTTGCATGTGGGAAGACAAAATTCATGTCGCGAGAGTGATTGAGAAGAGTGTCGGGTGAATGTCAACCATGCAACATAAATGGCTGCCACTCAAGTGACCACTAACAAACCATGTAAGGACACCATGAACATATGAGGGAAGATACGAGGCAACTTCAAGAAAGCAGACGTTACGTCCCGCAAAATACCTGCAAAGCCCTAGTTTATGCGCACATTTCAAACTTATTTCAACCGCCGTGACGATTACAAAGTGTTAAGAGGAAAATAGGCGGCATAGTGATACTACAAGTATCGCTTCAATCCTAACAACCAGAACATGATAAGGGCTGCCGCAGTACTTCTTACAAGCGTGACAGACGGCTGGGAACTAATTGGACGAATTAAATTGAGTCTCCTCTATTAAAGCCCATCCATGGGACCAGCATCAGCGATAATGAGAGATTCTGTGGCCTTCATCACCTCCAAACAACTACTCACGCCGAATTAGAGTCTACACAGTTCCTCATATGACTTCGGTGCGAGGCCATAAGTCCACAGCTCACAAAGAGTATTAGTAGAATTCTTTATGCTATCTACATCTGCCCTCATCCTAATATAATACCATTCACTTACGAAACACACTTTAACCTGATCGTTCTCCCTTTATACGAATGCCATCGTCCCATCCAGCAGATTCGCGCCTACGTCACAGAACACACCTAGTGCCTAACTCCCATTGGAGAAGAAGCCTATTTCAAGCAAGTGCACCAAGATGGTTAGTTAAAACACTCCCATATTTCCAGCTTTGAATTATGTGTTAGTCCTTTGGTAAATACAACAAGAGTGATGGTTTAATAGTCTTTAATGCTTTGTGTTAACAATTTCGTGCCCTAAAGTTATTATTTGCTTGTAGTTATTTTCATGCTATGATTGTACCGTGCCGAGACTTCCTTGAAGACAAAAGAAGGCATATTACTAGGGCAGAATGTGTTTGGCGAACAGGGCGGGTAAAGCTGCTGGCCTGGCCCGGCCCATAGGCCAGTCAACGCAGCTAGGACAATATGGTCACCCAAGTGGCCGATATCAGCCTCGACACTCAGATCAAACCAAGTATTGCAAAGATAATGTCGCTTAATGCTAAATCATTGACAATGGTCAAGACTATGCTATCATTTTGCAAGATGGAGTCTAATGATGTTTTGCAGTTTGCATCCATGATTATTTGCTCTCAATGTTATAATCAGTCAAGGTAGATTCAGAAGCACTTTCTGATGCCATGCGTGCAGCTGTAAAGCACGTAATCCTAAGATGAATTCCTAGTTTAATGCTTTGCAGCTATGCACAGGTAAGTTGTGCAAGCTTGGAACCTCCGTGATGGTTAGTTGATGCTGGTAAATTGCATGTAGATGACTCCTTGTGATTGCCCATGGCACATTATTACTTGCGATTGCAAGTTAGGTAAGTTATGCGCATAAATGTCCGTAAGTGATCGCACTTCGTGGCGTAAAGTGAGCGTTGAACCACCTTTGCTTTGGCGTGTATGCGGCACATGCATGCACTAGGAGTCAAGATTTTATCATTTTATGGTTCCACTCAAATGCTGGTATGAAAGTCGGGTTAGAGGGCAGTGTGCGGCCCACCAGCATTTCTGCATTTTAAAATAGGGAGTCGCTTACCATTGCGGGCTACATGTTGTGAGACATGCATTGAAAGGAGGAAGAGGCTGCCTTACCTTCTCGTTTCAGTGCAATGACTCCTAGTCTACTGGTTCACATGGAGCGTGCGTATTGTAGAGAGTGGGCATCAAAGGGGTGCTACAGAAGAGCGACCGTGTGTGCTGCTGTAGGTGAGGCAATCACGGCAGCCCAGCATGTCGCACCAGGTGTGAGGCGAGGGAGCAGGGGCGAGATGTGTCCACCAGAAATTGTGACCTCAGTGCACGCAGTCATAAAATTCGCCGAGGCCACATCCAGTCTGTGAGCGTTTGCGATCTGAGCCACTAAATAAATCAACTTTCTACCTAATTCTTGGACAAAACCGCCACCTATGGCCATGACCTCCAGATGTTTCAGTTCACAGGCTCAATTCTCCTCTCGGTATTACTGCTACACTCTGCCTTTAGAAGCTTTAGTGAACTACACCTCTCCTCCTGTTGACAGAATTCCCACAGACTCCATCTCACGGTGCACAACAAGCACATCCCCACCATTTTCTTACGGCGTGTGGACAATCTTAAGTCGTATCAGTCCGCAATGTAAGTCGTGTTTGTTTTCAGTGGCACCAACGTGGCCGTAAGTTTCTCCAACTGTCTACACCAGTCAATGTGAGCTTTTCGCCGCTCCCAAATGTGCACTTAGTTTTCTTTTAGATTTCGCTCGAAGATTGCTCAGTTTAATGTAACACATGAGAATCCAGCAAGAGATTACACCACTTTTGCGGTACGTCTGATGAAAACGCATTCCAACACAAAATTATGTGGGATTGGGCACGAGCGTGCCATTGCAGTGTAATTTAAGCGATTACTCACCTCCTTTTTCCACATGTCATTTTAATGTTACAAATTCCTGCGACTTGGTCCTTTCCAAACTCTCAGATTATCGAAACAATCAAATCAGGAGGAAGAGATATGCATTAGAAAGGTGGTGCTTTGAGCCTCAGTTCAGGCACCTCCCTCCCTGCACTGCCACATCCACCACACCATCAATAGCTCATCTCACTAAGAAAAACACATTATTTCGAACAACTGTCCGACCTCCAGTGCCAGGTGATGCACTGAAGCGTCGGTGGAAGCTGGTTCGATTGGAGTACAGCGATTGCGGTGGCGACAGGGTAATTAGGATCGGAAATGAGGTTGAGCACCAGAGGAACCTTGAGGTATGTCAGTCCAGGTTAGTTATTCGGGCTCGAAGTGCTCTTCCTAACGTCTTTTCGATTTCACTGACTATCAGATCCTTGTACGCATTAGCTGATACGGAGAAACCGTGAGTTGAGATGCATGCGTCTATAAGAAGAGACGCCAACAAGTTCAGTTGGATGTCAGGATGTACGTCTGTTTTCAAATGGACAAAAGCATTACACTCCTCACTACCCAAGATATGCAAATTCATGGTTAGTGGAATGTGTCGTCAGAGGAAGCAGAAAGGAAATTAGTGTTTCCAAAATGCAGCATCCCATTGCCCTCTAAACTTGACATTGGATGTGGAGTGCGTGAGGAGTTAAGGTTGCAAGATTGGCATCCACGATTTGCGTGGTTAGAATGAAGCAGACTTACTAAGTTGGGAGGGATTAATGCCAAACTAGTTACGTTGAAGCAAGCGCCGATGGTGTAGGTGAGCACTTCACGGACCAGACTGTTTTGAAAAGAATAGGGACAAGAGAGAACAAGATTTTCAATAGCTTTAACACAATGTTTTTGCCTCTTTTTCTTACACATAGTAACAGATCCCTTGTTGCACCATCCATTATGGGATCTGCGAGGAAGCCTGGAAAGTGTCTATCAGCAGCAGGAGATGTTGGACTCACTGTAATTGAAAGAGGACACTAACAGCAGTGCCACGACAAGCAGTGCACCTTTCGATTGATAAAACTGCATGTCGAAGGAGTGGGGCTATGCTTCGCCCCAGAAGTCGCGGTGCATCGTTTGTGCTGTCGATGGGAGGGCGTGGTGGGTGATCTTTTTATATCCAACCACTTGGGTCTTTGCCAGTGGCAATTGTTTGTAACCTACACACCATCACCTTCACCAATGCAATGGCAGAGGCGTGAAGGTGGGTGGCAGCACCATGACGCGCTCCTGTAAATCCATCCAGAGGAGACATCATCCACCCTAACTTATTTCCATTTGTAGAGAAAGAGTTGGAGCTTGTACAAAGGTGTGCGTATTGACGCATATTTACCCAGAAAGTCACAGGTCCATTTAAGGATTTAGACTTAAATTCATACCTTTATGGTGCTTGGATCAAATAAACATGTGCACGCACAGTGTTTGGTATAAACCATATCAATAGTAGTGAAACCGGATTGGGTAAAATGAGTTCGACCTGGTCGGTTTTGGTTGGCTTGTTTCGTGAACATCAGAAGATATGCCTACCAAAAGGAATAAGTCAACATTAAAGTAACGTGGGGTCGATTTCGACATTGGAAGGCCTTTTAACAGCACAGATAGTTGCAATGCATAAAAGGCCATTAAATTGGTAGTTACTAGTACGGTGGCTGTTTATGTCGGTGAGTAGGAAAGAATGTTTTTAGGTCTGGTCACAGTCAGGGGTTGTGACATGAAATTGGCCGCAGGAGTCGTCTTCCGTAGGAGGGCTAGAAGGGCCTTTTTGGAGTTCATATATCCAATCCAATGTCTGCAAATATCCGAATAATAAAGAGCGCAGCAGCTGAATTTATTTGTAGCCTAAAATAATCTTAATCTCATTGCATACAGACCTGCTGCCCATTACTTCAGTTCGAAGTAACTTACCAATTACTGAACCTGTGTGTGGCACCCTTAGGCCAAGCCATCAAACAAACCAAAGACACTAAATACAGTGGACTAGTGCTTTTTGTCTACGGCTACAAATCAAATAACTTTTTTGATGCATTGTGCTGATGAAAACCACAATCACGTCTGCAGTTGATGCCATTTCGCTTTTGGTTGTTATTAGTTACGAACACCTGCCAAGATACTCGTTGTACTATAATGAGGCTCTTAGCCACCTGAAAAAGCACTTTTAGCGATGATCTAATAAAATAACATTAGAAAAATTTGATAATAATTCTGTACAGCCGACAATATTCCTTTGACGAGCTAACACAGAGCGTAGCGTCATCTGATAAGAAGCAGAATATTTAAAACAATTCCTTTAAGCATTAGGAAACACGCATCCTGACATAACGTATTTGTTCTCTTGCACTTATGTTATTTGATGCGACACTGTAATTATGAAATTAACTGTAACTTTTCCCCTCGGTGTTACAACTTTCCGTCTAGCTTCATTGCAATTGCTAGAATTTTTTAAGATCTAAATGCAACGAAATTTAAATGGGGGCGCTTGTCTCACCTTGCCTTGTTTGTACCAATCAGTGTGGGTGCTATGACCAACAACACTAATATAAAATGACTTGCTGACAAGCATCGTGCAGCGTTGCGTGAACTTGATGGCATTCGCCACTTGATTGAAGAGAACAGGCTTGGCAGGACTTCGAAGCACCTTCAAAATTCGACTAGAGAAGGTAATGCATTTCAAACTATTCTTTGTTTGAACATTTTCCGACCTTCCAGGTCATTTTTCCCATTTCAGTAGAGATCTAAGATGCTAAAGCCCCTTTATTTGTACATCCCTATTCAGTGTTTAGACGGCAAGCGGTTTTAGCATCTCACTCGCTTACAGTATTTTGATGCTATACTTCTTACTTTTGTTGTTTCATTTATACGAATAACCCAAAACAAACAGTTCATTTGGATTAGTTGCTTTGGATTAGCCATCGTCATGGATGTTTTTGGCCATAGCTAAGACTGGTTTCTCTTTTTACTACTTTTTTAGACTGAGTCTTTATCCTAGCGTCACCCCGTTGCCATTCCTACTTCATTGGTCTAAGATTGATTAACATCCTAGGAGCTTGAAAGGTTTTTTAGTCAGTAGTACTGTTCAGGTTAAAAATAGGCTAAACAAGATGATTTGATTAAAACCAGTTATGTGTTTGAGCAATTTTTTGATCCCTTAGGTCTTTTCTAATCTCAGTAGAGGTCTAAAATACCGAAATTCCTTTATTTGTACGTCCCTATTCAATGCTTACATAGCAAACAGTTTTTGAATTCAACCTGTCCATTGTATTTTGATGTCTTGCCATTGCAAATGTATGTTAAGGCGTAAGTTAAGTGCGAAAAATGCTGTTAATTTAATTTGGTTGAATAAATGGGAAGTGGGTTAAGTACCTATAGGCCTCAGATATTTTCAACTCGTCAGCCGACTTGGTGAGTGAGGCGAGATGTTTGCGCTCATTCGTCCACTGAATTAATCATACGTGCAAGTTCACGTGCTTACAAATGCACCCGTTCGGATTTACTTTGCTGTTCGAGCAGCGCTTTGCTTCCTACCGCCAGATTATTGAGTAGTGACAATGATGTCGTGTTCAAATAGCTCGAATTGTGAGTGGATGTTGGATTTTGAACAGAGGATTGGTAGGATACATGTTTTTCCATTATGTTTCTGGTTTCTTCATGTTGGACGTTTACAGACCCAGGCATCCGTCTTCTGGCTATTTAGGCACTAGTAATCTTTGACGCTCTGCAAATATTGTGGTGTGCGAAGAAGATCCGGTGTTCAAATGAGGAATGCAAGTCTGGAAGCAAATGGGTTATGTGCTTTTGGTAGGGATGGGTGGGTAGTGTGGTAGAAGGAACGGAAGAGAGTTACATGGCATCAGCACAGAGAGACTAGAAAATCTCTTGCTAATATGTGAATTACCTGCAACACCTAAGTGTTTAGCACGATGGACCTATTGTCTCTTTGTCCTCACAAATTCACAGAAGATGGATCACGTCACCCCAAAAGAGTTTCCACTATTAAATTGTAGAAGAGGCCGTGTTGCTGAATACAATGTACGATTTTGCGCAATTCATTTGATAAACCTAATTAAGAGCTTGCGATGCCATTGTAAGCGAAGAGAATGGGGCTTCGACAACACGCTTGTACGCAAGGCAACGCAGGTGGAATAGGTGTAAAGAAGGGGAGGGACACAGTCACAATAGCCCATTGTTGAAATCCATACAAGCAAGACGTATTTATTCACAATGATCTAAGATAGGGTTAATATTATCACTTTGAATTGCGATTCTCCGGACTTTATGACTGGTTGTGGTGGAGACTTACCCTTTCGAATGGGTTCACCAATACACAAGCTAAAGATCATTGGAAACAGGCCCGCTTTGTTCTAGTTTTTTTTTAAAATTGGAAGGATTTCTAACGTTCTACGTTACTTTTGTAAACTACTTTTTCCTTATTTGGTCTGGAAGACCCTTGCGATGAAGTGGAAGTAGATTCGAATTCTCGTCAAGTTAAGAAACCGAATATAGTCTAGTGCATTTAAAAATCCTTTGAATGACACGAAAATGGTGCAGATATATTTGCAGAGTCCTCGCAGAAGGGAAACACAAAGAGAGATTTCCGTGTGTGCGTGTGTGTCCGCGTGATCTAGTGCAACGTTGAAAAATGAACAACGATTAGTTCAAAATGGTATGCCAACCAGCGAAATGATTGGTGAGACTAGAAAGGTGGAATACAATCACTCTTTCCCGTTATCTAGACATAATCCCCAGCATTTAGCCAAGTGACGTTGGCTCCAGCTTCATCCACACTGAAGCTGTTTGTGGGTGGCGACGAGCACTGATCTCTTCTTCCCATTTCAGGAGTGAGACGATTCACTGATGCATCGTCAGCTCATCACCTGCCGCAGAACAAATACGACTCGCCGGTCTGCACACAACTGTTTGTAAGGTCTGTCTGGAGCTCAATTTCCCGCGCGATCCACAGTGAGAGGTCTCCACACCGTCACTCATCACACCGCGCCCAGTGATAATTTGACAGAGGGAGAGGGATCATCCGCTAATCTGGCTGATTCCAAGGCCACTGCGCTACACGCGGCATCTAGGCAAGGATTGATAGAGATGGTTCGTGAACAATAACTAAACTTAAACCCCTACCGCTCAGCAAACTACTGGTAGAGCTTTTGGCGATTAGGTGTTTGCGGAATTCAAACAAAGGGAGGCTGAGTGCTTTCCATTGAATGAGATGTAGAAGCGCTATTTATTCCACATGACCGGCATATTTGTCACTCAAGCATGGATTCACTGGGTATTGTAAAATAGCTTCACATGCGGATCAAATTATTTAAATATATGCCGACCGATAACTCTTGATTCCTCCATCCACCGACGGTGGCGGAACTCGGACTCTGCTTCGGTTAAGTCGTTGCATGCAATCTCCGAATTGCCTGGAACTTCTCTTCGGCTTTGAAGCAGCCTAACCAATGCCACTGTGATCTCTTCAGGCAAAATACTTGCACCACAAGTGGTCAAAAATAAATTGCTGCTCGTCTAGCACAAAGCGTATGCAAAAGGAAGACACGCACGTACATCGTCTACACAAGCCGATATGCATTTGAAAAATTCCTTTAGGGTCTTTGATCTTCTATGCGTTACTTACTTTACGCTACACTTTGCGCCGTGTGAACGTGAAATGCATTCCCAGAACAACTTACGTAGGTGTAATCACCGCCTGACTAGTTTCAGGTCCATAGACATTCGAATAAACCGGACGCACCCATCTCTGCAGTTGAGAGTTTTATCTCTCCATTAAACACTGGTTTTGCTATTTTGCTTTCAAGATTCATTGGCTAGTAGGGGAGGCGGATGCAGACGTGCTGGCAGCCACGACAGTGGATCAGACAGCGTTGAACTTCGCGATTCAAAGCCAACACCACGGAGGGATTCGCTACCCATTACCACACGTTGTTAATCGTCAGTTGCAGCCCGTCGGCGGCGGGATCGGCGCTACACGAATTCGCAGAACGCGGTCTGTCTCCTTGGCCGATGCTCGTGTCCCCCAAAGCCAAACTCAAGCCTTGACAAAACTGTCTGATCCACTTCGACGACGCTCAGCCCATTTTAATCAACTTCCAACAGGTGGAGAGCATCCGATCTTTTTGGATGTCTGTGAACCCGCAGCTAGTCGACCGCTGATTACGCCTGAGTGAGTTGTTTTGCAAATGTATTCCACATTCCTCATTCGATTGCTTGTCGTTGCTTACATTTGATGATGAAGACCTCAATGTAATTGACGAGTTCAGTGAGGTCACTGTTTCTCTGAACGAGGATCAGTGGAAAATTCAGAAGTTGCATGCGTGTTTTACTGTGGTGATGGAACACGTAATAGTAAGTGGAAATTTGGGTATTCCCACACCACATAACGTGTGGGAGCCTCCTCCGACACCGTTAATCAAGGCGGTGGGCAACAGCTTTGGCGCGTGGCTGCATTCGTACGGAGCAGGGTGTGGTTTGTGAAAAAAACCTTTCCCACCAACAAAAGCATGCAGGCAGAACCTATGGCTTTCCACTCGTACAGATGACGTGAAACACAATACGATGTTTTTTAACTGCCGACATGGACACGCGAATGTCTGCATGCCAGTGACGATGTTAGTTGTAGTGGTTCTCAGTCGTTATGCTCATCGACCACAGTTGCATTGCACATCTCATCCTACACACCTCTCGCGAGAACAGTGAGCACTGCACACCTCAACACAGAAGTGTTGTCACAGGCTGACCACCGACGCCGAAGTGCAGTAGACCGTCGTGAGATGTGTCAGTCTCAGAGTAATGTGAGGGCAAACTTTGGGTCTAGGTCGCGAAAGTTGCGTGCTTCGCTTTTGACAAGTTCAAATTTTGTTTGTCACTTCACGCAATTTTCGCGGCGACTGGAACTGTAATGTCAAATTGGGTCAAAAGGTGGGCAAAACACATGGCCTTGTCCCGTTTCGGGTTGATGAGAGTTGGTAAAATCTGGCGTGGAGCAAAGGCCTTGGAAGCACCAGTACCTCGACGCCCTATGCAGATAAACCAAGAGTTATCAGCACACAGAGGACTTCTTGTTCACAATTTTCTCCCCAATCCCATTTTTTGTGAGTGGTAGAAATGTCATAAGCCGATTGGCCTATTCGCCTGTCTTGCATTTCAAAATATCATGGCTTGAGCCTACTGCTCCGAAACCAAATACAGCAGCTGCTATTTCACTACGCGAAGGTGTCTTTGCCAACCAAAAGGAAATCAAGTTAGCCATTTTGGTGAAGTTTTGAATTCTTTTGCTACCTTTTACAGTAAAAACTATAGGGAAGGTGAAGTCTGCTTCAGAGGCTGCACAAGGGAGCAACAACTTATTCAAAACGTTCACAAAAAGGACTGCAAAAGTCAGGATTTTCCGAAAAATTTGGTTTGCTTGGTTGTTGCTGACTGATTAGAGCTAAGAAAGTGTTGATACACATAATGAATGCGTGCGAAGTCTCGATTTTCTTATTGAAGCCCGGTGTCACAAATGCGTGACAAGCATTATTCGCTATTAAATTAAGATAATAACTAAATGTGCTGAGTTCATGGTTCACGCGCAGTTGCATTTCTTGTAATTCGTTGATTTGGTGGTGCATGAAGTGGTGGCGTATCAGAAGAGTGGAACAATTCCACTGTGGCTGCCGATGGTCCTTGGTTACCCCGTTAGCAATCGCCAAAAACGTGCCTTCAAGGAGCAGTTGAAATTTCATGTTTTATAAGTTGCCATCGCAGGGCAGATGAGTGTGTTGTCTAACTGTTGAATTTTCTCAAGTAAGCAAGACGCCACCTTCGTCATTTGGGAATCGATGGACCCTCAACAGTATTGAAAACATTCAAGAAAGAGCGTTCTTGCAAACAAGTAGCATCTGTCAGGTTCTTCAAAGGCATTGTTGCAGAAACTTTTGAGGAGGACACAAACCGGAACAGCATGAGAAGAGCTTTGTTAGTGGCGTGAGGAAGAAGGCTGGTGACATGAGCCGAACCTCTCTTGGCGTCGGCACGGTAACAGAAACTAGAGATCAACAAAGTCAGTGAACCAACCTAGGCAAAAGTATGAAATATGTTGCATCATAACTAGCCGACTTTGACAGTGCGGTTCAACTCCCTTTGTTCATTAATTGAATTCCCAAGACACCAACGACGCGACAAGCGGGAAAGTGGCGCAGATGTGTGCGATGTCGTTGGCAGTACGTTGGTTGTCTTCCATTCTGGAAATGTGTTGATGCAATTTATTGTCCATTTTTGCAAAAACGTATGATTGATGGCTTTCTTGTCATGCTTCCTAAGATTAGATCCATGAACAAACTTGTTTTTTTCTTGCGCGATGGAGAAGTTCCCAAGAATGCGTGCAGAAAATTTGCAGTACATCAGAATTCCAAGCTTAAGAAATTGACAAAAATAGCCCTATAAACCATCTCTGAGAAGCATTTGCGCATTTGTCTTGTACGCTTTGCATGGTTTTGGTTATAAGAATGCATTAGGCGCAACAACTGTCTCAGCAACCTGCTCGCTACCTGGTGTCACATATGTGTGACGCATGGATTCCTCTTTTTAATCGTTTAAGTTATAAGCATGTAACAAGTGCTTTTTAAGTTGGCACTATCTGTATGCAAGCAGACAAAGCAATTGTAAGCACAAAAATTAGTTGTAGACCGTTCTTATAATGAGGGGATCAACCACCTTTCCTCCAATTTTGAGCTACCATATCGGTCAAACTCGTCCGTTTGGTGGTAAAGGTACCAGTGACTGATTAAAACAATAAAAAATAAAGAGATTGGCAGCTGGCCAATCTTTTAAACCTCTCAAGTAGGAATCGAATCAATTTGTTGGCACGAAAGCTATGCAATTCACTGAATCCAGTCCTAATGCCTTCGTGCTTTTAACAGTCTCACCATAGAAACAGCAATTTTTCTTGCAAATAGAAAGATTTAAAAGAGACTGAAATACTGCAGCTTTGGCATTGAGGTCTGTGTCAGGCTACCTTGATAATCCCAGCGTAAGGAAGAGGATCTTCTATTCCTACGCGTTGTTAATAATGCAAGAACGTCCATAAAAGGTCGTCTTATCAACCCTGGACGCATTCATTGGCAGATTGACGGGCAACCTGATAGGCATTGGGAGAACCACTGGCTCCTCCCTCGGAAATAACTGACGGTCGCATCGCTTAATGACGTTCGGAATGAACCTGGTCGTGCCTGTTACAGCCACGTACGATTAGCACAGGTTTCACAGTCGAGTTTCCTCTTTTCGCTCTCCTGTCTACTGGTATGTTGGCTCATTCCATTGTGCAAGTTTTACCTTTCTTTGCTTTGATACATTGATGAGGCGTTTGGTTATCGCTGTCTTTCTATTCGACCTTCCTGAATTCAGTCTCTCGAATTTGGAAGGTAAGCTAGAGGAATCCATCGTATTTCGCGTGGTATGGTGGAGTTTCGAGACCGTCTCCTCTCAGGGCACTAGCTACGTACACGCATCCACAAAATTGGTCTATCAAGAAAGAGTCTAAAAGTCCTCTTGCATGTTTTGTCAAAAGAACTTAGCCTTTCTCGCCCTGTCCAAAATGGATCGTTAGTCCTCGTAAACCTGGCATCTGTGCTTAATCCTAACAACTTTCTGGAAGCAGCACCATGCAACCTTTCATTCACTGTTCCTGGTGTCGTCAATCCCTTAACAAATGTGCAACACTTTGTCCATTTAAAGGTAATACATTTCGCTTTCTTTTACATTCACCACTACAGAATCATCCACCTCTCTGCATCGGAGACATTTCTCTGGCAACCTGCTTATCCAACCATCACCTAAAACGTATTGCACAGGCAAATAAGCGTTATATTCCCAATTTTAAACGCCAATATCATCTCAGAGAGGACTCAGCTAGCTCTCTTCATGAATGCATCAATTCGAGAGGTGCGATGAGTACCACATCGAATTCAGCTAACACAGTCGTCAGGAGTTTACGTAACCAGCCTTTGCGTTAGACTGCAGAATCAGAAATTTATCCTTTTCTTCGTGTAAACAGTTGTCGTCTCCCTAAAACTTTTATCCCTTCCCCCTCCTCTTCCTTTCTAGTGTAGTTTAAAATCAACTTGAATCGGGTTTGATGCTGAGCGGTAGCTGTGTTGAACAGGTGGTCATTTTTCAGCCCATTATCGCCAGGCTCGGAAGGTGTCAGTCCTTTTGGATACACATGGCTATGGGCAAGATGTCACTACTTTCCGCAGAGTTCTTCAATCTTGGAGAGGAATCTGTTCGTGCCACCAAAAAGTGTTGTAGTAAACCAGGTGCCACAACGCCCATAAACCGACCACTTTGACAGCCCTGACGTTGCCAATCAACGCGCTACAAGCTCCATCTAGAACAGCTTAGGTATTTGAAGGGTCTGTGTATCACACCCTTGTGCGTTTTAGTTGTGAAACCTAGTTTACTCACAGGCTTTTCTTTACGGACTTTTCACACTCTCGTCGATGCGTTTATTTCGGCACTTTCTTCCGACAACTCATCCGGCGTATGAGATTATGAATCATTTTCTTTTGTGATGGGCGTTTCAGCCTGGAACCTTTAGCTTACGTCTGGTTATGTTCCCGTCAGTTAGCTAAGCTCCTTTCTGACGGCTGAATTGCAGAATATAGGGCTGCGAAAATTGGGGTGTAGGCAAGCCTGTCGATTAAATAAATCCCTCTACCATGCTTCAGCTGCCATGAAACACCTCTGTGCATTTTTAAACTGAATATTTTAAAAGAAGACGACCTCATCCCAATTGAATTAAGCGGCTGAGATGTGGTTGTGCTTCTACCTCCCACTTTTTGTTCACAATGCTCATTTTAGGGTAGAAATCAATTTATCCACAAACCTAAGGCGCTAATTTGCTTTTGAGATCGGGAGCGTTGACAGACATACGAGCATAAATTGTCTCATAATTATTGTCTCACCCTCACCAGTCTATCCAAAAGTCTGAATATGCAACAACTTTAAGGCCTGCCTAGCATGATAAAATACGTTTCTGAAATAATTTCGTTTTATTAAAACAGTCAACTATCACCAAGCTCACTAATGCACACCACAACGGCTGCTTTACGAGCGAAACCATTAGCAAGCGGTTTGGAGGGACACAGCCTGCCGCCGAAGTGCCCGAACCGTCAAACCTTGCCTCCACGCTTAGGGCACCCCACTCTGCCTTTCTCGAACCACCAACAATTATCCATCATTCGCGTGGTGAGTGCTCGCCAATTATACTTTGCTACTAATAACAATTAAGTAGAAGTCCTTTATTTAGTTACATTACGGTGCCCGATTGAAGAATTTTGGGCGTCTTGGACCAGTAGGCCTTATCACGATTATTTTGAAGCTCGTGAAGGTGAAAACAATTATCATTTACAATGTTAGTGTCTGCGTTTAAATTTTCGATTAATGTCATCTGCACATCTGCAGTTGGTGACCACTTTAAATTTTACAGCAGACCTCTTACTAAAGCGCCTTAAGCAGGCCTTACTTGAAACTTTCGATTAAGGAATGCATCCGACGAAAGACCATCAGAGATCGCTGGAACTGGCTTATTCTTTAGAAGAAAAATTCACACCTTAAAGTCGCAACAAAAACTGGCGCTCAGTTTGCTTTCGTGTGCCACTTTCAAAATGCCTCACATTTGAGCGTGACCCGTAGCAAATTTGTTGCACTTAAATCCTTGCACGAAGAAGCAGTCTCATCATAGTGAGTCACACTGCAAAGCGAAATTTTCCGAGGCTGTGCGTTGGTTCATCTTATCATCGCCTAACAGTGCGGAGCGTTTCTCCCTTGATTGGATTCGTGTTAAGTGTTTGCCCTTCGAATCTCTCCTTGCAGCAAATTCACCTGTAATGAATTGAAATGAAATGCAATGACTCAGGGTAGGACTGGTCTGCTTTTAAATTGCTTAGCAACTTTTGACGATTCGCTTTTGTCTAGAGCAGCTCTATTTGTGCGATAGTATCCGAACTCCCTTGCACCGACTAAACGCATTTAACCTTGGAATTGCATGTAACAGAGGTGAATTAAACAGGTAAAGAATGAGCGATGGCAAATGGTAGGTGGGTAAGCAATGCTCGGGAGGAGCACCTTGGAGTAAGCTGACTACCTAAAACACTTCATCATGTTAATGGTACAGTTCAGGGGAAGCCCATCAAGAACGCTGAATTCCCACTTTGCTGCACATTTTTAGTGTCACATGTATGTAACACCATAATCTCCTGAGCCCACGGAATCGTGTGGCCAATCAAAGCAAAGTTCGTTGTGAGACGTCAATGCAATCCAGAGCATTTAAAAACACTTTGCATTTTCGTTCAAACAAGTGCAGTTTACTATGGTTGATTTAAAACTTCGTCGGTCGGCATCGCTGTTCCAGAAGTCGTTCATTATGTCACCTCTTCTGGTAGCTGGGGTGTACGCTTGGGCCCATAAAAGTGGCAAATCTCGCCAGAGGCATTGCTTTAATTACGCTGAGGAATTGTGCTACAAATGCTAAAAAACACTAATACTTCGCCCGTCTGGCATTAAACCTCCACCCATAAAGAGGTTCATTGCGAGTCTTTAAGCATTAATTGTCGAAATAATGATGATTTTCGGTAAAACAATCAACATAAACTGCCAATGAGGGGATTGGATTGGCCCAACCAATGAATAATGCGCTTTAAAATGCGTCATCACAGAAAGTCCATCCATTCGACAGCACCGCCACACACACACACACAACCACACACATCAGACACGCGCGCGAACCGTGGGCACCTGCACTTCTTCCATCGCGTCTCGAGCGCACGTCGCAGACATCCGTACGTTGCCCTTCCACCCCACTTTCATTGCCTTCTCCTCTACTTTGCATGCCCTCCTCTGAGTTGCACCGTCTGACCCTACCCTGACCTAAAATGTAGCTAAAAGGGTGGAGAATCGGTCGCTTAAATTGTCGCAAGAATGTGAATTCACGTTAAAGACCAAACGCTTTTATGGTCTAATCTAAATGCTTCAACTTGAGCACGAAAGAGGGTTTAGAACTTTAGATGTCTTTTGGAAAATACAATTTTTCCATTCATAACTGAGATTTTAATCATGATCCCATCCCACTCATCCAACTAGCTTTGATTTTGTCCACTTTTTTAGAGAAGACTTTTTAAAAAGCGTGTTATTAATTATTGCCATTCGGAACTTTTAAAGTGACATTTTCACCGCCACAGTGAAGCCATTCATTTTGAAGGACTTTATACCACAACTAGGATGAGAGTGCGCATGCTCGACTCTCAAATCCTCCGGCAAGACCACCTTTTAAATGCCTGAGTCAACTATTAACTAGCAGGCACAAAGGGGACGAGGTGGTTTTGTTTCTTTTCTTTTTTTTACTCGACAACTTGTCTCGGTGCCTGATCATATCAAAAGACGCTTCGAAAGGGCACATTGAGACGTTGGCTTGAAAAGGTGCTCATTCTCGACAGAGCAGTGCTTCTAGACTTCCAGACGAGGTAAATGACCAAATTTTTTGCCAACTACTAAAGATGTTTTATTTGATTTACATGATGAGAGGAGTTGTTGTGGTTCCTTTTTTTCAAACAAGGCCATTAGTTTCCTGTTGGTGCAAGAAAAGTAGTCTGACGAGAAGTATGAAGCAGTTGTTAGCAAGTTTGCCATAAAGTGACTGTCACTTCGTGCTATCCAAGTCATTGGCTAGGCTTAGCTCGCCTTTTGTCTCCGGCAGAAATTTTTAGGACAATTCTGGGTAACTTGAAGCCACCTTCACTTTCAAAATCTTATGAGCGTCTGCCTAAATTCGTCCAGTGTTGTCATTTGAGGTGACATGAATGGTGGGAGAACTGCTAGCTCCTTTGCATGGGCAAAGGAAAAACTCTTTGTGATCACTGTTGCAGTTCTTTGCTGTCACCTCATTGCCTATCCCACTTTATGACTACTTATTAAGTAAAATGGTCTGACGCATCTCTTGCGCATTGCCAGGACATAAATGGCTTCCGTGGTTTGCGTCCGGCACAATGCATTGTTTTAATGGGTAGAACCAAGAGATCTGGCTCAAAACAGCTCCGGTTGTATGATCCACAGGCATCCAAGTAGCCGTTAGCATTAAGCGACAGTGGAGACGAGATATTGTGGCTCAAAGAGCATTCAATGCACCTTAAACCTTGCAAGGAAGGAGGTGTGATTGGGAAATTGGGAAATGGCGCTGTGGATTACATGAGACTTGTCATGACGGGCAAATGCCAGGTCCCCGGAAGTGAGAGGGCTGATTCGACGCCAACACAAAGGGACCGACGATGCTGCCTCTCTTCCTTACTGCCTAATGGCGCGGTGTCGGTGTGTGCAAGAGGTAGCGGTGAATCGTTCCACAAGTCGACATATATCAGCCATCGCCCATCGGTCTAGCATAAACAACCTGCCCTCGCGGCTACTATTTAGTGTGTCCGCGAGGAAGAGCTTAGTCACTCTTTCGAACGGCTACATAGAAGTGGTGTCTGGGATGGAACACGAGTGATGGAGGTGCCATTTGTATGATCAGTGTGACTCGAGTCACCTCTGAACACTGCATCAGTCATGTAAATGCGTCCACCTAAGACCCCTTTGTTCATATAGCCAAGAAAACAAGAAAGTTTAGGAGGAGAAACATGATTTCATTAAGTGGTACCGCCCGCCTTCACTTTGTGCATCTTGATCAACCTGTAAATGATACCTGTAAGGCAATTTCTGCATGGGAGGATTCCGCCTGGGTAAGGACAGCCTAAACTCTATCACTACCGATGCTCAGCTCGTGGCAGCGTTCCTTTACGGATTGCTGTTTCGGATTGTTTTCACTATTCGCACGGATAGGCTCGTGATACACTGGATTGTGCGCATTGCTTTGGGCTGGGAATCGTCAGGGCCAAAATCATCACTGATATACGTATGGACGGCCGATAAATGCTCCTCTACGATGGAAAGCCCTTTCACCACACAAACCGTGTATGCAGGCAGCAGAAATCCACGCAGTCTCATTATGCGTCTCCATTAGCGTGGTATTTCTCCCATCACTGCGCACCTATCCTGCACCCTCCTTGTCATTTTTTGCCCGCTATCTTGATTACCAGTGTCCATGTCCCACATATGCGCCATTTATTTCGCCAATAGCGAAATATTTTATTTTGATGTCCAAATCATGCCATGTGAGGTAAAGTGACACAGTTCGACTTGAAAACCTCTGCAAAAGGTCGCACTGACTAAAGGGTCTTATTCAAAATAGTCGTCGAAAGTAGTCCTCTTCTAGAAGTCACCTACGATACTCCAGGAAGTGGTTGAGCGTGTTGAGAGGACCTACGGAAACCTGATGATTTATGCGACGGAGGAACGATCTCACATTCTATGAGAACCAAGGCAACCTGTGTATTTAGTTTAGGAATTATTCCTCTCCCATAGCTCTCGTACTTTGAGCATCGTCTTTAACTGTTCTGGATGTGCGGATTTTCTAATTGCATCTATAAAACTTGGTGCAAGCTGTACATTCACCGTACCAACGGTACGTAATTTGTATGGACTCTCTCTAAACGATTGCGGAAAGAACTCAGTCTTGCCACGCGACGCTTCTCAACTCGTACGCACAACAGCTAGTCCACACGATTGCAATCGCTATCACACCAGCCAAGTTCTAGCTCTTTGAGCTGTCCTTGAGGGGATCATTCTGCATTTGGAGGTAACATTTGAGGCTTACGGTCGTCATTTAGCAAAACTCTTGTAGCACATTATAAAAATTGGTGCTTTGAGCCATAATTTTGCTTCTGTGGCTCTTACAAAGATGCTTTAAAGCTTAAATGTATCCTTGTAATGCTGCTAGAGCAATGCGACAGTAAAATTAAGGACAACTACCAACGATTTAAGGGTTCAATGACTATTTAGAGGTATTTAAGTCTCTAATTTCATCGGTTTTATCTGCATAGAGCAAGTTATAATCACGGTTAGCAGGAAGGGGAGCAGTGCTGATGCGACATTCTGACAGCCTTAGCTGATACTCGCCAGATGGACTCCAAGCTGCGATTACTACTGAATTCGGGCTCATCAGTAGATTGCATGACTAAAGAAATGCGTTGCTTAATTATAGTCATTTGTCGTCTTTTTAATCATCTAGAGAAGTAAAACTGATTGAGCATTTTCCCATCACTTTCTGTTTGCCATATTCGGTAGAAGTGCCTAACAAAAGGGAGATTGAAGGCGCACTACCAGGCACATTTATTTGGTTCCTTGTTGTTCTTACTTAATCGCGGTGACAACTGAAGACCCAACTGTACATTGTGCTACAAATTTCCTTAGATAATTTTATTTATAAATTGTCTAAATGAACTGACTGACAATGCCTTTTGGTCATCCATATTGGAGTCGGGTTTTCTGCGGTAGAGTAAAACATATTTTGGAACGCCTAGTTCTTGTGAAGTGCTCCTAGCTACCGCACGTAACAAGAGCTTTTTGCCGCCAATTCGTTTAGTCACACTTTCTGTGAAGCTCGGGTTTTCAAAGGACCTGGGACTTTTTGAAACCCTCTTGTTAAATTTGTGGTCACGTGGAGGGAAATGCTTCCCACTGTTCATTTGGCAACCATTTATCCGTTTTGTCACCCTCATTGAGAAAACTGCTGCTGTGCTGTTGCATGGGTCGTCTATTAAACACGTCAAAGTGATGAAAGACATTTGGTTAAGATTGCTAGTGTATTTATTTTCGCTTTTCTGTGTGCTGCCGTCGAAATTGTACTCCCATTTGTATGATCTAATATGGAAAACTAATTAACCTTTCAATGTTATGCAGTATCTCAACAAAAATAGGCGCAAAAACTCCTTGAAAGTTTTTCATAGTTAGTTTCTCTTTTGCTTCAATGAAACGACACGAAGTTTTACTAAACCGTATCAAATGTTGGAATCCATGAAATTCGGTCCTGTAATGTCTCATTTCTGTGAATGGGGCTTTGCTGCTAGAAGGACATCACACATTTATAACAAACAGGCTTATAGTGTCGAAAAACCATTGGAATTGAACTGTTACTTAATTAATTGTTGCATCCGCTTTTAGCGTCACACATACGTGTCATGTGTTCCTTGCTAATTTGTGATGATTAATTGCACAAAATGGCCTACGGCAACTAAATCGGATAAATGCATTTGTTTTGGTTTCTGGGCGGGAGAATTGAAGCGTTTGATTTGTCTCGGGGGCTCTGAAAATACACGAGCAGCTCAAGGGAGGGTCACATGGGAGGTAGTTTGCTCTGATTGGTTAGCACTTCCAATGTACTTTAGAAGACTGTCTTCTTTCTGTTGGTAAGTGTGGACATGCAAAGTAATTTAAAATCGGCTCGAAATCGTCAAAGTCAGGGTGATCAAGTAGTCAAACAGCCTAAAAGCCCGGCCAAGCGTCTGTGAAAGCTCCAGCACGTCCCTGTTATTGTGGGCACTCCTTTGTCGGTGACTCCTTCTCCTCTCCCTCCCCCTTTTCTCTCACCGAGCACAGTAGTGTAAGCTTCTCAAATCCGAAGAGCTAGGGAATGCGAGGGTCCTGATTGCACTCGGTCATCCATATCAAAGTTATGCAAGTTTTGCAGAAATGAGGAGCGGAGTCTTGGCAAAATTAGCCGGCAGCTTTCCCCATCCCAGCGCTTTAAAACCGCCACTAGTGTCTAAATGCGGATTTTAGAATGAACCGTAAGTAGTGAGGCGCCATGCCATACGCTTCATTTCTTTATTGGTAGTGTGTCTGAGTTACTAAGTTAAGCCAACATTTCCGACGGCATCAAATTGCAGGGAATGCTTCCTTTTCCAATCTCGAAGAAAGACCTCAGAAGACGTTGAGAGATCTCCTCTGGTTCTTAAATTCATAAATTATCGTTGTTTATCCTGAATGCAATTTTTTGCGTCAATGTAATGGATAGGTAGAACAATAACCACGTGACAATGCAAATGTTTTTTTCTCCTCCAAATTCGCACTGACTCTTCTATTCACCGGTTAGGCTGATACTTGAACTCCCAGAAGCGTAAACACTCCCCACATCTTTTTTATTGTTTCAAACACAACTGATCTGTTTACGGCCCTCAATTTCACTGTTGTAACCATTTGTCACCAACTCGTGGAGGTACGCATTTCATGCATTTGCTAAGCCGGGTGGCGGTGAATGAATCCGGTCCTCAGACCTGTGCGCCTCCTGGGCGATGAATGCATAGAGGTGGATTTTGTTATTCCAGTTGTTCTTAAATCCCCGAGTGGATTCATTCTATGCCAGTCTGGCAATATAGTTGAAAACAACAGAAGATTAACCAAATGTGTGCACTCAGAGCCCAACCAATGCACGGTTTATATTAATTTGCCCTACACCAAAAGGCTGATTAGGCTTTCAGAAGTGGTAGTCCTTCTTCTCATAGTGTCGGTTTTTCAGTCTGACGGGATGATTGGGCCGCGGACGGAAAAAAGGAGGGCGGGTGAAGAGGCGAAAGAGGAAACTGTTGTGCGATGACTAACTTTAACTTGCCAACAACCTAGGCAGCACCAGTTGTGCTGCCTGCGAGTCATGAGGAGGCCAAGACAATGCCAAAAAATCGGTGGTAGTAGTAGTAGTAGTAGTCAGTGTGGGAGAAAATCAACTTGACTTTGCGGCAGCGCACGTGCACACCCTCAAGAAAGAAAGAAAGAAAGGCGCCAAAGGTCTGCTAGAAGGTGTCAATGTGATTCCTCAGAGTGGGCGGACGACCAGCAGACGTACTTGAGGCTAGGTACATGGCTGGCGAGATGGTTGGCGTTGAGGTGGATGGGTGGATGGGAGATGATCATACCCACGACATAATGATAGACAGACAGATGTAGACTTCATCAATTTCGGTTTTACTTCTCAGCTTCCTTTTCAATCGCTGCTTCTATCGTGACTCTCGTGTCCATCACAAGCGTTCCCCAGACAACTTTCTTGCCTGATGGGACCCTCTTCATACCTGTGGACATCAATGCTTCTTCACTAATCCAAACCTCCTTCCTGCTGATTCTTAAAGCAATGCTCTTAACACTGCATCCAAGCTTATTTTACGAGGAGAGGAATGGCCCTAGTCCTGATGCCTCCTCGACTATGGCCCCGTACTTCCGACTGCCCTTAAGCCGTATGTGTTTGGCAGTTGGATGAAAAAACTGTGAGCTGTTCCTTCATAGTCTATCTTGTTCAAAACAAGATGAGCTTACTAAAAGGGAACAGAAAGTTCTCTGAGTTTAGACACGACGTATCTACAATCCTGGAATCACCGTAGTAGATGGGCAAGGTGAAGTTAGTGATGTAAATAACCTTCACGCTGGCTTAGAAGCCTTCTTATTCCCATGACCTGCATTCTGTAAGCGGTGGCCTCAAGAATAATTCATGGAGCTTCTGCAAATGGACAGCGGTTTTCATCAATCGTTGGTTTAGTTAGGCCGAAGGTTATGAGCCACTGTGGTATAAATTGCCAACTACTCGTACCCAAGGAATCTTTACAGCTTAAATCTGTTACAGCGATGAAGCGTGTTGTTTTGGAAGTTCAGTTCTCGACAAATTTAGCTTGTTTCCCACTGTTACTGTAATCATCGGGATAAATGTAAAAAGAGCATCCCTTACATTTCCTTTTTACCCAATCAGTGGGATACTGCCTTAAAGTTGTGCTCGCTAAATAATTTTCTTTTGCCAAAAGACGCAGCACATCAATCACTCTTGAAGTCAATTCTCGAGGGAGTGTCAGGAGCAACTTCAAACTAAGTGGAAAAAGCATTAAGTCCCAGGATTAGGAAGAGAGAAAGCGTAGAGCACAAACTCCACGACAACGCATGATAAAATCACTTCAAAATTGGCACTTGTGTAAGGATTCGAAAAATTTTCCGGCCTAAGCAGAAGACGGGACATGGAAATGAACCGCCTGTCTGCCATAAACTGGGAGACACGCGAGTCGTCGTGCCAATATAACCGTAGGCCTGCTGTTTGGAATGCGCGCGCACGCCCCCTCCAGCCAATTACAGGGCAGGGTGCGCCTGATTGGTCCAAAGGGTTCGAGGTGGCTTGCCGAATAGGTGGTGAATGAGCGAGCGAGAGAGAAAGAGGCGTCGCTGAGGAAGGCACCATCGTGCATCTTTCTGTGGGGTTTTCTTCCCTTAAATGGATTTTAAAACACCTCCACAACCACCACCACCACCCCCACCCCCGCTAGGAAGGGGCGGGAGTGAAGGGAAGGCACGAAGTGGAATTTGTCCTGCTGTCCCTCCAAGGATTTGTTCACACCTCTCCAGCTCAATCGCACCACCTACGAGTACACCTAATCAAGTTTCACCTGTTCCTTACAGGAAATCCAAATCTACTGTGGAACCGGTACGCCTTTAGCCCACTTGGTTTTTTGGTTTTAAAAGATACCTTACTTCGACGGTTGGTTGTTGTCGGCCTGGGAACTTAGCGATAGGTTTTCCACAACCTTGTATACCAATTTATTTAACACTTCACGCCTATTGATTGTCGCTGGCCATATTTTCTAACGATCTTAGGATCAAGACATAAAACTAAAAATCGTGCATTTGACTTTCTTTGGTCAACGCAAAAGAATCAAACACTCGTCATTCAGTGCATTGCTTGTTCACGCGACACCTTTAACTGAGTAAATTGTGCATTTTTAAATGAACCATTAAGCTTCAGGTTTGTGATGGCAAAAGTGCTGCAGGTGACCATCCACAATTGCGTCATTGTTATGCATTCAGGTGGCTGAGCGATTTTCTCACACAGGACAGTGTTTCTCCTTCCTGTTGCGTTGTCAGTGAGTCACCTTCGTCATCACAGGCATCGTGAAATTCGACCCACCAACTCCACCATCTAAAATTAGAAGGTCTCCTCTTTTTTTCCGGCATCCATTTCAAACACTGCCTATTCGGCTCTGGTAGAACAGCGTAGAAGCCACGTTTGAGTTTTTTTTTGATACGTAACCGATCTCGATCTCATTTCCTTGCCAAAGAAAGTGCGTCAATCGGTTGGAATGCTCACGAAACAGGGAAGTAGGATTGAAGGGTGCGGGTGGGAGGACGTGGAGCGCTTCTCCCTCGCGTGACGTGCGTTTTAGTTGCCGCAAAATTTGACGAGAATATTCCCTCTCGGTCGATGAGAGACCTCTCCCTCCCGCCTTTTACTCAGTCCACCACAATTAAAACAGCTTCGAGTTTTCAAATTGTGCTACGCAAGAGGCAAAGGCTTTTGCCACAGCAGACCAGACTCAGAGAGTTTAGTGAAATGGGAGAGCGTGCAGGAGGCCAAACGGTGGGCTTGTCGTGAGTGCAAATAAATCAGCATGTTGCAGCTTTACCTTTTTCTTGTTATTAATCTTAGAGGAGAAGTCGAAATACACCCAAGTTGTGTGATTTGTGAGGCGACACTTTACCCATCTTTTGTTGATAATTTTGAAGTCGCCGTAGGGGAATTTTCTCTGTTCTGTGGAAGCGCCGATTCGTTCTATAGCTGGCTGAGTGTTTGGGCAAAGAATTTGTCTCTAACGAAGGCTTCGAAATCCTTTTTAATAATTTATCTCAAAATTAGCAGATCACCCTCACATTGTGTGGCTCGGTGAAGTAATTGAAACAAAAGCCTTGACAAAAACTAACAATCCGATAAAAATTGAGCCCTAGGAATCCACGCAGCGCTGGGTTAAATTTATACAATCGCTTGAGATTATACGAGTTCCCAAATGGCATTCGAAAAGTGAATTTATGGGGGTTTTAGGACGCTTTCAAAATGATTGTTTTTTTAGGGCTCCCAGACAAACAAGTTATTTCCTGATCTCTTTTCACTTTCTGTGACAGTGAACAAAGGAAAGGAATAACAGGTGACATTCTTTTTTAAAATCCTCTTTATTGTCATATGGTTGGGCTCCTCATGAGGTCTGTGCGCTATTTGTTTACCCAAGAACATGGGCTGGAATTCCGGAACCCTGTTTCGCCACTGTTGCGCCCCCATCTGCCCCGTAAATTAGCCCCCACCACAGCAACGACCTTGACCGATGTGGCCAAAGTCCCATTGGCTTTTGTGCCCCTTGAAGTGCTTTCAACGGGCGGTTGATTTGCCAGTCAAGTGATGAGTGCGTCTTCCTAGTGGGTTGTCATCCCCATCGACAAGGAGAGCGTCGTCTTTCATGCTTCTGCGTTTGATCAAATTAAAAAGCGGCTTGCTCTGGAAGTTGTTTAGACTAATTTTCTGGTATAGCAATTTACGTTCCAGCACTCATTCTTTGCTCCCAAAGTTCAAGTGATTTGCTAAAGGCAACTCTCATGCTTCGACCGACGTCTCTCTCCATTTCTGATGTTAATTTGCGTATTTTAAGGATACTCTGGAGGCACGGTTGCTTCCCACTACCCTACGATTGATTTTTCGGTCATCATTAGTAGATAAAGTGGCTTTCTTGCTCACTTAAGCATTCAAAGCTAAACTACCGAGACGCTGGCCTGTTTGAGCCCAGAAAGCATAATGCTGAAAGTGAAGACTGTAAAATTTTTTGTCACTTTTAGCCTACAGGTCTTGCGACGGAGAATCAAACGCCGACTCAACACCAGACGATGTTCAGCTGTCTTGGCAAGGGTAATCCTGGTGTAGAGGGTGACTCTGACAGCGCCGGCCGAAGGCACACCTTGGGCGGCTCTACTTCAGTGATTGGGAGATCTATAAACCCCGCCCTGAGTTCCTTTCACCCGATCTCGCCCACTAGACCCGCACAAAAGGCACCATCCTCTTGGACTCCTCAAGGTGAATTTTTCTTCCTGTCTCGTGGATTTGCAATTTAAATTGGCTAAGAAACAAAATGATGTTGCTTTAAAGCAATAAATTATAAGTTCTAGTCATTTACTTTGTGTAGATAAAATTGCTTTTGGGAAATTTTGGACCTATAAATATTTCTCTGAGCCGTATCAGTACGTTTTGCAAGGCGGGTAGCAGTTGCAAAAACTGATTTATTCTGAAACGCAAGAGCGAAGACTTGATCTTTGGTTTTGGTCTACGAAATTGGCTCACTGCTTGACAAAAAGTAAAAAAACAATGAGGTGTCTCATGACTTCTTGAGCTCTTTACAGCAGAGGAAGTGGTCCAATGGACTGACCCATAAGCAAACCCAAAAGGACTGCAAATTTTAACTCATTTGTATCATTCTTTGGCTGCGCTACGTTGGGTAGTTGGTCTAAAGCCTTTTTAAGCCTTGGCTAGTTTTAATTTGTGAATCCTACCAAAGACGAGCTTCTCACAACTAGTGTCACACATGGGTGACGCCACCATTCATCGCTTCCTTTGTTAAAAAGCAGCTTGTAACTGTGTACCTTAGATAGCTGACTTGTTTAAGACGCTTGCTGCTGATAACGATACATGCAATCTCCTCACTTTCTAATTACGAGACTCTCCAACATCCACAAAACCTACGTAGTCCGAGGCGCAAACAGATGGTGGGATTTTGGATGGGAGATTACGCACACATTTAACGTGGTCGGCAAATTGGTTAGCAAAACAATTTCCTATGTAGTGTGACGATTTTCACTCTAGGACTAGCAGTTAACGCGTTAGGAGCATGCTTCATTTGGAGAGGTTTCGCCATCCTCGCAAACAGCCGTTTTCAGATGAGATTCAACTGCGTATTTTTCGCACCATTTATGACAACGGTGATGCTGGATTGTTGTATGAGGACAAGACGCCGCAGTTCTGACTTGCCTGCAAAAGCACGCAACAAAGTCCCGGCCTCGACTTCTTTGAATTGGTTTCGCCTATTTTGCCGGTGGGCAGCATTCACAGTAGTCCCGCATGTGTCGTTCTATAAAATGCTTCCAAGAAGTCGTTAGCATGTGAAATGTGCGTTTAAGCGGACTAAAACTATTTTTTTGGGAAAAAAGTATTTAAATTTGTTGGAATGTGACCATAGTTTTTCCTATTTTTTAACTAGTTCCGGTTGTTGCAAATAAAGAACCCTGCAAGAGGGAGAGTTAATTTGATTCCCCTCATTGCAAATATAAACATCGCGGTCGTTAAATTGTAAACCTGTTCATTCATTTTTTGGCATTTTTTCCTTCTTTCTACCGCGTATTTTCACACGAATAAATTGTGGAAACCCAAACAAACAGTGTTTGGTTTATTTTGTGTTTATCAGTAGTCAAACAGGCACCAGTGCTACTCCACTGTACGTCGCAGTGTTTTGTTCTCACATGGACAGCATAAACATAAATTCCGGATGAAGAAGTGATTTTGGTTTTGTAAAAGCCTCTTGGAAAAACAACACTAGTTCGACAGGTATGTGAAACACCTCGATTTCCCTGCCCCGGCCCCAGCGTCGGGTTGGGTGCATCCTGTATTGTCTGTGCTTATAAAAATGTCCACCGAACGCATCAAGTGGTGTCCCGAACAAATAGATTTTCTAAGTTCTAAGACCAGCCTTCGCTTTTGAGGTGGACAGGAGTTGAATTGCTCACTTCGGCGATCTGAGTTGCGGTGTCACGCGCGGCTGAATGTGGCAGTCGAGCTCCCCCCGACAAGGCTAAGTTTAGTGTCTAATACGTCGTTTTTTTCTTCTATTTTACGCAAAAAATGCCACGAAAATGTTTTTATCAACGTCGCCCTATGCATCAGACAACGGAAGATACTGAAAGGGTCGTAGGTATGAATTATTGTTCCAAAAGGTCGAATACCTGAGACACCAAAATATTTTGCATTCATCGGTGGTGAAGTATGTATTGGCCGTCTTACTTTTTCAAATTCGCCTTCCACTTACTTAGAGTTTTGGAAGTACTTCTTTGAGTGATACCATTTATATTAATTTTGGAAGTTGGCATACTTATTGCATCGGTTGAGCTCTAACTCCGCATAATCTGGACAAACGTGTTCACAGGCCTTCTCACTCTGATATAGTCCTGGATGTGGCTTTTCGCGCTCCACTAAGCCATGATAAATGCTCTCCCTGCTTGGTAAGCTGCAATTTTTTGTGGGTGGGAAAGCGCCGTTAGACAGTAGGGTAAAGTGGTTTGCAGGAAGCCTTGAAATCGAAACGCTTTCATTGGATGGATGAAGTGTGCCCCTTCCCTTCCCCCTTTAGAAGACGACAAAATCGAGTGAAGCGCCCTTTGTATTCGGCGTTTTCGCTGCGCCGAATAGTTGAGCAAAATGCATATTCCAAAGTCTCAGGAAAGCGTTTACATATTTAACTTTTCCACTCCTTATCTCTCGTGTGTCTACTTTTGCGAGTAATGTAGGCATTCAAGGTGTGAAGAGGTGAGCCGATGTGTGTGGGTAAAACAGAGGGAGAAGAGGAAGGCTAATTTCCAGGCCAAAGAAAAAATGCCATGTCATTTTTACACTGATGAGGTAGTGCTGTGGACGTCTGATAAATGCCGAGTCTGGTGCCTGGTGGATTTCTCCATCGGTAATTAAGCTAACTAGTTTTAGCCTTCATCCCCCACCGCTTCCTACCCTCCTCTCCTTGTTGATTTTTCTGAATGAAAAGCGGAAAGACTAAAATAATTTAGTGCATTTTGAGCCCCACCTTCCTTGCTAACAGTCTGATGGTACAGATTTATCAATTGGACTACCGGCTTTGTGGCGCAATGTTAAATTGGGGAACAAACCGACGCCTTTGCCATCTCCAATGGCTCCAACAAAAGCAAGTGGCAGAATCAGATAAATTCCTTCCCCTTCCTTGTTAATGGTTGGAGGTTTGTGTCCGGAGATAACCTCGGTGGAACTGTACATGTGCTCGCACAGTCTGTTAACGGAGGTGTTTTGGCCGAAGTCACCGGGAATTGAAGATCTCGAGCCCACAAACTTCATAAAACGGTGACCTTCTACAGCAGTGGTCAATTTTTTAAGCTACTTCTTAAAACTTTGGAATTAAATGCACTCACCTTAAACGTTTTTCATTTTTAAGTTGTGTTTGCCTTTTCAAGATAATGGGGATGCAGACGTGGACAGAATTCTAACTTTCTTCCGATTTTACTGCATCTTGTAAGGAACGCGACTTGTACTGCCTTCGTTTTTTCCATTTTGTCTAAGGAGTGAGTTTTGCGCAGTCTTCTGTGGCTCTCAGTCTCAGGAAGCAATGCGTTTCTTTTTCTCCTTCCTGTTGAAGGCATTATTCCATCCAAATTTGGCTCTATCAGGCCTACCACTTTTCTATCAGAAACAGAGGACGCCCTAACTTATGACTTGCTGGCATAAAATACCGTTGATTATGATTTAGAAGAATAAATTTTTAGACTGGGGTTATTTTATGTTGTTTGCGTGAGAGAAGACAGCCTCAGTGCTAAAAAATTTGCAGACAGAAGCTCATCAATCGGTGAAATAAGAAGAAATTGGCACACGTCTAAATTACCTTGTCTGGAGACTGCTTTTTTCTTTCCCGCAACTTTTTTTGCAAAAACTGGTGTTTAGTCAGCCTTCCTCGGCCAAATTAATTCGACTACGTAAAGTGCAGAACCTCCTGCCCACTGCAAATTAATCAAGTAGTGTAACTTTTCACCGGGGAAGACCTCCCGTGCTTTGTTCGTACTTGGCTTGTTAACTAGTTAAGCGAGAGCGGCCGTTTCAAAAATGCACTTTTTTCACTGAAGCGGAGGTGATAAAAAAAACGTCCTTTTTTCAACCAGCATCCATGTTGCCAGTGTTCGAGATGGAGGACCGAAGCTGTGCTGCCTTTGAACATCTGGCGGAAGACCGTACCCATAAGACGTGTAGTGAGTGGGCATGGCAGCAATCGGGAGTAGCGGGTGTTCACATCCTAGCAACAAATTCGTCCAATCACAAGTCAGCAAATGTGACTTTACAAATTGGGCATTTCGGACTACCAAAAGTTCGTTCTTTTCCATTTTTTATAACTTTTCCGTTTTTACCTCACTTATTCAGGAGTCAAATTTGTCAATTTTTGTCCTGTTTTACGACCCGATTTTCGTAACTAAGCCCTCTGTCACTAATATGTGACAGCGTGTCCCTCACTCGTCGCACGCAAGCATTGTCATCTCAGGATAGTTAAAAGTCCTTCCCATGATTGCCAATTTTCTTCTCAAGCTTTAACAACGATCAGCCTAAGAGTCGCTCTCTTTGGAGGAGTGATGTAACCCACATCCACTCGCAACAGACGGGAAATGCCGAGTAATAAATTTTGTTCCGCTTAGACAACGCAATGAAAGTGGCAATCATTCAAATAGGTCGGACAGCTAGACCTCGCTGTTGCCCGAATGCGACCCAACTAAAATTAAGTGATTATAATCCACATCAAGGATAAAGAATTTCTTCCTTGTGGCACGTAATTTTGAATGCTTGAAGCTCGATCAGCTGAAAGCGATCTTAGTGGTCATTTGAAAGCTTTGAATATTGTATCACCTTAATCGGCTTGACACTTTCCTTCTTAGTGTTGTTGAGATTTGAATTGTGTGTCACTGGGTGAAATTTGATAGGCACGGAAAATCTCGCCCCCACCATTTAGCTAAAGCAGACATAGTCAAGGGGTGGCGGCTATTTCTTGGCGCTTCTTTATGCCTTTAACAGGCGGGTCAAATGCTTCACTGTTACATCATCAACTAAGCCTTTACCCAAAAGCAAAATCAAAGTTGGTCTCTGTGGTTTAAGAAAAGGTCTGGTCTGTGTGGTACACTAATCATTGCGCATCCATCCATTAGATAATCCTGCGTTATTACTACGGAGAATTAGCACTTTCCTCTCCACGTCTTTCGATTTAGCATTGATATTGAATGTTCCTGTAAAAGAAACTCTTTTCAATAAAAAAGCAATTCAATCAGGAATAGGAACCTCGGGATCTACGTCACTCACTACAGCTATAAGGTCTCTTATGGGCAATAAATAAAGGGGAGGAAAGGTGAGGGAAGAGGAAGAAAAAGGTGCCCAAGCTGGACCTAAAATATACCCCATACCTTGTGCACGCGTGCGGGTGCAGCTCTGCACAAGCTCTGCCCAGGTCGACGGACAGTGACTCATTCTGGCCTAAATTCATTCAGCAGCCTGGAAAGTACCAAATCGAGGAGAGGGCTGACTAGGCGACCTTCGTGGCACTGCACCCCCCCGTATCTCCATGTCTGCTTTTTTTGCTCTCTCTCTATGTGAGAACACAATTTTTGATCTCATTTCTACAGTTTACTTACAACGTAGCGCTTTTAATCCCAGTGTCACACATTTGTGACATTTGTTTTTATCAGTTTTTGGTAGCTGATTACACTGATACACGTCATAAAAAGGTCAAAAAATTGCATAACAGGCTAATTTTGGTTTAGTTTGTGTATATTTCATTTGATCACTTCAGAGACCCAAGTGTTGCCACCATATTCGAATCATTAAAAGCTTCTGTTTTAATGGATGGTTTTGTTCTGAGGCCCTATGGGCACCAAAGTAAGCCAATCAGATGCTCTCAACGCCATTAGAATGGCAGATCAAAAAAGTGAAGTTATTCCTGCTTGTCATGACTGCTGACAACTTGGACGTTCCAGTTTGCTCTGCCACTACTTTCACGTAGTGCTCTAGTTTCTCATGAAGTCGTTAATACCCACGAACATCCGAATGCCGCCGATTTGGATAAGTTACAGATACCGTATAGTTCTCATGAGCAGACATCGATGTCATGACCTTAGGGCCCTGATCAAGTCGCATGCGCAGATTTTATGAGCAATAATACTCATTTTCGCAGCCTTCTGCAACGAACCCCTTGATTGCTTTTCTGTGACAGCCATCCAATCAAACGCAAGATCAAAATGACGATCCCTGCTGTGCGGGCTTAAATCCTGCTTCGTTTAACACTGCACAAGCGCTACCCTTTTGTACCAAAGACGGCGGGTTCTGCCCTCCAGTCAACACAGTGCCCAGTACCGGGATAGACTGACCCTGAAAATACCCACTCTTCGTTGTGCCATTTTGACCAAACCTGTCAGTGGTGTGAATAATTCTTCTTTGCGTTCTTTTTTTGCCATTCAGCAGGAACGCATCCGGAGGTGCTGAAGGCACGAGCCACTGCCCCTTTCCACGATGCTACTTGCAGAAATCAATCTCTCTGCTTCAACGAGGGGGATATAATTGGGGTAGGTCGAATGATCTCGAAAATGACACGAAACTTGTTCACACTGCTTGAACAAGATCTTGGTACCGTAGCAAGCCAATTTGTTAGACAATCTTGATGAGAATTGAAGCGCTATGTGCTTCCAAGGCAGTCATATTGGAGGACGTGCTGGAGGTTGACGTAAACACGAAGGCTCCTAATCGAAATAATCTTCACATCCTTAAATGACGGTTACGCACTATGGAAATTTACTGTGTTCAAAATGGCATTTCTGACAGCATCTGATCATCTGGAATTATTAACATTTAACATGGTCGAACCAGTATTGGCAGAGGTTGGGAGCCCCCATTCTTATCTTTATAGCAAAGAAATTTACAATGTTGCCTCAAAATAACTTTAGGTGGCGAATGGCACTTGTTCTTAACGGAAAGGAACGAAAAAAGCTCTGATTAAATCTGCTACAATAGAATGGCGAACCGTTCACTCCACTTATCTCCTTGGTTGCGTTTCTCTCTAGTAGTGATAGGAGTGACAGGCGAATATGCTTTATCGCCTCGTCTTCCATTCCTCCCACAGGTGTTTGCTGACTCCATAACCTCGAAGGAGGACGCCGCGTGGTGGCGCGGTTTCCGCTTTGCCAACGGGCCCTCAGGCGGCATTGGGATGTTCCCCAGTTCCCATGTCACTCTCCTACCACGGCATCCACCTCCTCCACCAGCTGCACAGACTGGGAAACAAAAGAAAAAGTCGGACTTTTCTGTGAGTTTTTTAAGGCTCCGTTTAAGTGACTTGCACCACCGATGCATCAGCGTACCAGAGTGTCACGCATGCAAAGCCTACTTCATTGATAGGCAATTCAGCGTTCTTGGGCCACTTGTGACCCAAACATCAAAAAATGGCATTGATGGCAATTTCGCGCGGCTACTAGTGAGCTAGTAAACGTAAAATTCAAAATGTGTTACAAGTATTTCCTTGTTTAAAGAACTTTTGTGCTTTTTTAAGAATTTGCTGAAAATCCGTGCTTATTTTAAGGACCGATCGGTGCTTTTCCATCTGTCGATCAGTCCTCTTCTTACCGCATCAAGATGTCAAGAGATCACTTTGGACGGTCTTTTCGAACCCGAATTCTGCACAGTTTATCGCAAATCGTCTCCTGCAAACATCAGTTGCCATGGCAACTATAGTTGACGATGATTGTAGGCAAAAGAAGGCAGAATGCTAGAGTAGAATACATATATTCAACGGACAGCGGGCAATACGGTCACCTCTGTGACCTTGACCGAAACCGGTAGTTCCAACAAACAAATTAATGCAATGATGGTGGCATTGGTTGTGATGAGGCCAAAATCTTTGTCTCGCCTTAACCATCTTTTCCTTGTTCGCGGTTCTGGCTTCATCTTCCCCTAGACTGGACATTTTGAAATGCCTCATCTTTTTCTCTGGCTTCTGCTTTCCCAGCAGTGAACTTTTATGCTTTTTTAGGAGGCTAGACAAAAACATTAATTTGTTTGCACAAACACTACAGGAGAAAGTGTTGATGTTCCCTGCAGACAGCCTTCATGGTTTGCGAGTCATGCTAACCTTTATGGCTAAGGTCATCCACAACCTATTGTGGGCCTTTTTGCGGAGGGGAATATTACAGACTCCAAGTAGGTGCGCCATAAGCGGTGAAGGCATTAACATTTCGTCCTCTAATTGCTTCCCATCTCGTTTTTTATTTAAAAGAGGAAGGAGACGAAGCATCAAGGAACAGCAAGGACTTTGGATCTTTTATGTGGAAGATGGATTAAAGGAAGCCTCAATTTATGACAGGGGGAGATACTGATCACAGTCTAGCGTCATGGACTCAAATTGAGGGAGTTAAGGGATGACATGGGGATGAAGGGATTCAGGCATTTATCCTTAACTTTTCCAAACAAGCCGTAATGTGATACTAACTGATTTGTCGCGATTTTTAAGGCGAAAGGTGACCTTACCTTGACATCCCTGAAAACGACAGGCTGCAAAACTTGCTATTTTGTAAAGCATCACTTCACGTGAAACATCAACTGTCATGACCCCTACTAGTCTTCGTTTTGTTTCCACGTGCCGCACCATTCATTTCAAAAAAGCTAACTCGTTGAAAACGTGGATTTCGAACCGGGCTAAAATGATTAGTGGGCTAAAATTTACAAGGAGGGGGTTTTGCAGGACATAGCATGGTTAAATAAAAGCTGAAAGTTACACTCACTATGTGTGGGAGTTCGATAATGCCAAAGAGAAGCGTCTGATACCTTCAGGGGTAGTTGAAAGCGATACCACTGTTCACTCTGGCTTTAAATACTCATTTCGCTTAACTTTAGGCTCAAACTGATGTTGTATCAAGCTGTTCCTCCTCCACCGAAGACGATGGAGACGAAGAGGGTGAAGGAGGCGGATCTTTGGTAAAAAAGGACGCATCAGCCGCCGCCGGTGGCCACGAGGAAGCCACAATGGTGGTGAGTGAAATGGGGACACTAGCAAACACTGTACTTCCCGTACCGTTGCGATCATCGGTCATAGGAAGGCAAAGTTCAACCTCCTCCTCCTCTCCCTCCACAACGACAATGAATGCCTCCACACCGACGTCTGGACATACGAACATCCTCATGGATTCGAGCAATCGTAACAGCGCGACCAGTTTGGACAGTGGGCGAGGTTCTGCCTATGCCACGAGCTCTGAAGGATCCAAAATGGTGACTTGCGTTTAAAATTATTTTACACAGCTGAATTTCATTTTAAGGTTTTGTTTAAACTTTCACAGTTGATTCTCTAATTGCGTAGGAGTATGCAAAGATTCTGGATAGCAATTATCCGGCAAAGTAACCTTCTGTATACTCCAAGCCCTAGGACAAGCTTGATGTAAAATCTAAAATCTCGCGCTCAATGTACGACAAAGCATTAAAGCAATTCTCACGTCCACCTTTGTTAGGAGATTCCCACATTATTCACCCAAGAGCCAAAAGCAACTAAGTGTCCAGATTTACTTGGTGCCGTGATTTTGGTTTTCGCTGATGCCAGCCAACTTAGCATCAGTCCGGTCTCCTCAAAACGCAAAACCCTTTTGATTCAACCGCATGAAAGGACGTTCTCTTGAGATTTGCGTGTTTTTGATCGTGCGAATCTCGACCTCATCCCCTGCCAGTCTCTGCATAAATATAACAAGAAACATTCTTCGGTTGTCTGCACAACAGCATCTGTTCGTTTTAATTGGTGTTTAGAAGTGCGGTTATGCCAGCCAAGCACAAATCCACGGGATAAAAGTGGCCATTCTTTTCCAAGTAACAATTTAACCTTCAGTGGAATGGCGGTAAGCCACAAATTATGTCACAGTCATTTGTTCTATTTTTTTACTCTTTTCTTCCAATTTCTAGAATGCCTTCTGCAAGAACGCGATTGGCAGTAGTTGTGCCAAAGTGACAAACGCTTGCATGCGTTTTGTCTGTCAATGCGCTACTAAATTCAAGTGACAATTTTGGATAATTGACAGAAAATCAGCAAAATGTTCTTCACTAGACAGATTGTTTATTTTTGTTAGGACATTTTTAACTTCTACTCCATCTTCTCTAAACCGTATTTCTCAACCCCTCGATGTGTGGGTTGATTAAAACGCACATCAATCATAATAATTCTTGTATTGGTAGAAGAAGTAGGAAGTGTTGCAGGGACAGGCCAGTGCATGATCATTTGTCAAGACGCATTTTCGCCTTTCCTTGAGATGTTTCCTTTTATTGTCTAGAAACGAACAAGCGGGAGGTATCGTGATACAAGTGATCTTGCATCTACTTCAGGCAGTTTCTTTTGCTTGGAAGAAGCAAAAGCAGGAGGAAAGAGAGAGGGGCGAAAAACACTCTTGCTAAATGTCAGATTGTTGCGCTAATGAATCTAGCAAAGATACTTATGTAGGTGGGAAAATCACGTCTTAGTAAGCCTCGCAAAAGTGATCTCCTCACGCAATACTCGATGCTGATTTAACTCACGTTGAGATACTTATTCTGTGTAAAATTCGGTATATTTTATGGAGCAGTTTACCTGGTTGAGCATCGGCCGTGCCTTGTAGAGTAACGCGCCGTCCAGTCGGTGTAGAGAATCTTAAAACGTGAGGCTAACAGGACAGTAAGGTGCCTGTCGTTTTCCAACCGCTAAAAGATTTAGGTTGAAAGCAAAGATGTGATCGATTTATTAGGAAAATTTTGCCAATGAGTTAAGTCTACGGCCAAAAATAAAATCAACATGAGATGGATTTAATGGAAGTCCTGATTCAATTTAAATGTGGTTTAAAAATGCTCTGAAAGCATTACTTTTGCTCGACGAAATTTTATCAAGGCCCATGTTGCAACAAACAAAAATTATTTTCGAAATAAGCAGTATTTTAAAATACAAATGATTTCACTTGAGTAATAAACCCATTGGCCAATGAGAAGGCTCGATTACTGGGTGTTGACCTTGACAAGCCAATAGGGTGTGAGCTATCAAGCGTAATTGCACACCTTTATGACTAGAATTTTGCATTTCCCTGATGACAAAAGAAGACATAATACTTGGGTAGAACACGCGCTTTCGACGAACAGAATGGAATGAGGCTACTAGCATGGCTAAGATAAAATGGCCGACCAAGTGCCGAGGGTGGAATAAGCAACAAACGTATTGCAAACACCGCATACTGTAGCACCTACTAGAATCCATACGCTGGAGAACCGTACATATTTTATCTGAACGCTCAATTTCAGAATCCTTAGAGTTGGTACCTTCGAGATTCCCTTTTATGCAGAGCTTTATGCGAGCTCCAACAGAATGCGCACGCATTAGTCACTTGCATTTTTTTAAGAAGTGAATTCATGGAACAAATGACTTGCCTAATCTGTCAAAAAATCCCACAGGCATCAAACCCATGTTTTTGCCTCCTCCCCATTGTTGATGAGATGACCGTGTGATAGAAAAGTAAACTCTTGTCAAAACTGTGTAGTGCTTTAAATGGTCAAATGGAAAAAGTCTTGATTAAAAAAAACCCCAAGCTGTAGTGCTTTGTAATGCATGCCTGTAAGCAATTCCTGGGAACGCTTGTCCAGCGCCCACAGGCTACAGCAAGCCAGTGAATTAAGCTTCACCAACACCAACAATGAAACTTTTGTTTTTGGCATTATGTTTTTACACTTTTAGAGGCTTGCGAATACACACTGAATTGGAGTGAAATTCGCTATTAATGTCTAAAATGGCCAGGAGTTTTACACGCTAACCCCACAGCGCCAAGCCTAAGTGATTGGTTACGCACTCCTAATAAAGTGCCCTTCCTATCCTCGAGCTTACCCTCTCCTCTTAAGAGTTGCGGTCTCCATGTGAAGTGAATTGTAGGGATTCGCCGACTGCATCCCTTAATGCCGGCCATAGGTCAACAACGCGCCCATTTCTGCTAGTCATCTTTGCTCAAAAGGGCTCAAAATTATCAAAACATCTCCTTCCCCTTGCCATCCTGTTCTTATCTCTGCACCGTCCAACTGCCTACCTAAGCTCTGTTCATGAACTTCATGTCATCAAGACTCGATGAACAGCATCTAAGGCGATTCAAGAGCCAGCGTAGTAACACAAACCCAGTACCATAACAATGCCTATTCAACAAGCATTAGAGTTTCGTTTTCTCTTTGGGCAAAACGGCGTTAAGTCTCTTGACTGATCTTCTAAGATGCCAGACTGATGGAAAAGGCAAGGTTTAAATAACCTTAGTCGTTCTTTGTTTTCTCAATGTCTGAGTGCATCCGACATTCCGTGAAAATTTGTGCGCGTGTTGAAATGTTGGATAAATTTATGCGGCCCTCATCAAGCCAGCGACGCGACTGCGCGTCAGACGATGAATCAGCGACAATTGTTGATTTTGCTCTTTTTCTGTAGCTTGTTTTTCCCATGACACAGTTTATCGCCTACACATTAAGCCCTTTTTTGCCGCATCGTAAGACAGAGAGGAGGGAGGCGAGAAAGAGAAGCATGGAGCGCTATGTAGCTGATGCATGTCTGAACGTCTGTCAAAGCCTTTTTAAAGGCAGCAAGAGGAACAGAGAGTGATGATTGAGAGGGATTGGCGAGCAGCGAAAGTCCGTCGCGTCGGAAGGCAGATGGGAAGAATTACGCGACCTAAAATTTGTCGCCTTTGAATGTGCATTAACGCGTAGGACTAAAAGACCGCTTTTCAGGCCTTGTGGTTAATCACATCAGTTGTTGCTTTGAACATCGAACAAAAGCTGCTGCATAGATGTTGGATGATCGCTGATTTTGTTGATGTTGATGAGTTGTTGGCACCGCACACACCCGATTGAACGCAGGCATATAAATTTTGAAGTATTTGCTTAGCTCTCAAGAATGAAGACTTTGCAGACTGCTCCAACAAATGCGTTTAGCTTTCTTGGGAATGCTAAAATAATTCTTTATGCTTCGTGATACATTTCTCAAGTTCATCCCTCATACCCGTCGTCAGAGCATTTATCGCCTTCGCTCCCACGAGATAAAATCCTGCTCCAAATTCCACTTTTATAACATTTTTGCATTCCGAAGACAAGAAAAACATTGTCGTACTCAGCTACCGTGATTTTTATCCCCATATTTTATCGGTTTGGTTATATAATTGTACAATAATAAAAAGAAGAAAGGATAAAATAAGGAAGTGGGGAATATGAAGGGGTGGACGAGGAAAAGATAGTACGCCCTTTCCTTCTTTTTTACTATCCCATAACTTTTGTGCTTTTATGAATTATGAGGTCTTGCATTGTCCAAATCGACCACGACGAGAGCTTTTTTTACACCATTTTAAGAGTTTTGTCTGATTGTAAAGGAAAAGAAGAAGGCGTTCCAGCAAAACATCGAGTTGTACCAATTTGTATCGAGAAGGTAGGTTGATGTATGGTGTGGACACAGCTGAATTTGTGAGTTAGCTTCCGGCGGGCGAAGGACTGTGTTTATAATGCATACAAAGCATGCAGTCTTATGCCTCAGCAGCCGAATTGTGCAGTGGTCAGTCTGTGAGGCAATGGAGTGCATCCCAGTAGCCGCTGATATGTTTGTTCGCTAATGGAATTTTTGAGTTGGGTCCAAAGGTCATTTCTCATCACATCTCAGCCAGTCAATCGGTCGTCCAGTTGTCAAGCCATCATAAATGTGCCCTGCACTATCACAGAGCCTGCGCGAAGAGGGACAAAGAAATAAGCAGTCTCGAAGGTGCCTTTTTATGTAACCTGCTGCATAAGCTTGACATGCTGCGTGACGTCCAGCTCTTAATAGGACACGCAACACACCGTACACTTTTGCACTTAGCAAAAATGAGAAATCGCCTCCAATTTTTATTGAAATTGCATCTCTCTTTCACTTTCTTACCGGTTCCCATAGTTCAAATTACTTGGGGCCTTTTAAAGGTTATGCTTTCTTCTATCACTTAAACTTCTGAGCTTGACAGATGTGATACTTTCCATTCACTCAGGTTTCGGCGAGTATCTCCGCGACTTTTCCTCACTCCCACCACCACCTTCAACAGGTTTGCCCTCCACCACCGCCGTCTATGAATCCTCGTGTGCCTCCACCCTGTCTCCACCGAATGACATCAATTACCTCCGCCTCCACCACCACTGCCACCCCCGGTCACCCCAGAGGGGGATATCGCGCAGCCTCGGTGCAGCCTTGCGCCTCTTCTACCTGCTCCTCCGCCTCCTCTGCCTCGTCCGCCTCGTCGGGCGCGTCCTCGTGCAGCTCCTGCGCCGCTGCCGCTGTCCCCTCCCTAGGCAGTGGTACTAGCAGCTGCGACCGGTCCCCTGTTGAACTGCTCGTTAATTGGTTGCTCTCGGCGGGATTCTCTGAGTAAGCGGTCTCATTCGTTTGGAAAGGGAGAGATCCGATGTATCGCGTATGCTTGAATTGACGGGATTAATGGACTTTCACTAAGAGCTGCTAGGAACCTCCTTGATCTGTTGATATTATGATTCTGAATACCTTAAGAGAACAATGACAAACTAGCAATTTTAGGGTCTTTACTTGAAGTAGAGATTTCGAGATGTGTTGAACTGTGAATAGTCGGAATGGGAATATATCCACCCATCCCACCATTCTGCAAACGCTTCAACATCCGCTTAATCACCTAGCTATCCTTAGTTTAGGATCAACCCATCAGCCTGTCTATTTTTTTCTATCCATCAATCCACTTTTTGTTCTATATCTCTTTATCTGCTTATTTTTTTTCTATTTGCTCGAATTTTCTCTACCCTTCCATTTGTCGGTCCATCACGGATCTAATTATCCCATTTGGATCTATTCACTTAACTATCTATCATCAATCACTCCAGTCGTTCAGTTAACCACTTTGATATTTATTTATTTGGTCATTAACCTTTCTATCCACTCTGATGAAGGAAATTGAGCATGGAAGTCCCCACGCAACTGCAATTCTGAGGTGTTTGAGGTAGCTTGGCAGAATAAGTAAATCAACTTTGCGTGTCGAAGCATATTTAAGGATCGAATATCAGTTTAAGAAGCTGTTTGATCAAACCGTGCAGTAGATCCTCATGAAACTTTGTTAGTCTTAATATCTTCCTTGACATACTGATTGGACAATGTGGTTAAGCGGGGCATATTTATCCACCCGCCCCCAGCTCCCTCCTGTCAACCAGTTTTTTGCTTATTTCAATTTTCAGCTATACCCCATGCCTAGTTGCTGCGGGCTACGATTTGAGCACCCTGCGACGCGCAACGCCGGAGGACTTGAATGCTTGTGGAGTGACGAATCCCAGAGACCGACAGCAGCTGCGAGCACGTCTGAGTAGACTGCAGCTTCCTGAAAGCCTTCCTGATCATATCCCGGTAAGATTTGCTGGGCCTCGGGAAGAATAAGTTATCATGACTCTTTAAGTTAATTTAGTGGAAAAATGTTGAGTCCGAAACAGGACCTCTAGGTCCACGAAGGAGATGAATACATGTTTTAAGTTTAGCATCCCCGAGGCTCCGTAGAATATGTATATTCAACAGACAGAGGGAAACGAGCTGCTGGCATGGCTCTGAGGCCAGCCTACGCGGCTAGGGCAATATGACCACCTCTGTGACCCTGACCGAAACCGTCAGTCCAAACAAACAAAGTATTACATTAAGGACTGCAACAAGCTTTTTCATCAAAGTAGACTTTATTTTGCTTACACACTTAATTTGGAGTTTAAATATTACATGGAAATCTTCATCTCAGGGGACTTAGTCATCACTCAGCCCTTCTTGGCGACTGTAGGAACTTCGGTTTCATTCCAAATCTCTATCCCCTAATCGCACCAATGTTCGTTGTGTCTCCGGCATGGAGGCCCGTCAAGTTTCGCGTTTTATGGGGGTTAAACTGTAGTTAAAAGGGTATAAAAACTGAGGCAAAGTAAAAGTCCCATTCCGCCTTACGAAATTTTAATTATTAGGCATACTGTGGGAAAAGAAACTTACTGTTCTTCTGCTTCGCCTTCCTTTGAAGTTGCCCAAATAACGTCGGTGATTAATCGCTGCGTCATTTGATTTAGATTATGCGACCATTCACAGGCTGACCTTTAGATTGAGTGAATTTGGAAAAGTTTCCCATAAAAAAGTTATCAGTTAGTCCTTTTTATGATTCTGAAATAATTCAAATATTGCAGTGAAATTCTGCGTTCCTTGTGACCTCAAATAAACAATTAATGACGCCTGGATTTTCTCGCTTTAATCCTTTTCCACTCCATTCCTGTTTGGCAAATATTCCGCAATTTTTTCCTTATTAGACAATCTGGGAGTTTTTTTGAGTAATTGCGTTTAGTTAGTCACGTTCGAGGCTGACCTCGAACGTGATGAGAGGAGGGACTAAGGCAGTACAACCGCACCGTCCAGCCGCCTTGCGTGCCCTCTACGCGATACACACACTATTCGGGAACGGGAGTTATATCGAATAAAAACCATGCTTCAAAGCAAAAAGGCAGTGCATAAATCAGGGCGAAGGCACAACGAAAAGTTGCTCAATAAAAGAGGCATAGACGTTTACTGAAGCTCCTGACCGCCTAAGTCGTAACATTGTTGGTAGCTGAAGAAGTAGGATTCTGTGGTCACGGTTGTTGATAGCTCTCTTGTTAATCCTCCAAATACAACCATCAAAGGGGGTTCAAGTGAGGCGAGCCTGGAGCCGACATGACTAGCGAAAGCTCTGATTTTATAGACTCTATGGGATTCTATCCCACTTCTTAGTCTTGTCCAGCACAAAATCATCCTTCTACACCCTGCGCTTAGCAATTTGGGTGGGGTTGAGTAACCACCCAGGAGTTAGTCACTGTCTTCGTTGTTGATGTCTCTTTAACCCGCTTGACACATTTGACGCATCTGACAGTGTCCAAGCTAAGCAAGGAAAAACTCTATTACCAAATCCCAAGGATCGTTTAAGCTGCGTAAATTGTGAACCAAAAACAAAACTTCAATTTAAAGCAACTGCCAACCTCTTTTCCAAGTGAATGTCAAACCCAAAGCAGGTTGGAGAACCTCTTTTTTGTAAAGAGCCTCCATAGAATGTTAGTGAACTTCAGAGGGATTAAATTTGCCAAAGAGGGGCGCTCGAAGTTCTCAAGGAAAAGGAGGGCAGTGCTTCTAGCAGTTTTCCGGTGTACACACTCGTGTCCAAGTTCACTCTCTCATCTAACCAATCACAAAACTTGCAGGTTTACTGCCAATTCGTTTTTGTTTTTTTCTTCTCGTAACTCAAAGCCAACTTGTTTTCTTATTTGTCTATCCGTTCTTCTGGAGTAGTTCTACTTTTTAAGGCGCAGCTGACTAGAATTGGAGTGATGCCAGAAACATAGTTTTCGCTTTCCTTGTTTATTGGGTTGTTTTTTAATAAATTTAAGAATATTTTATAGAGTTTTTGCCTTACTTATGTGCCTTTATACTAAGTAAATTTGCTCGTTTTGAAGAAACGTCTCATTCTTTTGACTACAGCATGTGTCACGTATATGTGACGCGTGTCTTTTTTACACTTAATGGTGAATTACTAGCTAGCGTAAAATATTTTCCCATTAAAAATTTTTTACAAGTTAAGCTTTAAATAGAACGTGTCTTTGGTGAGGTGTGGAAGTTAACTTTCCTGTCCTGATCGAGTCCTTCAAATTCACATGAAGGGTAAACGTGGTACACTTCTCTAATGTAAGTGTAGATGGTATTTGAATTGGAAAAGACACGGATCTCGCCTTCTTATCCGCCACTGGTATTGCTCCAGTTCATGACTCACCCTGCTTGCGTTCTTTCCTCCCCTCCTGATTAATGTCCGCGTTGTGGACGAAGTGGAGAATGGGGAGGACGAGGGCTAGCGAGAAATTGATCTCTCCCGTTAATTATGCCCCTGATTCCTCCACCTTCAGGTGCATTGCTGACATTAACCCACCAAAAGCTCATTGTAATCACCTCCAACTTGGTTCCCGGTTGTAAATATGGAAGGCTTTTGACAATAAAATGCCTTCCGCGTTTTGCGGACCGGAGCACATAAAAGCCGTTGGAAAAAAGGGAGCGCTTGCGGCAGAATAGGTGATGGTAAGGCTGGAATAACCCAACCATTACTGGTTGACGGGTCGTAGGAAAAGGTAAACAATTTTTTCCTCACAAATAGCTTGCACAAAAAAACTAAACGACTTTCAGAAATGCAAAGCGTAAGCCTCTTTTACGATTTCAGGAAAATTCTCCTCTGAATAAGTCTGCATTTCGGCAGTTAAACGCAAATATTGCCTTGAAGGTGGGAGGCGTCTTTGGGAAGATACCAGCCAATAGCGCTGAAGTAGGCTTTTTTCTGACCTCTCTTTCAGACCTGTGTGTTTGAGTGGTTGTCGATACTCAACCTGACTAGTTATTGGCCGGCCTTCCAGACGCAAGGACTAACCAATTTCGAGAAGATCGCCGTTCTGACGTGGGAGGACCTCGAAGAAATCGGCATCACAAAGTTGGGTGAGCCTCTAAGATTTTTGGGCCAATTTAACGTAGTTGGTCTGTCTTCTGCCTGTCTCTCTTAATCAAATTATTTTTTAAATATAGTTTGAGCTTTGCAGGTCTCATTTTGACCCTACGACTTTTGGAAACCAACCGACCACTTCTATTGTTCTTTAGGTCACCAGAAGAAATTAATTTTGGCCATTGAACGGCTTCGAAGAGCACTGTCTAAACGCATTGAAGATCAGGCAATAGCAACGGACTCACTCAACCGAAATCGTCAGGCACAGCAACAGCAACATCTTCTCTCTTCTCCCAGCCATCTAGGTACTACTTATTGTTGCATTAGTAGGGGAATGTGATGTGTCATTGCATTACTAGAGGTCGCCTAGTCTTCAGGTTTCAGGCTAAATTTGTAAGGATCTACTATTATGGTAGTATTACAAAAGAGTCACTGTTTTTTAATTTTTATTTTTTCGTCTGCGGCATGGTATTACTGGCTACGGCAGGAGTTTCGTTTTCATTCGTAGATAGGTGGCCTAACAAGATTTCATTAGGTCGAATAATTAAATATTATTTAGTTCTGGGTAGTTTAATTGGTTTTTATCCAGTTAATGCACTGCCAGTTTCGAAAAAAACCCAACATAATGTTGCTTTGCCAATTCTTTTAGCTACGCAACCGTCGGCAATAGCGGAAGAGCAGGAGGTGACGATGACAGGTAACCTTGCTGATCTCACCCCACCACCCCCGCCAGGATTCCAAGATCCTCCCCACATCGTGCGGAAAGCCTCCCTCGACTTCTCACCACCCACTATCGTCAATCCGAGCTCACCCGAGCCTGGACGAATGAGTCACCATCGACACCATTTCTCGACCAGCTTTCTCACTGATATTGGAAGATTGGGTTCCAACGCTGCTTCTAGCGTCAGCGATATAGGGGGCGAAGGGAGCACAAAATCGGATCCCCTACCAAGGATGGGGGCCTGTGAAGGGGAAGGAGAGGCAGACGTAGAGGGAGGGATAGCAGAAGACGAAAAGAATTCTAAAGGCCATCAGAGAGGAGCACAACAGGCCTACGCAGAGAGCTTTCTGTCTGTCAGACAACGGCATCGGAATGCTGCCGCGGCTGCGATCACCATTCCTGGTAAGAATATTTTGAATAAAACAAACTTCTTAAAGAACAAGTTTCAACTCACTAATTGTGTATGCTTGATAGCAAAGAATCATTTTCTGGAATGCACCGCCATAAAGTCAAGTACCTGGCTTATTTACGTGTGGGAGAGATGCGTGTTTCGTAAGCTTCATCGAAAATAATCCTAAGGGAGTTTGGTTACAGGGGCTACAACTAATTACAGTAGAAAGGTCATATCACCCTAAGGTAAATAAAGAGGACATTTGCTTGCCAAATACACAATTTAATATTTCTAATAACGGACGGGATGAAACAGGCAACAGTATTACCATATCTACGCATGCCATCTTAATGAAATTTTAGAAATCGTTACATCATCATAAAAGGCTGTTACGAAGAAAAAGAGTGATTCAGATTAAAGAGCGACTGCATGAGGGAGTAAGGCACTGCGCTCTTCCCTCCACCACGTCCACCAGATGGTGTGGACATGAGACCTGTGTCACGATGACTCATTCATTCACCAACACATGCACAGCCACAAAACTGCCACCCGTCCTCTCCCCACGTCCACCCACCTGCGGTCACTACTGTGGAAAACGCAAGTCCACAACACAAAAGCCACTCACCAATCAAGAGGCCTGACAATAAGAAGAGGTGGTCGTGTGACGTTTCAGTATGCATGCTGGACCACGTGTCTCACCCGTTCGTGGTCAGCCCCACATCACACTAGTCACATCGTCAATGAATGACAGGTAGGTAATACGCCAGTGCGCACACACACACACAAACCCACACTTATCGCCAAGGACTGAACTCCTCCCAAGAGGTCGTGGCAAACGGCAATGTATCAAAGATAGTTCCACGGACAGCAATCGACCATCGTTCAAGTGTTGCTACGCCTACGAATGCATTTATCCACCACGTCATACATCTGCGACACATGCGTCTCCACACATGCATGTCTCTCCTCCTAACCGACGATGCATTCAATGCCAATCTTTTCTTCCCTTTTTAGTTTCCGTTGCCAACCAAATGATTCCTCCTTCGACAAGGTATGTTCCTTCCATCTCCATTTCATCATCATCACCATCACCACCACACCTCTCACATATACGACTCTTACAAGGCATCGCGCAACTACATAGGAGAACGTCCAAGTAAATGAACAAATTAATCAGCAAACACGTGCATGAAGGAGCATTAAAAAATGAAGTGGACGACTGAAAGGGGGTAATGGCAATAGGCTGTAGAGGAGTTGGAGTAAAGGGTCAATGGTACAACGAATGAAACCGGGTGCAAAGTATGTGCGGCTTCCCACAGCACTCACCGCACCACACTCCCCATTGTCGCCATCATGTGTAGGTAGGTGTTGACGGGATGCATTCGACTGTCCGCCTACCTGTCCTCTGAAATACTGTCAAATGATCACATGCCACCAGCGCTCTGTGTTGTTCACTCCTCCACTCCTCACACCGTTAGGGAACACTGATGTCACTCAGGGTCGTCTGATCCACGACAATGGAGGCAATTGATCATGATTTTGTGCTTGTGTGACCCCTTCGTTAAACTTGTTTCCCCCTCCCCCCCATGGCAGTAGAAGGCGCGCTGTGTGACAGTTGAATGTGTTACGCAGTTAGAGCCTCGAGCGAGTTGATGTAGTGGGGAGTGACAAATCAGTGGAGGACAGATGCATCATCCAATGATTGGGGTGGAATACATTCCACAGTCGATTGGAACGAAGGAGAGCGTGTTGGTGCTGACGCGAATGTCCAGAGGTCGGCGAGCTCACAATGCTAGCCAGTCAAGTGGAGCTAAACGTTCGTGGTGATGCAACTGTCCATTCACAGCTACGTCAAGTTGGATGGGAGTGTGGTGAGAGCTTCTCATCAGCTGAGTGTCACATGTCAAGTCAAGCATTAGTCACGGATGACAGACAGGCACCTTTAGAGACACCCAATTTCTTCACCACTTATCGTGTGTGCGTTGTGGAGGAGCAGTGTGTATCGACGAAGATGGCTGACGACCAGTCAACTGATTGGTTTGGCTAACTGATGGACTAAAATGTGTTGGAAATTGGCCTTAAAATCTCACTTCAATGCTTCTTTAGTTAGGAACATGCAACGTCAGTTGTTGGGACACAATTCCAGCCACTGGACTCCCTTGGCTGTGGGACCGAGGCACTCACAATTTTATGCGCTTGAGGTTGTGCATGTCTTGCATGCGTGCAGTTCATCGCAAGCACAATTCTTCACTTTCTGATTAAATGATCATTCGCTTTATCGCCCATCCACGATCCATCTTCTCCACCGCCTATCTGTTTATCTTTTTCACCTTCCACTTACCCATCAATCTATTCAATAAGCATCTGCGTTCCACTTGTCGGCAGTTGCAATGTTTTCTTTTGCTTGTGTTTTGGTTTTAAGACGTAGATATTAAATTTGTTCCGTAAGTTTATCTGATAGGTGAGGGAGGGTGTCGTATCGTGGTGCAATTTACAGCAAGTTAGAGAATAATGCTTTTTCTAGTTTTATTCTGGAAAGACTTCAATTAAAGTTGTTTGATCGGCTTACAAATGGGCATCATTCCCCGCTGACACTGTGTATTCCACCAATAACTCACAGCGCATTTTCGAGTTTTGGAGCGAACGAACGATGTGTCAAATGCTATTTTGTCACCTTCACTTCTTCATTTCTTCTTGCTTTTCTTCTGATTCTCTAAAGGGATTTGCGCTTCGAAGTTAACTGCGTTTTCATGTGCCTTCCACATACTTTTCTGTTTTTGAAGGAAACAACAGAAGGGAATGCGAAAAAAAAGCATCCTGACAGATGGTCACACACTGGATGCTCTTAGACGCGGAGGCGGTGCCTTCCCACTCATTAATCAACTGTTCAAATTGGTGAGGTAGAAATACTCTCACAGCAAAGGTAAAAGGTGGATCCCTCTGTTCACCGAATCTCTAAAGATTTTTGGATAGACTACATAGGATCAACAAAATCCTTGTGGTTAGGCTTAAGTCGATGAGCTATCGCTAATCACTTTTTCGGGTTACTTTACTAATTGAAACAAAATTACTACTTGGTTAGCAGCTACGCTTCTGTTAGAATTGACTTCATTCTTGGCAGGAGTCTCCCAAGTTTGAACAGTTTCGCTTACATTGCCCAACAGAAGAGTGACTTTCCTAACGCCTTGTCTAGCCTGCTTCCATCCGCTTTCACCTGGCCGTTTGTCCACTCCACAACCGCCAATTTCCTCCGACTCCATGAAATGTGTGGTATACTTCGATCTTCCGACCCTGAAATCCTACTTTCAAAGCTATGCGATGCAAACTTGAGCTTTTGAAGTATTTTTGCTTCCCTCAAAGTGCTAAATTGCTCCAACCTCGTAGTCCACTTCAAATGCCGCTCATATTTTGGTGAAACTAGTGGGTGTAAAAGGAGTATCTGCTGGACACTTCTTATAGGTGGAACATTACAACTTTCCCTCATGTTTTTTTTAGTGGATCAGCGATGGACAAAGATCTACAGGATATGCAAGACATCCGTTCAATGCTGGATAAGTTGAGCGAACACCTCGTGCCCCGTGGATCACCCTGACAACAGCACCTGAGCCAACTAAACTCCACCCAAGTCTTTCAAGCTCACTCCGTCTGTCTGTCTGTCTCTTCCCTCCTCCTCCCCCCCAGTTTTTCCAGTGCGTCGGTGAAGTCTGTGCAAGAGGGTTGGAATGCTGGAGTGAACTGCACAATGTTTGTTTTCTTTTTTGACACTCAATAGCGCCTATTAACTCTGTTTTATTCTCTTCCCAATCTCACTAATCTTTTTAAGAGAGTGAAGGCCTCTTTGACTAATTGTTCGGTCATAAATATCTCATTCTGACCGCGATGCATCAAACCACTTGGTTAAATTGAGATGTAGCTGCGCGGTACGATTTGCCTCTTAAACGGCATTCTATGTAGCCCACGGGTTTCCAATCCACCAAAGACGCAAAAGTCTGGAAGAAGCTCTTATAAACATTTGAAACAGAGATGCAAACGCTTTATGTTGGAGGCGTGGCGATCAAGCCGCAGGCATCTGAAAGGGGCTCAGCAACCACATCAACGACTAGAACATACAGCAGAACAGAATACAGGGAGCGGATGGCGTTATTTCTTACGCCATCTGTTGCCACATTTACAGACTCATAAGTCAGTTTAGTTGTCACTTGGACAGCCCCTGGGATGGACAAGCTTGTCACTCGAGCTGAATTAGTGCACAGTCAACCAGTTTTAAAACGAATTAGTTTTGTCCTCCTCGGGTGTTCTGGGATTGGATTTGCATAGTTATTTGCTTAGCGCCTTTAGCTCCTTTAGCCATCTTTATCTCTCGTTTATCCACCTTCACATCTCACTTTTGGTTCCTATCTATCTGTTCCATTTGGCATGCGATCATGTAATTCTGAGATGGGGCCAAGAAGGGCTCGTAACCATGGCATGAAGAAGTTTAGATATAATAAATCTGACGGTGAGGATAAGGGCAAGATGGTGCTTCCTTCACTCTTTCAAGCCATGTTTAAGCCTTACTCATTTGCAAACTATGAAGACTTGCATTGTTCTCAAAGACTGCAACTTAAGCTTTCTACCGACTCATTGAAGAGTAATGTCTGCTGGTAACAGGAAAGACCGTTCTGCACACCGTAAAGTTGCACTGATTCGTAATAGGAAGATAGATTATTAGGTATTGAGAGCGCAGTCAAATTTGTGGATTGGCTAAGAGTAATTGGCGAATGTTCTTGCAATGCACTACATGCACGCAAGGATCCACAGTCGTGCACATGGAGTGGTCTCAGCTTCAGGAAGATCAACTGTCAGAGCAGAGAAGCACGAAATTGTGTCCCAACAACTGACGTTGCATGTTCCTAACCAAAGAAGCACTGAAGTGAGATTTTAAGGCCAATTTCCAACACATTTTAGTCCATCAGTTAGCCAAACCAATCAGTTGACTGGTCGTCAGCCATCTTCGTCGATACACACTGCTCCTCCACAACGCACACACGATAAGTGGTGAAGAAATTGGGTGTCTCTAAAGGTGCCTGTCTGTCATCCGTGACTAATGCTTGACTTGACATGTGACACTCAGCTGATGAGAAGCTCTCACCACACTCCCATCCAACTTGACGTAGCTGTGAATGGACAGTTGCATCACCACGAACGTTTAGCTCCACTTGACTGGCTAGCATTGTGAGCTCGCCGACCTCTGGACATTCGCGTCAGCACCAACACGCTCTCCTTCGTTCCAATCGACTGTGGAATGTATTCCACCCCAATCATTGGATGATGCATCTGTCCTCCACTGATTTGTCACTCCCCACTACATCAACTCGCTCGAGGCTCTAACTGCGTAACACATTCAACTGTCACACAGCGCGCCTTCTACTGCCATGGGGGGGAGGGGGAAACAAGTTTAACGAAGGGGTCACACAAGCACAAAATCATGATCAATTGCCTCCATTGTCGTGGATCAGACGACCCTGAGTGACATCAGTGTTCCCTAACGGTGTGAGGAGTGGAGGAGTGAACAACACAGAGCGCTGGTGGCATGTGATCATTTGACAGTATTTCAGAGGACAGGTAGGCGGACAGTCGAATGCATCCCGTCAACACCTACCTACACATGATGGCGACAATGGGGAGTGTGGTGCGGTGAGTGCTGTGGGAAGCCGCACATACTTTGCACCCGGTTTCATTCGTTGTACCATTGACCCTTTACTCCAACTCCTCTACAGCCTATTGCCATTACCCCCTTTCAGTCGTCCACTTCATTTTTTAATGCTCCTTCATGCACGTGTTTGCTGATTAATTTGTTCATTTACTTGGACGTTCTCCTATGTAGTTGCGCGATGCCTTGTAAGAGTCGTATATGTGAGAGGTGTGGTGGTGATGGTGATGATGATGAAATGGAGATGGAAGGAACATACCTTGTCGAAGGAGGAATCATTTGGTTGGCAACGGAAACTAAAAAGGGAAGAAAAGATTGGCATTGAATGCATCGTCGGTTAGGAGGAGAGACATGCATGTGTGGAGACGCATGTGTCGCAGATGTATGACGTGGTGGATAAATGCATTCGTAGGCGTAGCAACACTTGAACGATGGTCGATTGCTGTCCGTGGAACTATCTTTGATACATTGCCGTTTGCCACGACCTCTTGGGAGGAGTTCAGTCCTTGGCGATAAGTGTGGGTTTGTGTGTGTGTGTGCGCACTGGCGTATTACCTACCTGTCATTCATTGACGATGTGACTAGTGTGATGTGGGGCTGACCACGAACGGGTGAGACACGTGGTCCAGCATGCATACTGAAACGTCACACGACCACCTCTTCTTATTGTCAGGCCTCTTGATTGGTGAGTGGCTTTTGTGTTGTGGACTTGCGTTTTCCCCAGTAGTGACCGCAGGTGGGTGGACGTGGGGAGAGGACGGGTGGCAGTTTTGTGGCTGTGCATGTGTTGGTGAATGAATGAGTCATCGTGACACAGGTCTCATGTCCACACCATCTGGTGGACGTGGTGGAGGGAAGAGCGCAGTGCCTTACTCCCTCATGCAGTCGCTCTTTAATCTGAAACATCCTTCTTTTTGTCCTCTTTTCCCTTCTTCTGAACGGATTCATTCAGCAGACCACTAAATCCTGTCTAACTGATTTTACACTCTCTAGTCTCGGAATGATGACTTCAAATTATAGTCGTCAGTTTTCAATGGTTACATGAAGAAACCTTAATAAATTTGGTTAGAAATGAGATTTCTAAAGTTTTATTTTTCAGTTATCAAATCTGACTCCCTGGTTTGCAGAATAACTCGGAGTGGTTACCCTCTTCTGGAAGAGACTTCCACGTGCTTGCAGAAGGCATGTGCGAACGAAATGAGCGCCATTTCAAACCAGCGATCGATAGGGCGGTCCATGACCAGCGAGTTTGAAGGTCTTACCGCTGGAGATTATCGCATCCACCTGAAAGCCACGCATTTCCATTAAGAGACAAAGAGTTCCTCTTCCCTCTCATGACAGATTCTGAGGGAAATGAAATTGGAAAATTATTTGTTGGAGGCATTTCGCAAAACACAAATAATGTTAGCTTACGCATCTACTTCTCTCAGTTTGGTGAGCTGGAAGATGCTGTTGTTATGATGGATAACAAGACGGGACGGTCTAGGGGTTTCGGCTACGTCAAATACCGCGACCCAGAGTGTGTGAAGATCGTTCTAGCCGCAAAACCGCATTGGCTGGACGGTAAGGAGATTGACGCCAAACAATGCAATGTTAAGATGAAGGGTCGAAATCGACGTAGTTTGAAGGTATTTGTCGGTGGAATCAGTCTAGATCAAGATGCCGCCTCGATTAGGACATTTTTTGAGAAGTTCGGCCGCGTCACAGATGTCAACTTAATGATGGACCCCAATAAGCAGCGCCATCGTGGATTTGCGTTCATTGGTTTTGAGGAGGAGATCGTTGTCAATCGACTGATAAATATGCATTATTTAACAATGGGTAATAAACAGGTGGAAATTAAGGCAATGGAGCCGCCAAACTTTGGTAGAAAAAGTGGACCTACGATGATTCGGCATAGCAGTGAGGTCTGTGACCTGAAGGAGTCAACCACACGAGATACTACTCACTCCCATTTAAGCGGTAAACAACCTTCTAGGAACCGAAATTATCAACACGTCAGCAACCTTCAATATGGCGCAGGGTTGGATGGAAATGCATACGGATTGACTGGTTGTCAGCAGCAGAGCTACTTAAGCAGTCTTGTCGGGGATACGAGTGGACAAATGCAACAGGAACGACTGACAGGAGAACAGTATTCTTCAGGACTGTTTCCTCTTCCTGGAAAGCTAAATCCAATGCCTGTGATATTTACGAACAGTTTCGTGCCAATAACTCCCACTGTGTATCCAGGATGCCAATCGTATCCGTATCCCATCCTCCAGCCACAGTTCCTTCACCCGAGCCTTCTGTCTGGAAATGAGGGATTCTGGCCCCATGGGATATGTGCGCAACAACAGATACTGCTTCCAACTACTCAGAGCAATATTGGACCTGCAAAGATCAATTCTTCCAGTCAGACTAGCCCTAAGGTTTCTAGGTCGTATTCAGGGTTATGCGATGGTCCTGATTGTGATCAGCGACGAAAGGCCCTTAGTGGAAAAATAGAAGAGGATGCATATTCTAAAGATGACATTGGAGGGTCTTTGAACGCATTCGATCAAGGGCTTGGGATGTGGTGCCTCAATTCAGCCCGATGTCTGAAGACCTGTAGTTCGGGAACCTGTCTAGACCAGCATTCCATGGGTGAACTTCTGACGCATAGTCAAGAGATTTCCATTTCCAGACAACAGACGGCTTCGGAGATTTCGGATGGTGAAAGCCAACAGACTACCATTTCGGCTAAACCGTCTGGAGATAATTTCGATCATGATGAAACCGTCTCTGGTATCCACGATTGCGGTTTGACGGTTATAAAGGAGGAGCCTGGTGAAAGCTCCTCTGAACCGAGCATGAGTAATACAAACCCATTAGCGTTGTCCAATTCGTGCGCTAATTGGCTACTTCCAAGACCCCAACAACTCACTTCGATGTGGAATTTCCGACCTCCCATTTGGAGTGACATGCAATTGCCACATGCAGGATTTAGTCTTTCCCCGAATTTTATATTCCAGCCTGCTTCCACAGCCACCTTTGATCCTATTGCAATGGAGCACGCAATGGGCGGCTTTGGGTATGCATTCCCAGTCCTCTCTGAACGCCAATCCCTTTGTGATGATGGAACAGTCACTAATGAGCACGCCTCGAATCCTCTTCTTCCATCAAATCCCTCATTTATCTCCTCACCTCTTCAGTCTATTTCAACAAATGGAAGCCTTCGACAACGTCAACGGGAATCTCCTGAAGTCCCCAGTCTCGTTGGAATGCATCAGCTCCCCGGGTCCAGACATCATGACTATTTGGGCCGATGGATGTCACAAACGCATATCAACACTTCATCAACATCGGAAGTGGGTAAAAAGACGACGACGGAAGATATCAGTGGAAAGAGTGGAGCTAGAGGCGGAGGCGGAAGTGGTGAAAATCTGTGTGCCGCGGAGAAGACCTCAGTAGCAGCTGGTGACCACCATGCCAACAATTTCAGGAGCTTCCGCATCTAGAGACGTCAAAAGAGGCTTGTCAGACTAACGTCGGCAGGAAGCATCCGACGTTGGCTTTTTGCACACTTATCTTTCAAATTGGAGTAAATTAACCATCCAGTAGCATCTGGAGCAGTTGTATATGCCTTATTGGATGGAGGAGAAGTAGTATGGCTAAAGTGGGCTGTTTCATAGCCCGGTTAGTAGTACACCCATTCAGGCAGTTGGGATTGCCTGGCAGGATGTCCCAGACTTGGGTAGTTATGCAGTATCCAGTATTGAATACTTCTTTGAGTTCATAAACAAAATCTGTCTAGGGGATGAAGAGCTGTGGTTTTTATCGACGATAGAGCAAACTTTGAGACCACACGTTGATCGTGTCAATACGTAAGAAAAATTTTGAAGCGATTTGTTAAGTAATGATGGCTTAATGCGTATACACCAATCAGTAAATCACCAATCCTTAAGGTTGCTCATTATTTGAGTTTGGATGGTGATAACCACAGTCCTTCGTAACATTCATAAGCTCATTTTTCAAGTTTTGAATAATGTTGATTCGGTCTAGGCTTAGAGAGATTTGGCGGTTCGTGGACGCTTCACTGAAAGATTGGTTACCTATGTAATCTCAGCTCCAACGTTCCACGGATGGGAACCACCACATTAGGGGATGTCAGTGAAGGGCTTATACCTAGCTGAGCGTCAACCGCGCACCTCACTGCAATTGAGAGTATGTGCACTAAGCCACAATGTGTTTGGGGTTCTCTATGTGAGGAGATGTCCCTGGGTTATAGGTTGTGCGTCTTTAACAAGAAAATTCTTCCGCTGTCTAATTCACATGAGCACACCCGCTACCACTAGTCTGGAGCCTTCTTTACTGATGCTCCAGCTGCTTCCCATCTCTCACCACAGCCACAAGGGAGTCAAACGTCTCCCAAGATCGTTGAGTGGAAGGATGCAACAATTATCAGCTCATGCATCAGTAGTCCTAGGCGACCTGAGAACCAAAATAAATAACTTTTTTGTACTTTAAACATATTTACTTACTGTTGGGCCGATTAAAAGTGCCAACTGGATGTCTTACAATGTGGGTCATTTTTTGGTAGATGTTGCAGCTCCAAAGTCGCAGTAAGCCCAAGAAGTAGTTAAAGAGTAGATCAAACGCCAGTTCAGCTAAACATAAAATGTATGTTTTATGCTAAAGAAATGAGAAAAGCGATTATATTTGCTGGTATATCGGCAGCGAGTGGTTAGTTGAGATCAATCGCTAGGAAATTCATAGCAACTAGCGTGGTTCTGTGTAACCCTTTAAACATTTATGTCCATATTTTGCTTATTAAATTCATTCCGCAAAGAAGCCTTCGGAGAAGCAATTAATTCTGCTGTTATTCTCTTTTTAACCATGAAGGGAGCTGTGTGGAGGTTGAAGAGGCGAGAAAATGCTTCTAAATGGGCGATCCCCTCATCGCATTCCCCTTAAAGTTGGAAAAGCGGAAATAAGGCCATTATCGTGATTAAGTGATGAGGTCTTAACATAAAGCGACTACCTCCTTTCCTTGTAAATTAGTGGGCTGGAGTAGATTAAAACAAGAAAACGGGTCAACTGAAAGGAGGTGGAAATAGAAAGTCAATGGCCGGGACTGAAAAATGAACGAATGTGCGCATTTCGGGAAACTCCTCTACCATACTGTTGCTGCTTGTTTTATCACGCGGCTCCTTGCAAGCCCTTCCACCCTGCTGCATGCTCTTTGGGTCATGCTGATCGACATCTAGTTCTACTGTACATTATTAAGTAGTATCTCCCCCCGCTGCTGTTTCAGCTTATTAGGGCCTCGGAAAAGATCGGCGACCGTAGATCTCGAATTCTCCTAAAGTATTTCCACGGCAAAGCCCTAAAAAATGAGACCCTGCGCACTTTATGGAGTCTTGCTGTGGTACACTGCATAGCGTCGGTGGATGATACTGCCACCTTCGTTTAAGTTATTTTTTTTTAAAACAAAAAACGATTTTTTGCAAAAATGCTTCCTGAGATGCTTCAAACTTTTGGCAAAACTTTAAAAGGAGAGAAGAGTGTGACGAAGATTTTGTGTTTGTTTGAGCTATCCCTTTTAAGTGACAGGTAAGCAGATTATATCAACTTCTTCGTCGAGTGGACGTAAGCTCTCCTTTAGGAGGAGATAGCTATGAAGTTCTTCCTTTCCTCCCATGAAACTCTTTATTTTATTCGCTAGCTAATCTTTTCAAAGCGGGGATTTGAAATCCACAGTTCAAGGGAGTAACAACGAAAACATTGCCCGCGGTCGTAGACACTGCCCCTGTGTGAAGTTGAGAGGTTCATTTCATCTCTGGAAAAGGAAGAAAAACTCGGCCTTCTTTAGTCAATTAAGTAACTTTATCCATCTTCAGGTTATTGCAAATATTTGTCGAGGAATAACTTCTTTAAGAAAAATGGGGCAAAGATTTCCTTCTTTTGTCAGTGGCAAGTAGCATATGGCATATGGCGACACTTCTCCAACACCGTCTCTCCTCAACCGACCACCTATCGCAGCCTGCCACCCCGGACTAGACAATATCAATCAGAGTATTGGAGCAACAACAAACGAATTTCAATCCAATTTTGTCTCTTTTTTAATAAAAAGACCTTTGAGGAAGTTCAGAGGAGTTCTTGAGTCAGATTTTATGCCGACAGGATAAATTCGGCCGAAATTTTAATCAATCCTACACTTCGCTGCAGAAACTTGCTGTGATCCAAAGATGGTGGAGCTCTGCCTCGCCGATGTCGGAGTTGGCCTGTCGTGGGCTGCTGCACTGAGGACTCTGCTCCCTCACGTGTTCTTCAGTCTAAGGTCAGGCGAAAATAAACTGCAAAGACATTTTAGTAGGGACACTTATCCACAGATTGCTTTGCCATATTCGTCCCTGCCCTCTTACCACTGCCTTCCATCTAGATTATTCTCAGCTTCCAGCAGCGCAACAAGAATGCTGCAATCAAAAATTAGTCTGGAAAATTTTCACTCTCAGACGCTGCTGTCGAATCGATTGAAAAGGACTTTGATCGACTCAATTTGAGTCGCCCTATGTCTTCAACACTTTTCTTAGACCTTCTACAGTGAATTCAAGCAAATACAGGCGGTCATGACAAATGTAATCCGTCTGCGACTCCCAGATTTGCCTTTGAATTACCAAAGTTAGGACTGTCGTTTAATTGGCACTAAATTCGCTAGATTCCGCCACCAAAATTCAGGTCAGAGTCTTTATCAAGGACATTACAAGGTGCGGGACACCAACTGCAACATTATCGTAAGTTGGCAGAAATTTTAGCCGACTGTTAATGAAAATGCAAAGGAGGGGAAATCGTGGCATTAGGTTGAAAATCTCATGCGATCAAGCGCATTTTATAAACTGCTATCGTCCGCCGTTTTCAATTTCCTTAAGTCATGCCAGCCTTTCGAGGTATGGCGCCCTGAACATTCCCCCGGACTTTTTAATAAACAGAAGTATTCGTGAAAGGGGATACTACTTACTGCCTTACAGTAGTTATAGCTAACCATCAGCAAACTCTCCGATTAGTTACTTACGCATTTAAGTAAAGCATAGGTTTTAAAATATGCTCCATAATTCAAGTCAAAGTCAGAATAATGGCTCAATCACTCTGTTCGAAAAAGAGGGCTCGTTACATGTTAAATGAAGCCTTTGAATGCTTTGAAAGGGTAAAAAATATATTCATCTGCCAGCCGTCCAAAGATTGAGGTATCAGTAGACTCTTTTAAAGTGCATTAGATGCACGAATGATAATTTTGCGCGCTTTTTATGACAATTGAATGATTGCTGAATGCATCTCAGCGGGACAAGATCGTAACAAAAAGTGCACGTTGCGAAATAGTGTCTTATTCTCGGATATCCTATTTAATAAGAAGAAATGCTACATCGCTCCTATTTCAGTTAAATGTCAATCCTTTCAGGCACAAGCTTTACCCCATTTTAAAGGTACGCGGTCTTTGACTAACTTTAAAGACTAGAAAGTGGACTTTCTTTCATACGGTTTAGTTTGTAACGCAGTAAACCTCGAAGCACACCACTTCATTTGATAGTACTATATAAAAGTTGGCAATAAAGAGCATCAGGTACCTGGCAGACATCTGAGCTTTTAATGGCCTGCATGTAGACAGCCGCATGCTTTGAATAAAATCCCACAAGCAGCAAGAAAGTACCAGGGCATGACATTTTGCAACATCCACTTTCTTTATTGGGCGCCTAAAAGTACAATCGATTTCAACAGTTTATGGTGATTTTGCGCCTGCTCGAGTGGTGACTTTTGACCTGCAGCACCCGAAGCCCGGCGAATGCTAATTCGAGGTGAAATAAATAAAATTTTATCGTGTGATAATTCACCAGTAAGCATATTTATTAATTTGTGATTTGGGTAGTGACGGGCAAGCAATAAATTTAAACGAAAGCTCATTAATTTAGCAGGCTTCCATGAGGAGGCAGAAATATTATATAAAAATGAAAATTCTCGGCGTGCTTGTATTTAAGACTTCATTTAAAATAGCATTTCTTGAGGATGCTAATGTTTAATCAACCCTGAGACAAATGGCGTCGGTGAACCACTTTCTGCAAGTTGTAATTACACTCTCTTGGATGATCGCTGGGATGTTACCAGTCCCTATGCCTGCTTTTATGTTAGCAAGTAATGTGACCTGTAATAAAAACCATGACACAATAAGATCATGGAAAATTAAGGCCGATGCAGAAGAACACCTCTTTTATAATTTAACAGCAAAATAGCCTATGGTCCAGGAATGTTAAAAAAATGATGCACGACTTATGAAGGCAGGCAAATCCAAGAGTTTTCAATCTGTGTACTAAGTGAATCCAAACGAAATTGAATCCGTGCATATTTTTACCACTAGTAACGTGTCGCTGCATAGTAATTGCTTACTTAAGTGAAGGCGACCTTCACTCCAAATGTGCTCTAAAAATGTTGGCAACTTTGCAAGTAGTGGCGAAATATTCAAACGTGCCATTTTTCACAAAACTTCCGCAGGTATTGCCGGCGTGTGCTTGTGTCTTGAAAATAACAGAAGTCATTTCTTTTATTTATTAACAAGTCTGTGCAACTGTGCAAAAAATAAAACGCGTAACCGAAATAAATTCCGGCGCCCGCATTTTGGGCCGATTTTTGCTTTCTTGCTTTAGTCGCATACATTTCCTTATTCTACAGACAATAACGCTGATGCAAAGGGACTCAGCCTTTTTTAAGGCTCCTCGTCATTCCGGCCCAAGTGTTCATTGACCCTGTTCCGATGGCACTTTCGGCTGTTAAAAATACCCTGGAAAGAGCCTTGGACAAGGATCTTTCCGATTTAGTTAGAGGAATACGAGCACACAAATATGATGAGGTATGCAATGAGGTGCGTTATTCTTATCCTCAGGCCAAATACATCAACGAATGCATCGATGAGATTAAAAATGAATTAAAGACAGGGAACATAGTATCCAAGGCCAACGCTGTCAATAAACTGGCATATGTAAGAATTGGTTCGGGACTAATTTTTAGCTCCAAATGCTTGGATATGACATTTCCTGGGCTGCCTTTAACATAATTGAAGTTATGAGCAGTCCGAGATTTTCCCACAAAGTAGGTCACGCAAAAGCATTCTTCACTTTTTTTTAGAGAATCGGTTATTTGGCTGCGTCGCAATGTTTTGGTGAGCATATTGACGTGTTAATGCTCGCAACTAATCTTATACGGAAGGTGGGTGTGAGTTGCCTTCTACTTTACCTTAGGTTAGGACTTAAATAGTGGTAAATTGTATGATACAAGCGTTGCACTCTCTGGTCTCTCCTGTTTTGTGACACCTGACTTGGCGAAAGACCTCTGCGATGATATTTTGGCTTTGGTAAATTGGTGTGCCTTCAGTGACTGAGCCTCTAGACCATGTCACCTAAGCCTTACATAGCCAAAAAGGCTATTCTCCTATTGTACAAAGTATTTCTTAAAAATCCTGATGCGCTCCGAGCTGCCTTTCCGCGACTCCGTAAAAAGCTGGAAGATCCAGATCCAGGTTCGGTTTTTCCTCACTTTTTAAGCCCCTTTTATTTTTCTCAAAGGCATTCAATCAGCTGCCGTGAATGTGATATGTGAACTGGCCCGTAAAAATCCCCAAAACTACCTGTCGCTCTCGCCCGTCTTCTTCAAACTTATGACAACATCAACCAACAACTGGGTTCTCATTAAGATCATCAAGCTGGTCGGTCCTTTTTAATTGATTTATTCCTTTAATTTAGTTTGGTGCTCTCACCCCACTAGAACCACGGTTGGGCAAGAAGCTCATCGAACCGTTGACAAACCTTATCCACAAGTGAGTCTTTGTACTGATTATTTGTGTTCTCGATACCTTGCAGGGCAATTGCGAACGGTGTAGGACCCTGTTTATTCGTTCATTGCTAATACCTGTCTCAGGCGTAAATTGACCACGGCCCTAATGACATCACAGCTATGCCCCGGGGAACGGAAAATTCCATCTCCGTGATTCTGTTCAGGTCATGACTGTCCCACATCTAATTTTCTGCTTTAAATCCAGCAAATTCGGTGAAATCGCTTTTCACAAATTGATGGAACTTGTCGCATGTGTAACTTCCGGACCTCGATGAGAATAATGACGTCAACTTCAGATAAAAATAGTGAGGAAAGCATCAGTCTTGTGGATCGGCTGACAAGTAAATTTGAGGCGTTGTAAGCGGCTCCCAAAAGTAGGCTCTGATTTGGATGGATGACAATTAAATTTGGCGAAAATTGGCCCTGTGTCTAATTGATTTCAACCTCCTCCTCTTCTTTCTCCCTCTCCGCACATGCAGTACCTCTGCCATGTCACTGCTCTACGAATGTATCAACACGGTTCTAGCAGGTGAGTCAGTCTCTTGTGGATTGCATTTGTGTGTGCGCATCCGCTTTCTTGCTCCGTGCTGGGTTCAAATAATTTTCCTTCTGGCTTCTCATCACTTCTGGCAAATGTCACGATTCGATGATAAGGCAGAAATAATTATTTCAAGGTCAAACAGGGGTTTTCTCTTGCTATTTTTCCCCACAAGAGGATTCCCCTGTTATCGCCTATCTTTTCTAGTGATACTTGTTGTTAAAGAAGGGCCATTGTGGAGGTTTAGCTGGCCTTTTAGCCAATTGGATGGCCTTTCAAATTACCTACGCCATAAAATCGTCATATTTCACTTACTTTGCTACTGTACTGACTCTGGGGTTTAATTTACGAGCAAAGCTAGCTAGAAAGGCACGTGTGTAATTGCATTTCTCCCGAGTTTGTGATGTCCTTAAATCTATGCATTGTTTCGGTTTCCCAACTCCTTGAAATTCGCCTTAGTTTTACATCACTTTTGAACAATTATTTTCAGCTAAAAGACTAAATGATGTAGCATCACTCTTTGCACGAATGGTACGATTTCCATGAACGAAGCTAGGCAGCATTGCATATCATTAGCAAACATCATTTGTTCATTTGACCCTATCAGATCAAAGTGTGCTTTTATCAAACTAACCGCTGTCAGCAATCCTAGCACTAATGCTGCCTTTTTTACATCTGTGCCTCCTCTTCTCTTCAAATGGGTAAATCCACGGCATTGGGGCCATATTTGTGTATTTGTGCTCGGTGTGTGACTTCTTTATTGCCGTTCCTAATGTCGTCTACGGATAACTGACGCCTGATTGATCCTATCTGCATGCTTTTGGCGCAAATTTGTGCTTTGCTTACCCTCCATCTTTGCGTGTGTGCGTTTATTTACTTCCTCACCTGAAGTACTCCTTTCAATTTCTTCAGGTGTGCCTGATCATCATGCTTCTATCCAGGTAAGCATCCCCATTTGTTACGACTGCCAATGCTAGAAAGGGGAGGGTGGTGCGGTCATTACACCATGAAATGTCCGATTTTCTTATGGACTGAAAGTCATCTGTCCCTCTTTGGTCTTCCTGGGTTAGTGCTTCAGTGTAGGTGTAGGATCATTGAACTCAGTGGTTTGCCTACGAAGTCCGGGCAGCTGATTCTAACTGTACAAATGTGCAAACTTAATTAAGAACGCTCATTTTTCGGTCATCCTGCCCACTTACGTCCTCCAAAGTTTATTCCATAATATTCATTATGTTTCATCGAACGAAACAGGGAGATATGTAAATGAACCGACTTTGTTTCTGTGATTAAGGAAGATAGTGGAGTGCTTTACATTTTAGATTTACTTTAGATAATCTAATATATCTGAAGTAGAAGCTTGAAGTTACGAATGGCCTCAAATGTCCCCATGCTTGGACTCGTGAACAAAATTTGCAACTTTGACGCGTCGTTGCTCTGGGGCGCCTTTAGCTGAGTGTGAGATCCAATTGCTGCATAGTGGACCTGGCAAGTAGGAAAGTCCGTGCTGATTTCGTTATAACTCTATCTGAAATGGCGTTCTGTAACTTATAGCGATTTATGTGCTTGTGCATCGGCCCCGTTTATCGCTCCCTCTCCCCACTAACTCCATCTATTTTGAGTTATCAGAGCATTAGAGCTTTGATTGAACCCGATAGACGTACTTTAAACCCCCCAAAGTTGTTAAAGCTTCTCGTCAAGTTTGTTGCATTAGCATTCAGAGCAGGTGCGGTGTGCAGTAGCAAAAAAGCACCGCTCACAAATAGTCAAAAATGTGATTTCATTGATGAATCACGCAAGGATAAGTGGGTCAAAACAATGAATTTGGAAGACTGCTCCTTTTTAACAATGTCGAAGAATTGTGAGTTTCGGGGGATTTGATAGCTCGGGATTAACATGATGAGAAAAGCTTTTGCAGTAATGCTTGTCATGAGCAGTGAATCAATTTGTTTACTTATCAACTAATAGGATAGGTTGTGGATGGCATATGGCATGCACTGGCAACAGATAACCGATAATGGACTTCAAAGCCCATTACTTTTGTTGCTGCTGTCTGACCTATCTGTGATGAGAAATGGTTTCTTTCCATTTTATTCCGACCTCCGGTTATTCCTAGGCGACCTACTGCCCCCTCCACGCTTCTACTGTGCATATCACTTCAATCCCGGATGACTGTGCCTTGTTCAGTGTGAACCGTCTGCCCACTGAAAGTAAACGCATTACGACTGAAGGGGTTAAGCATACGAGAAAATGTAAGATCTCATGCCTCATAGTGGGGCGAAACCTAGACTTAAGAAGAAGTGCCTTTTACGAGGAGGAGGGGTAATGCTTCCTTTTCCTCCTCCGACGTTGTTTCTTCGTGCAATGGCTATCACCTTTCCTTTCGAAACAAACGATTGGGAACTGAAAGGGAGGTAGAAAAGGCATCAAAACGCTTGATTGAAGCTCCTCTATAGTTCGTTGCAGTCAAATCGCTTGCTGTTTTGTTACAGCTGCCCGTTCGAGATATGCCAGATTTCTGTGGTAAGGGGAGTTAGGGTTTTGGACTTCATTCTACGTTTATTGTTTTTCCATTGTTTGATTTTTATTCGGTTACTCTGGATTCTTCCTAACGACTGGGGCAGTCGTTAAACAGGCGTTCTTTTCCCGTGAATCTTCACATATTTAAGCACTCAGTAAATTTGTTCCGTCTGTCGGCATTTCCTCAAATCAGTGCTGATGTTTATACATTATTCTCGAGCAGCTATAGGGGTTGGGCGTCGCATTGCGATTGTGGAAGCAAACTTGTTATTAATGAATGGAAGGGTTTCCTAGGCTTGACTGTAGTGCATCCATTTCACTGTAATTGCTTTCAGCTCGTCCAAGTTATTAAATGCTTCCTTGTTTCGGAAGATGATGCTCTCTCCAGAGAGGTCGGACAGTTCATATTTGGTCCATCTTTAGTTAGTGAAACGTCCATCCTCCTCCTCCTCAAGAAGGATTGTTTATGCACGATGGACGTGCTCTTAGCTGAGCAGAATGCCACCATTCTGGAGGCATTACAATTGTGCGGTTTTTTATAAAATTCGTCCCTATTCCTCTTTTTAGCTCTGCGTTCAAAAACTGCGGATTCTCATTGAAGACTCCGATCAAAATTGTGAGTTAGTTGTGATGTCATTTTACTTCCGCCTCCAACTCCTCCCCCTTCATAGTAGCACTTAGAGTTCAGATTAGCTGCCTCTTCCGGTTGCCAGAAATGCAACCAATCAAGGGAGCAAAGATGGTCTAGTAATGAGGCGGAGTAGCTAATGATCTCTCGCGTAAATTTTGCCTTCACCTCTTGATACGGTGAAATGTAGACCTTTCTATTTGTGATTACAAGTTTTTTTGCTTCCCCATTGGTCTCTCGGTTGCGAGCCAATCATCGTTAAGTGGCTGGTCAATCAACTGTAAACACTTCTTTTTGTTTACCTGACAATGGTGTTGAGTTGTGCAGTCTACATATTTGTTACTCTTGATGATCAGATGATCAAAAAATCGGTTTTTTCAGTAAATCTTGTCGTGATGACCTACTGTGACTTACTTGCGATTGTTTATATGCAAGCATTATAAGGCGTCGATGTGCATGAAACTATTCCAGTCTAATACAAGCCATGGGTACACTTCATTGGACTATAAAGTGGTTTGCCATGGCTTGGAATACCCGTACCATGATGTGACTTCAATTTGTCTGCTTTACGAGTCAAGTCTGACTCAGTTCTGGAAGCTACGGGCTCTTCTCGCAACATTTGTACGGAATCCTGGAAGCAGAAAACACCACCCTGGTGTGGTTAAAAGCAACTGGTTCTCTCCACGAACTATTCAAGGACGAGTGCATGGAATTCTGATGGACTCCCTCATCTGAAAATTACTTGTCGTTGTTAGCTAAATTAACTGAGGCTTAGCATACCGTGAAGATTCTCTCGTAATGTTTAGCATAAGTGACACATCTACGCTTAACTTGACTCGGAAATGAAAGCCGCGGGAGCTAGGTGAACGCACTCAAAGTATCGAGCATTATCGCCGGATAAAAATCATCTTCAAGAGGTCTACCAGGTTGTCCTCAATCTCTTTCGAGAACGTTGTAGAAACGTGTTCTCAGATTGTTTACTGACTAACTGGCCTATGACGAGAAGTTGGGCGAGCAAATATACCCTGGATTGTTTCCGAATGGTCCACTGCCCAACCCCACAATACCGGTCCATGCACCGCCCCACCTGCGCAAGACTGCTTGCATTGTGTGGATGCAGTGCGGTGAGATGCGTTCATCCAGACGGCACGTAAGGCTGCCATCAACCCATCACAAACCGGTACAACTCGGGCTTGTGCAAGAAAAGCTTGTTCTTTACAACTATTCAGAATTTGCTAATACAACGTCTTACACGTAGAAGACAGTGCAAATCCTCTTACGACACAAGTTATCGCTGGCAAGTTTCTGCTGATAGGGCGATATTGCTTCACTTTATCTTTCACTGACTACCTTCGACAATCCTGTAGACGTGGGAAAGAAACGGAGGTAGCTTTGCTACTGGAGACATTAAATTCGATGAAAGTGGACTTTGCAACTGGCTCGCGTCTCATTAGAAAGGAGATTATGAACTGTAGCGATGAATATCCCACTAAAAAAGGAAAATCTCAGAAGTTTTCTCCAACCACGAGGTGACCTTTGTGACTCTTTGTCGTGTTTCGATTAACCGAACATCGTGGGGAGTAATCAACTTTAGCAGCAATCCGAATGTGAGTTAAAGGTGGCGATGCACACAGACATGCTTCTGAATGCACAACTGATCTGAATTAAGTCGTATACACCTCGCAAAGTACTTTTCAGAGGTTGCGACTCTCGATTAACTGCTGTAAGCGTTGACACTCTTATTGGTGGGTTGTGTTGGATTCGGTTGGCCCAAAGCAATATCCAACTTCCACCGGAAGCTGTTCCGTGTACGCTGAAATCGAGCGTATTTTAAGGGCGTATGACTATGAGCAGTCGTTTTTACGTCTTTTTTATTATCTCGAAGGCCAATTTGGCATATTATCTGCGCGCAGCAGTAAAATAAGTAGTATTTGGCGAGGAAGAACTCCGAAGTCAAAATAATGTTTTACATAATGCTCGTCGAGAGCGTGCTACTGACTGCCAAATAAGTAGTGGCCTGTCGGCAATTCAGTAAAGTACCTGGGACTGTTGGCTATGGGCAAGATTCTTCGCCACCACCCAAAGAGCGTGCAAGCGCACAAGGATCTCATCTTGGCTTGCCTCGATGATCGCGATGAGTCGATCAGGCTGCGGGCATTGGATCTCCTCCACGGGATGGTGAGTCGAACCAATCTGCTGGAGATTGTGCGCAGCCTCGTGCGCCACCTCTCCGCATCCGAAATTGGCGCCCACTTTCGGGCCGAACTCATTGCCACAGTGGTTCGTATCTGTTCACAAGGCAATTATCAGTATGTCCTCTCCTTCGAGTGGTGAGTCGCTATCCATTTACGGCTATCTTTTGTGACATTCTTTGACTTGTTGGTGTGAGTGGAATGCTAAGCAGGATTTAGGCGAGTGAGTGACTTGTCAGATGCATTGAGGTCTTAGATAATAAGGATGATCCTTCAGAAACGTAGCAGAAAGGATGGTTCATGGGAGCTGTGAGTGGCTGATTCGTTAAACCGAACGATGGTTGGATTTACAGAAGAAAAGATGGGCGAAATAGGTGCTAGACAGTGAAGGACTGGTCGGACAATTCACTAGATGCACCGAATGTATCGTCGCCCTTGACTGTTGTGTGGCTGTTGACCTTCCCAGTAGGACTCGAGTAGATGGGTTGATGAATGAGTGCGCTGACGGTAGGGTTGTTTACTAGATGAGCTGGTAGTAATTTTTTGAAAAACGGTTCCACGAACAGTGTACTTAGTCATTTCATGGATCCGCAGGTCTTTGAAGGGTTGTATGTCTGACTGGATGAACGGATGGCTAGTTAGGCAGTTGCACGATTGGCTAAATCCTTCGCTTAAGCGGCAATCCAGGCGATGGTCTGAGGAATGGATAAATTGACCAGCAGTTTGCTTGAATGGATTAATGGATGTAAGAACTGTAGATCACTGGCTGAAGTGTAAGTAGACTAGATGGTTCGATGGGTGAGCAAATGTTTCGGTTTTTGGGTAAATAACCGAGTGGATGGCTAAATGTGCGAAAGAATCACTGGTAACTGATAGATCGGTGCATATTTTTTGGATGATGAAGCGAACGGATGTTTCATTGCTTTACTGATTGAAGGTAGTTCGTTGGCCAGAATGTGTGGAAGTCCAATGGAACTTGAAATGTTGGATAGACGGACATGAGATTGGAAAACGGATGGATGAAGTTCAGGGTTCGATTTGGCTCAAAATTATCCCATCTTCTTATCTTTGAAGGTACATCTCTGTTTTGTTGGAATTGGCTCAGTTAAACATCAACCGGAATGGAGAACTTCTCGCCAATCAACTCCTCGATGTGGCGGTTCGCGTAGCCTCCGTCCGAACTTTTGCTGTTAGTCAGATGGTAGGTTGCCGGACTCGCAACACTTTCTGACGAAATTTAGCCTCTTAAAATGGTGCGGTAGTTTTATCCAAATTAGACCTCTTTGTCCGCCAAAACTTCTCTCCATAACGTAGTTTTTTACTCTAGCCAATCAGAGTGAAGCTGAACAATTTCCCATCCGATTGGCTGTATTAATTAGGCGTAATTTTTAATCACTTTAGGCGATATTTTTGCGTTCCTGTAAGGGCATGATAACTTACTCTAATCAAGCCAGCCTGCATGACGTTATCTACGCTGCTGCCTGGATCTGCGGCGAATACGCTGGGTATGTGCTACTTGTTATTTATAAGTAGCTTCGTCCCGGTGAACCGGATGTAACTACGACTGCTTGTTCACACTTACGTTTTGTGAATCGCAATGGTTTCGTCATTAACTAGGTTCTTGGAGGAACCCCGCGAAACACTAGAAGCTATGCTGGAAACCGCGAATCTGGTGGATCTTCGTGGTCACATCCAATCCGTGCTTGTGTTGAATTCACTTAAGCTATATTGCAAACTTGCGGCCAAGTGGTTCAATGAGTCAACAAACGGTTGCAAGTTGGAGAGTTCAGTGTTAGAAATGGGGTCTTCGGAACCATCGCAAGCACAACTTCAAGCCCTTTTAGAGCGCCTACTCGGACTTACAAATTTTCTAATGGATAAAATCTCTCTCTTTGTTCATTCCGCCAATCTGGAAGTGCAGGAGAGGGTGAGGGCCATTTGATGTAGTGATTTGTCTTCCCTCGGCTGGTTTAACGATTTCATTCACTTGTATCCAGGCTGTTTCAATTCACCAGCTCTTGCATCTCATGACAAAGAGGTTATCGAAGTTGCGAGCTCAGGTTGGAGATTCGGCGTCTAATTCGACCACAACCACCGAACTCGTAGATTTAATAGGAGGTGATGGTGATGGAAAGCTGGATCTTCTTAGTCCTGTCCTACCTGAAACCAGGTCGTGTGCTGGTGCGTTTCCGTTTCATAAACTTTGCGCTTACTTTTTCTGGTTAGGTACTCTCCATCTGTTCGGTTGGTTGTGATGAGTACCCTATTTCGGGTTCGTCTCCTGCTTCTGTATTTCAGACTTTCTGAAGGCGGCAAGAGCCAGGGAAGGGCTTTTCTGAATCCAACAAGATTAGTACAGCTGCACAATTTTCAAATTGCTTCTCACCAGTTATACGGGGGAAAATCGTATCAACAGAATTAAGTTTTTAGTTTTGCCTTGTATTTATTGATCTAGAAATGTTGCTGTCTTGACATCACTTAACTCAGACTTATGGCTTTCAAGTGTGAAAAAAAATCAATTATGCATTCTGAGTCGGCTAGCCAGATAGAAATAGAATAGTCTACTTTCTTTTCCTACCAGAATTACAGCAACAGGCTGCACCAGCTCACGACCTTCTCGTGGGGCTGCACGCTCTCCTCTTCGAGTTGTGCTCCCTTTTCGAAGGTGAGTTGAATCCGGTGGCGCCGAAGGCTCAGCGCAAAGTGCCCATACCCGAAGGACTCGATCTGGACGCTTGGATCAACGAACCACCATCGCCACCATCACAGGTGTTAATGGCTTCGTCCAGTGCCCTCTCCTCCCCACAGGATCCGAAGTCCAAGAAAAGCAAACGTGGTAAAAACGTACGTGTTACTTATGTAGTTAAGTAGCAATAATTTTACACTTTAACCACGCCTGAGCTCCGACATCACTGCCAGCTTTAATGCGCGTCTGCGCTGCTTTATTTAATTCATTTTGCTGATAGCTTCAAAAATCGTAGATGAGATTCGCCTTTAAATGTACAGACATCATTTTCCATGGTTAACTTGACTGTAGCCAATTAATGCATGCGAAAGTAATGGCATGGAATACGTCACTCATTTCTACAAACTTTGATCCAAAGAAATTTTGCCGATAAGTAACTTTTTCCGCCAGATTTTCTTAAAACGTTCGATCTTCTTTGCTGTTCTCTTGCTTCTCTTGGGAAAAAAATATTTTTTTTCAATCTGGTTTTTTTTTCGTTAATGGACTTCCAACTTCTTTTGAATTGCGATGCCACTTACGTCGTCTGCTTTCGCCATCGCAGATTGAAAATAGGCCATCCGGAGATGGAATTTTCACTGGTCTAGTGGAATCCGAGGGATCGAAACCCGTTCAGTTATCAAAAGCAGAAATTGACGAGGTTAGTGACTCGGTGTACGGATCCTCTTATTACTGATTTCGAATTAATTTGAGCAGCTTTTATCGCTGCTTCCCATTTCTCTGGATGTAGATGCGGAAGCAGCGTTTGCTAATGCAGGAATCAAACCCTCATTACTTAAAACCCATAAAAAGGAATTTGCACAATTCCGTCGCCCAAGATGAAATGAACATTCCAAGTCCAAGCCAAAATAATCCACCTGTAGTGGAACCCACCAATGGCGGTGAGTCTGGTGATATGGTGACAACGAGGATCGTATTTTACGAAATACCCCCCAAATGAACTGACGTTAGTTCATTTTTGGATTGGATTTTAGGGCTGAAACTGGCGAGTTCGGATAAATTTGCGATGGAGATGCAGAAGCAATTCAAGGAGATGAGTAAGGCGAATGGGAAGGCTTCTGGGTGTGTTTTGATTTCCAGCTTCTCGAATACCAATCTTGCAATTCTACAATTAGACCTACACCTCGAATTTTTCTTGAAAGCCTCAGGAAATTGTACATTTTAGTTCGACAGCTTATGAGATACCTTATTTGCTTTTTGACATAGGTAATGTAGCTACATGAAAAATGCTTATTTTAGAACAGATCTAATTTTTTGCTAGAAGACGAAAATATCTTATGATGTGAACGATTAATTACTCTCCATTTTCGTTTATTAGTCTAGCTAGAAAAGAAATACTCAATTTTTAATGGCCCTGGTCAATGCCTTGAGGGACTAAATCATGTTGTCAACCTCGTCATTATCGTTTCATTAAATTATTCGATGAGGCAGTATGTGCAGGGTTCAAGTCTCAAATGCAATGGGTGGCATAATTTCCCCCGATTTTTAGAACACATTGCTCGTCCAAGTTCGGGCATTTTGCTTCATAAAAGGTTCCTGTTTTCTAGGTATTATGTAGGAGGTTTGATTTCCAGTTTGATTTCCTTCTATCTTTGGATTCAACGAGCCCATCATCTTGTGTAACTAAGTTGATCTGCGCCTCTATTGTCCCCATTGCAATAAGCCATTTCTGTGAAATCGACTTGATTGGCCGAATTCCCAAATAAGTAGTGCATGACGTGTTTAGATTTGCATCGATGCTTTTCTATCCTCAGATCTCGCGGCAAAACCACGAAGAAGGGTCGAAACTCGAAGAAGATGGTCGTGGCTGACCAGACAGAAGGAGAGGAGCCGAACGAATTTCCCACAAGTGTCGCTGTCAGCAATGTCATGGACCTGCCGGAGGTAATGAGAATTTGTCCAAGCATGTATTTTCTTTGTTGTCATGATTAGAACATACCAGAATAGGGCAGAGTTTTTTGGGCAAAGTTCTCTTAAACTTTCCTTGTTAACTATCTCAAGTATGGTGGCTGTTTTTGGCCTTAGATTGAGTGTTTTCTGTGACTACTTACTGAATTATAACTGGGTTTCACTTATCTGTTTTCGTTGTCCACGTCTCTGCATTCTACAACTGACGAAGGCAAATAAACGAATCTTTGGATGTGGTGCTCCTGACTTGTCAGTTGCCAAGAAAACCATTCACGTGGGTTTGATCTGTCACACTAGCTCTGATGGAAGAAATGGACGGTAACGTTGGCTCAGTTTACGGCTGTAGAATTGGTGTAAATCATGCGATCCCCTCTGGTGGAAACCTTCACTGATTTGATCATCTGTAGTGACTATATTCAAGTTCTCCATGAGGTACTGGCAAAGGTGAAAAGGGATTCTGGCACGCCTCACCATTATTGACATTTCACGCGACATTCCAAGGCGTGTGAATCTGCATTCCATTCCACCATCTTAGATGTCTGATCATGGCTGGCTGATGAATTTGTTACTGAGGCATCAGAAGAAAACCGTCCATCGTAGCCCTGCCTATCTAAATAGGACAAAAACTGGGAAGGCAGAATTGTCCTCAGGTTGAGGCGGCTCTGCATCTCCTTTATTAATTCTAAACTCAACTGTTCAAGCTGTGACACGATCTACGCAAATGGTTGGCGTCAGTTGATGAGAGACACGTCGTATTTTTGCAACACTGAGTTAAGGATGAGGCTACTTAACTACGATATTTCAATGATGGTAGCAATTTCTTGCAGGGCGTCGCACCCAACGAGTTGGATTCGCCTGACGAAGGGAACGGGTTGGACCCAGCCGATCCTCACCGTCTTCTGAACATCCAGTTGGACATTCAAACTCCAGAGACTACAACCCCTGCCATGCATAGTAATAAGGCTAAAGTCAAGAAAAGGAAGGTGAAAGCCGAGGACCGAAGTGGAGAACAGTCGAAAAAATGCTCGACTACCTCTAATGTGCGTCTGGAAGCTGTCATTCGCTGTTGCTACTTATTCAGTTGTCAGTAGCGCATGCTTTTACACCATTTGTTGGATCTCTTACTAGAACTCGCAACAAGCGGTGGATCATCACTCCCGACAAGGCATTTCGGAGGAAACTTTTTTGAAGCTACTGATGGGCTCTACGCTCACCGCTACCCACCGTGTCAAAGTGCGTTGTCCTGCGACGGCTGAGGCCATGAAGGGATCCGCCTCGATGTCTGCTGAAGATGCTTTCGTCGCCCTTCTGCACAGCCTCTCCGCCGACGCAGGAGTATCGGGTTCGTGGATTGAATTTTCATTTCACCTTTTTCAATGCCTATTTAACTAAGCGAGCTTTTGTCTTGAAGTTGTTGAACGTGTTGGAACCACCGCGTCCCTCTATGCCGAATTCGCGGAGGCACCGGTTTGCGTATTGGTGAAACTTTCGGTGGGTTTCGTCGAGTGCCAAGTCTGACTCTTCGTTCTCTAACGTCTAATTTTCCTGTACAGGCGCAGACCGGATCCATTTTGATTGAGGCAAAGTCAAGCCATCAAGCGTCGGTCGATGGGGTGGTTCAACGGATCAAACAGTGCGTGAGAAGCTTCGAGGGTGACAATTAGCGTCTCTCCCTCCGTTCCTTCCCCTCCCTCCCCGTTGCATTGTTCGTGCGTCTTTCCGTCTGTTTGTCTTTTGTTCTTGTCTCCAACACATTCCATCTGCCCACCCGCCAACGTCGCCCATTTCGACTTATCGCGGGATGATGACAGAAACTGTTTCCCCCCCCCCCCCACTCTTTTTGCGATATCGCGAAGTTACTTTCACTTTTCCTCAAATTATGTCAGAGTATTTGGTGACTTTTCTTGTGGAGCGTCCTAATAAAACTATTTCGTGAGCCTGCGTTCAGATCACCCAGTGCGCCAGAGTCCGGGGGCGTGGATGCTCCTTTCAACCCAAAGCGGTTCCATGCGACCTGTTCGAGTGGCATAGAACCGGAGTGATTCCCCTCTCCTTTGCCGTAAAAACAAATTGACGCGTCGCAAACGCTCGCTGCATTCAGGATGGAAGCCAGCACGTCCTCGACCAGTAGCCATCCCAATGCTGCCACGAAAACCGCGAAAGTTACGCTTGCTCTCATCCAACATGTGCAATAACCACTGCCACGGATCCACTCCGATGCGACGAAAAAGATGGAAACACCTGGCACAGCGAAGGCGCAATCATTCCCCAAAAGACCACTGAGTAAGAGGAGGCAAACGATAAGGATAAAAAGCCCTCTATTGATGTAAAAACAGTAGGTTATCGACTTGTATTGAGTACAAAAGAAATGCACAATTAAATGAATCACCAGTCCTCCACACTCCCCAGCCTCACCAATAGTAGTTCTCCATCTCGCGTGGAGCTTCGTAGCGATCGTATCCGTCATCAGCGGCTAAACAGAAACATCGTCAGACAGGCCAACCCAACACCTACCTTCCACCTTTGAGGGAACAGCTGATGATGGCGGTGGCGCACCGTAACCACCTCCGCTGCCACTCTCGCTTCGGCGGACATCCACGCTTCCGTATCGATCATCCACAGGTCCCGAAGGGGGAGGAGGAGCGTAGCCATAGTCACCGCCGCCAGTCCCGTAATAACCAGCACTCCCACTACCAGCATCATTGGGTGAATCGTAATAGCCACGGGATGGCGGTCCCCCAGGAGCTCTTCCACCTCCATTGTACCGCCCGACCGAAGCAGCCGGAGCTCCGTTCGCACCACCACCGGGTGTGGGAGGCGCAGTGCTGCCACCACCGTAGAACGGTGGTCCGTAATTCCAAGAGGTGCCGGCAGAACTACCACCGCCGCCAATATAACCAGGTGACTGCGATATTCCGTGGGAGGGAGTGGAATCGAGGAAGAGCTCAATATAGCGCGTGCCGATCTTTTCACGATCCTTTTTCATTGCCTCCTTCGCCTCATCGTGCGTAGCGAACTCAGCATCCGCTTCACCCGTCGGCCGGCCCTGTGCGTTGTAACGCAGAGTTATATTGACGGGTTGCACAGGGGTGAAGAACGCGGCTATCTCATCCGTGGTGGCTTGGAAAGGCAAACCACGCATGTGGACTACGTGAGGTGGGAAACCGCCGCCACGAGGACTGCCATAAGGACCACCACCTCCCCCAGAGTCCATTGAAGGCGGACCGTAGGGGCCACGAGGACTCGGAGGACGCTGATCATACCCGTAGGGGCGAGAATAAGGACAAGGTCGAGGTGGACCACGTGGACCACCGCCGCCGTAACCATAGCCGCTATCACCACCGTAACCGCGATAAGGAGGACCAGGCGGTCCCGGCGGTGGTGGCGGTGGATTGCCATAGTAACCACGGTCGCCACGAGCTCCGTGTCGCATCATAGGCCCCACGCCACTACGTTCCTCTAAAAACGATTCGGGTAACATCAAGAGGAAGGAAAAAAGTAGACCTACTGTTTAATTCGTGCTGCTTCCGGATCGCCATTGAGGCCTCCATGCCAGTGGCGTCGAAAATTTCGATGTACCTGAGGAAAGAAAACGTAAGTCAGAAACAGTTCACGAAAAAAGAGGAGACCCAACTTCAGCTCGAAACGAATTAAAATTGGTGGATGCACGACGGAAACCACCCCCAAGACGATCTTAAAGGCGGAAACCCATGTGACTATGAAATGCCAACGAATGGAAGGATAGGAAGGGAGAAGTTACGGAAAGAGGGATGAGTTACACAGAAAATATCACCTTCGCCCTATCTTCTCCAAGTGCTTCTCCTTTGCCCGAGCTAGCATTTCGGCCGAGGTGAATTGGACATAGGCATCCCCCGTGCAACGGCCCAGATGGTCGACCAAAAGCCCGATCCCGTCTGGCGCTATTGTGAGATCTGAAGGCCACCACCACATCCGCAACGACACCCGCCACCGCAGCCCCCATCACCACAAAATTGGCCGACCCGTCCAGAGAAGGAATAAGATAGAAAACCAATACGTATCATTCACCAAGTACAACCAGCACACATTAACAAGCGTACCCGAGAAAACGCACACAGGGAAGCGCTCACACCTACGCAAACTAACTACAAAGCGCCCACCCTTGACCGAAGTTGTCGACCCAGAACACGTACATTGGCACGCTCGCCATCCCACCTTCCGCAACTGAGCCTGGCGATAATGGTACGCGATCACCACCTTTTTTATGACCAATCACACCAAGCAGTACCGCAAATTGGTTAAGTAGTTGATCCTAGAAGGACATATCCTGACCGCAAGTTTCGATAGTGAGAGCGGGTGATATACCGGACTACAGCAGTCTGGAGGAATTTGGAAGCCAGCTTCAGAGTGCGACACCTTTGGAAACCCCAGGTGCAAAGAGTACAATCACCATGAGGTGCAACCCAAACTCAATGATTAGCGAACCCATCAACCTCTTCGCGGTGTCCTAACAGATTTTAGACGCCAGAATCAATTACTTCTGAATGAGGCAGGCTGCAAACCACTAAGACTCAAAATAACCACAACAGCGAATCCCAGATCACCGACAGTACGTCTCAAGAGAACATTAAAGTAGGACCTCGGTTAAGAGACGGCGGAATAAATGCTACTCACTCACCGTTAAAAAACCTAAAGATATCCTGCTTCTCGGTATCATAAGGAAGACCACGAAGACGAGCGAAGAATTCTTTTCGATTACGATCCGGCTGCCAGCCCATGGCGCGCTTCATCTCCGCTTCGTCGGAACGGAAAACTAGGAGAGTCGACAATAAAAAGGAAGATACCCTCAATGTACCGACGCCCCATGTGTTCCTTGTGGTGAGCCATGGCCCGTTCGATGTCACTTTCGTTGTCTAATTCAACGAAAGCCTCTCCGTTGGACCGACCATTCGGGCCTTGGGGGAACGAGATACCCCGCTTACCACCCTTTATCGTAACATCTAAAATAAAGGTAAATTAAAACACAAAGCGGTGCCTTTGAAGAAGTCGATTACATCATCCGCGGTTGCAGAGTAAGGCAAACCTCGAATCCTCAGGATAGGAGCCATAATAGCCCGAATGTGAAAGCCTAACCAATTTAAACAAAGCGAATTTCCAGTAAATATTGTTAGGAGATCGAATTATTCCTATATTGTTAGAAGCTATACTTAATGCTACCGAAACCAAAAATTGATGCAATAAATTTCTTCTCGTAAGTCACCCAACTCAAGCAGTTTCCCCAGAAAGGGAATTTCGCAACATTTCGTAGTGTATCTCATCCGCTACCCAAGAATAAGTTTGGATTCATAATCTTAGAAAAGACATGAAGAATACAGCAAGTATCCCACTAGGCGGCATTATAAAGTAAAATCAAGTAACTTAAAGCATCTCTACTACAAGTGCCGCACTCTTGCGTCTGACCCTACCGCTGGTTTTTATGTGATGCGCCTTATTAGCAATCGAACAACCCATAAAGAGAGCGTGCTTTACTTTCTTACAAAAAATTACAGGAATTTACACAGAAGTGGAAATCTTTAGACACCAAGTAAAAGCAGTTAGAAACCGCCGAATAAAAGGAATAGGCAATCGCAGAAATCAAGTGCTTCGTACAGCCCAATTCTACCGATCACTTGATACGTATATGTAGCTAGGAGTACATAATTAGATGCCTCCGAAATGTACACAGTTGTGTTGTTGATATGAAAACCATGCCAACACTCGCTTCATGTGCGTCACGCTACAGAGGGTGGGCAAAGCAGCCACAACGCCTTAAAATCAAGAGTATTATGCAAAATTAGGCAATCGAAGGCAAAACTCGTCTGACGATTAAATTTTGAATCTTTAATTCAATATACCTATGCAACTTATGTTTATTTATATGTACCTTTTAGGCGAGATTTAAATCAATAATCAAAATTGCCTTTTGGTGTGCTATCTTTCCAACGCTTCTAGCTCATACTAAAGATGCTTTATACCAGAGGTGTAGCCTCTTGAAACCATTTGGGAGGCAAAAGAAGTCAGAATACTAGAGCAGAATATATATATATACATATTCAACAGACAGAAGGAAATGAGTTGCTGGCATGGCTCAAAGGCCAACCAACGCAGCTAAGGCAACATGGCCACCTCTGTGGCCCTGACCGAAACCGGTAGTCCAAACAAAAAAAGTATTACTATGGGTGTAGTACATTGTTTGTTGGAACTACCGGTTTCGGTCAAGGTCACAGAGGTGGCCGTACTGCCCTAGCTGCGTGGGCTGGCCTCCGGGTCATGCCAGCAGCCTATTTCCCTCTGTCCGTTGAATATATATATTTTACCCTAGCATTCTGCCTTCTTTTGCCTTCAAGGAAGCCTCGAGACGCTACAATGGGTGCAATACTTTGTTTGTTCTGACCTTTGGGTTTTGATTTCGGTTTCAGTTGCTTAGGACGTCTCATTTTCCTAGTCGCATGGGCTGGTCTCTGTGCTACGCCAGCAGTCCCATTCCCTCTGTTTATTGAATGTATATTCCGTCCCGGTATTATGCCTTTGTTTGCCTTTAGGGGTGTGTTAGTACGCTGCAAGGGACAGCCGCAGAGAAGAGGGGATAGGCGAAGGACCCCTGCAACAGTATCTGCACGGGGAATTTTTCAGCTTGAAGTTGGTTCGCAAGTCAGAAAGTTACGATTGTGTATTTGAAAGTTGGGTGTAGAAAAATTAATCCCGAAAATAGCAGTTCTTTTGAATAAATGTAAAGCAGTGGCGCATGTTATCTTTTAGTACAGAAAACATAGTAATCCAAGCGTTTGGTAAGTCTAAGGGATAAAATTAGAATTTATGCATTAACCACTCAAAAGGAAATCTCAACGATCGCCGTGAGGGCAATTATTTGGTTTGTAGTCGCTTATATTTGTTGATAAAGCTAAAACAACTTATTTAAGAAAAGGAGATTTTGCTGGCATGTTATGTGCTAAAATTTAATCGGTTCGAATCATAGAAGAAAATTACTCCAAAGACTGTATACTGACGGTACACTATTTACCCTTCTTCATAATTTTGTTTCAAAAATTCGGCGTGTGTTTGGTCTTCTTTAACCTTGACATAGCCACGTCTTACGTTCACCCATGGGCCGAGCGGGGGAGACTTTGAAAGAAGCATTAGCGAGTAATGCAACCAGGATATTTACACCTGATGCTGGACTAACTACGGCGGCCTTGTTTCTCATGGCCATTATCCCCATATACATCGGCGCACATAAGTCAATCAAAGCTCTCAAGGAGTCCCTTGAACCAGATGCGACGGATATTACTGTTTTTCGTCGAGACGAAGCCGTTATGCTACCAATCTATGCTAGTTGTGCCCTTTTTGGCCTTTTCTTGGTGTTTAAGGTATTTCAGCTTCCCCCTTCTAAGCCACACTTAGATATTTGCCGCTGAATACATCAACATGCTGCTGTCAATATATGCCTTCTTTATCGGTACCTACACTGTATTCTTCCTCGTCAGGTAAAAGATTTCATCGCGCTCACACTGGATTTCAAGACCCTATGCTGTGCAACTGTATCCACGGCGTTTTCGAAACACTCACTTCACTTTGATACTTACTGAGTCGGTGAGTGACAGTCCTACGCCACAAAAAGGTAAGGTGACCCTTTCTTCTTTCGCTATACCCTGCTTCTCCTTTAGAGGCGGGGCGATTTAAGTTTGAGAGAAAGGATGTCGTTCCTCTGGCAATTGCGCTATCAGTCGGACTAGTCTATGTATGCACTAAGGTAACCTGTTTATTTCACTTAAATCGTCCTCTATTCTAGCACTGGATCGCCAATAACATCATCAGTATTGCGATAGCTATCGCGGGTATCGAACACCTTCACCTAGATAGGGCTATCAACGGATGTGTTCTACTTTGCGGTCTCTTCGTCTACGATATCTTTTGGGTCTTTGGAACTGGTGTCATGGTCTTTGTTGCTACGAATTTCGATGCACCAGTCAAAGGTACGGAGAAATCGTGGAGGCCCTTCTTATTTTGCTTTTTGTTTAGTCGTCTTTCCGCGAGATTTCCTGACAAATGGGTTCCTTTCGAAGGACGTTGGGATGCTTGGTCTGGGAGATATTGTTGTTCCCGGCATCTTCCTGGCCTTGCTTCTGAGATTTGACAATAAGTGAGTTCTTTAAAACTCTGTAATAATGTATCATTAGAATGGATCGTAACGGCAGCCGTCTCTACTTTTGGACCGGTTACGTTGCTTACATTATTGGTCTGCTAACTACCTTCGCCGTCTTATACATCTTTCGCCACGCCCAAGTAAGTGTTTCTATCAAATAATACGTAGTGAATCAAAGGAGTTGCTTTTTAATCATTTTCATGCTGCGTTTTTTATTAAGCCTGCGCTTCTATACCTCGTCCCCACGTGCTTGGGCTTTCCCCTCACTTTGGCACTTATCAAGGGTGATTTCAACGAGCTGATGGCGTGAGTTTCTTGATTCCCCGTTTCTTTGTGTTGGAGTTCGGGTCTTTTGTTGATTTTTCTTTATTTTAAAGTTACAAAGACATTCCTTTGGAGGTGGAGGAGCGAGTCAAGGCTAACAAGGAGGCTGCTGAAAAGAAGGGACAGTAGGCAATTGGGCCACTTCATGCCTTTGGTCTCGACACTATCTTCCCTTCTTTTTTGCGCACCTTTATTGACGCGCTTGTCACCGTCCTCATGTGATGTGTTTGCTTGTCCGTCTCGGCTTAACTTCTGCTCTTTTATCTCTCCCCTCTTCCATTCATTCACGTGTTGCGGAATACAAATGTTATCTTGCCTTTGGTTGGTCTTCCGCTCCTTTAAAGATTTTCGAGTTGAAAGTTAGTGGTTTTTAACTGTTTAATTAAGCTGTTTTCTTCCAGTCAGTGAAACAGTCATCATTGCGGTATCCAAGCCAACGAGCTCGCATAGTTACACAGGAAGTCGGTCTGTATTAGGTCCTGTTCTTTTGCGCGTCGTCCTCTGTGTTGGTCATCATAAGGATTTGAGTGAAATTTGATCAGTTGAGGGGAGCGAGTGTCATGCACTGACTAACCATCATAACGAAGGGTTGGGGAAGTTCAGCTCCAACAGTGAGAGCACTCCTCGGTGATTTTAATGCGCAGTCCAAACTGTATTGCGTGGAGTTGGCTCGATTGGTTTTCCTGCGACTGGATGGTGGCCTACAGTGAGGGCTTCCCTCACTTGAAAGCAGTACCACCCTTGCCTACTTTCATGCGACTATGGTCCTCGTTTTTTCCTATTAAATGCAGCCTCAGTTAGATCTAGCATTACTTTGGAGGAATTAGGTTTCTTGTCTACCGCAACTAGTGTGGCGCTCAAACCATCTCTGAAAGCTAGGGTGCGCTCGTCTGGGTTCCTGCCGAAATTTTAACTAATGAACACTGTCTCATGACACCAACTCTTAGCCGACTATTTTCAATGCAGTAAGGTTACGAGTTATTGTTCACGTGGATATAATTTGAAAAAAAACAGGGCCAAGTATTGTGGTAAAACATTTATTAGCAAGAAGAACTCATAACTTCTACACTTACTCCTCATCCCTCCGGCGTTTCCGAAGCTCGTGCTCTACCACGCCGGTCCAATTAATTTTAGGGTAGAGGCTTCTCAGGCGATTAATCTCAGCAGCCTCGGTGGGAGGATTCATGGTGCCACTTTTGATTTTGATGTTGCTTCGATTCTTGTCTGCTCGGTCTATTTCACTTGGAAGACGTTTCATCGCAATATCGCCATGAGGATGTTCCGAGTCTCCACATTGGATGCCATATTCCATTCTTTTCCGCCTTCTCTCCTTAGCAATCACGTTTTCCCAATTGATATGTGGATACTCACGTCTCAACCTAAGTATTTCCTGTTCAACTGCAAGCTTGGATATTTCTACCTTCTTTTCCACTTTTTGAGCAATTGGAATAACTGGTGAAACCTTTGGAAGGGTCACACGTTCACCCTTCCCCTGACCTGACATCTGACCTTCATCAGGATTGTTTTCTTCCAGGACGACAGTCCAGTGAATGTATGGATGCTCACGTCTCATCCTCTCAACGCCAACGTTCTGGAAGGCGCTCCAGTTGACGAATCGGTAGCGCGAATAGAGTCGATCAATAATGGTGGAGTTCAGCTTTTCGCCCTCCTGCATGAATCCGCCTTCTTCACAGCTTATGATGTAATCCCAATTGATGTAAGGCGATGCATATTTCTTCTCCACGAAGTAGCGCCAATCGACGCAAGGATAAAGCTCTTCCAGGCACGCTACTTGTTCCCTAAAACGTTTGCACACCTCTGGATTTTTAAAATTAACTGATTTCAGAGTGACGGGTTGAAATAGGGCTGTTGTGATGGCATTCCAATCAAGGTAAGGATACTCCTCTCTCCAACGCCTGATCCCACAGTCGTTCAAGTCCTCTGTGATTACCTTCTCCCAAGTGACGTCTGGGAAACGTAAATTCAATCGTTCGATTGCCACTGTTTTCGACAATCGCTTCATGCTTTTGTCCCCACCACGCACAATGCTCTCCCAATCCAGTAGCGGAAATCGTTTTTTAAGGCTTTCAATTTCTTTTTCACACAAGTTGTTACGGATCACGTTGGACCAGTCAATGCACGGGTAGAGATGTCGCAGTCTGGCAACCTTCTCCTCACTCACTATATTCTCCCAATGCACCATCGGGTGCCGAGCCTTCATCCACAAAACCCGCTCCGCACACACAATCGCCTCCCAGTCAATTTCGGGGTATTGACGTTTCAATCGCTCCATTTCAGCCTCGCACAACTCATCTTGGGCAAGTTGATCGAAATTGACACTTGGATAGGCGGAGCGCAGTCTTCGAATTCGTTCTTCACAAACAATACCACTCCAATTAAGACAAGGGAACTTTCTTTGGAGACTTTCAATCCTCGCCTCGCACAATACTGTTGTCCAGTCCATCTCGGGATTCTCTGCTCTCAAACGTTCGATCTCCCTTCCACAGGCGTCCTCAGCGACAATTTGACTCCAGTTTATGAAGGGATATCTGGCCCGGAGAACATAGGGTAGCTCTGTGCATAGAATCATCTCCCAGTGAATAAACGGGTAGTTTTCGTGAAGGCGACGTACTTCAGCTTCGCAGACAATTTTATCCCAGTCAATTTCGGGATGAAGAAGACGAAGATGCGAGATCTCGGTTCGGCAAAGCTCCTGTCTCGCCAGCTCGTGGAGATTGATGTCAGGATAGAGTTGTTGGAGTCGACAGATCTCCAGCTCACAAAGTTGGGAAGGTGTCTTCTTTTGCACTCTGCGTTCCGTATAGGGGGCGCGGGCTATCCTCACTAGCATAAAACCGATGGCTTCCAGGTAGAAGTAGATAATGCAGGCTAACAGACCAATCATGCAGAGACAGATGAAGAAGACTCCGGCTGTACTAATTGTGGTGGTTTTTCGCAGCTGCATTGCGGAATGAGTTGTCTCTGGTAAAGGTGCGGTGTCCTCTACCGAGCCTCCCACAGTTATGGGAGTTGGAGGTGTCTCAGCACAAAAATATGGGTTCTGAAAAACAAAAGAATTTTAGGTGCCATCCCCTTTTTTAGGTGGGGAATTAGACTCCTCTCCCCTCCCTCTATCAGTGAGCCCTTACATAGCTCGTAGAGCAGTCGATGCACTTGGTCTGGCCGGGATCTGGCTGGTAGGATCCTTTGGGACAGAGGTCACAGAGAATTGCGTGCGGGGTGTTCAAGTCGATTTCTTTACTTTCAGGGACATACTTGGCCTTACCAATGGCCTTGTAGACTGTTGCTTTAGTGCCAGGAGGGCAGGGCACACAAAAAGGTGGATTTACTATGGCTAAGTGCTGTCCCCTAGCACATACTGGCCACGAGTTTTTATAAATGATCTAGATTGATAATGCAAGTGAATGAAAATGTGCTTTGAGCGTACTTTTGCCGTTGACAGTAGTGACCTACAGACACATTCTTCGAGGCTGTTTTGAATTCCATTCTCTCAAACCAATCTCGAAGGTCTTCTCTCGAATCGGTCAGGTCGGATTCATTCCAGCTGAGTGTGAAGGTACGAAAAGCTGTGAAGTGGGGTCGATTTCTCACCATTGTCCTAATTGGAGCAACTCGGTTGTTAATTGGTTGGAGGGGTGAAGCGGACTTCCTGCTCATTGGCCACTTAAGGGGGATGGTAGTTGCTCCTCTCCGATCAACGTGAACACTCACAAAGCAATCGATGCAGGCTCCTTGTGGAGACACCTTAAATGAAAGACAACATCATCTATTGATTGGTTGACAGCACCTTGAAATTGACAGCTATGATCTATGTTGATTGATTCGCTACTTTTCGTCAGCTAGTTAAGTTAAAGAGATCTATGTCGCTCAGGAAAAATTTGCAGACATTTTCGATGGCTACTTGTAGTAATTTTTCGTTTGCCTATCTAATAAGGAGAAAGGAGCATGAAGAGAGGAGACGGAAGTCATTACCACTGTGTCCAATTCGAGGCCACTGTCCATGGCAGTTGCCAACGTCAAATGCCTGATAAATTGTAACGATTTATTCCTCTCAGCTGTGAAACTTAACAACAACGATGTGCCACCATCACTTATCTGCATTGTTAAAATGCTCTCGATGGTTTTCTTTTCGTTGAGGGTGGGAAGTTCTAAGGTCGAGTTTATGTGATACGCACGATTGCCCTCATATGCAGTACACCGGCTGAAAAAAAATGATGCACACAAGGTGTCAGTTCATTTAGGTTGAGAATGAGAGACTCCTCAAGTATACCAGCAGTTCAAATCAGACTGACATAAGCTTTGAGACACATCTTTTTGATTAACATGGTCAATTTTCTTATATTTTGGCATTTAAATCGCATTTGGGGGTTGAATGATCTTCTTACAACTCCAAAGTTGGTACTGGTAATCAGAGAATGGCATCCTTTTGAAATATGGTAATTGATGTAAAACAGTCTACTGAAAAGTAGTAAGTAGAGTCGCAAATGTGTTAAAGCCTTTAGCCTACAGGTTCATAATCTCAGGGCCAAGGGGGTTCAATCGGACGATTATGGAGGCGGTAACTTCTGGATGCCAAAAATGGTAAACATCTACCTCCAAATTAACTTAAAATGCTTCTCATCAATAAAACACTTCTTTGATCAATTTTAAAGATGCATTTCGGGAAGCCTTTTTGAAAAAACCAGCATTACTTAATTGGAAAATAAAAAGCTTTACAAAGTGCAAGACTAACATTTCTAAGCTGTTCCATCTAATCTTTAGCAGTTCCACGAATTTTGCCTTCGGTTGGGTGGATTTTTCGATCCTAATCAACCGTCCCATTAATTTAAGGAGATAGAAGTCTTCAAGAGTTTGACGATTCATTAGAAGTGCATCGACCTTCACGATAACAGATCGGCCACTGCCACGGAGCATCTTTGATACATCATCAATCACAACGGTAGTGAAGGTAGTTGCTTTTTGCGTGCAAAGTTGGTTGTGCATGGCTGACACAAAGCCATACCCCGATGATGTCAACGGCGGTCCGCATGGACGCGCTCGTCGATATTTTAATGGTGGTGGTGATAAGTCTTCGTGCGGAATCGGCGGTGCACGATCCAGAACGGCCTCAGGATCCAACGCTTGTTCCAGGAATACTGACCTGAAGAACTGAGGAGAAGCGCATGAACAATCGTTATTTAAAAAAAAACAAGGTGTTGCGATTTGAGTGAGTGTTGTCTTGATACACTGGAACAGCACTTTGTTTTTGTAAACTGTTGAGTGAGAAAATAAGAAAAATTATTACTCTTCATTGTTCATGCCTTCTTTGTCCAGTAATTAAGACTTGGTTTAACAACAAAGTCATGTTGGTTGAAACACATTGACAAGTGTTGCTATGACAATTAAAATGGGAGTGAAACGAGAGCTTTTGAACGTATGAAGTGCCGATAAGCTCCCTCTTCACCGTGGCCTATACATTCCCTCAGAAGCTTAAATCATCGTCAGAGAGTTGCAAGTTTTGCAGCCATAAATTTGTGTAATAAAAAAAGGAGGAAAACTCACTCCTCCGCCACTCCAATAAACTTGTAAACCATCAAGAAGTTCAAGGTCATTTGGGGACATCATTTTATCGAAAGGTATGCGGAAGCCACCGGCTAACTCCGCATAGCCCAGAGAGATTTCCAGGACCATCCACTCAAATCGCCTGCCGACTTGACGAGCTTCCACACAAAGGCTCTCTTTTGTCATCTCAAAACTGTTCAGCGTTTTTGGACGATGGCTAGGCTCTCTGCTAAGACGGACGAAATCCAATCGAAAACCCACTTGAATCTTTTCAAATCGCAACCGCACTGTTCGATCTAACGGACCAGTGTGGATGAATCCCGAATTTGTTTTGTCCAGACGTTTTCTTTTCCACTCATATTCATCCCATTGCCCGATAAATTTGATGCAATGCCAGTCCTTTGCCTCTTGTACACACTCAGGATCTTCCGCTTTTATGGTCTGTGGAACACCGTACCTACCGAATGAGATCTTTGAGTAGGACAGTGGACTTGCGGCTGCTTCACAATCGACATGAGATGTGGCAACAAGATCCACTTGAAGAACAACAGTTGGTTGTTGGTAGAGAAGGATGAGGAAGACGCCACGTTGGATCCATTGACTGCCACCGACATTTTCAGCACAGGTAAAGTAGCCAACAGTTCCACGTTGAGCTACAACTTCCACCACCTCCACACCAAATGCCTTGTAACTATAAAATCGACGTTGGAAACAGGTGTTTTGAGGAAGTGGAACTAAAGTGCTCGCCAGAATGCTAGAACCGACCGGAGCTGTGGCACTGAGGTACCAGGCATATTTGGAGCCCCTTTGAGTGTGGAGACACCTCAGTGCAACGCGTTCGCCACGGAAGGCCTGACGGATTTGAATTTTTGGAGGCGGTACTGTGACGTTAATTCGAAGACCCCTCCTGACAGCGTCATCAAGAACAACAATATGACAGCGGTTGTAGTTTTTGCAAATTTCAATGTCTCCTGAATCCTCTAGATCTTTGATGTGGAAGCAGGCAGCAAGACAGACGCATTGCAGAAGCAGTGAACACTTTGCGGCCATATCTTTTCTTTCAGTCATGTGTCAACTTTTCAAATCACTCATCGATTTATGGCAGTTTTAAATTTTTTATTCATAACCGATAACATCTCGTAGTCGTGAAATCCTCACAGAAAAAAAAACAAATAAGCTTGTGGCGGAACTCGCTCAAAAGTGGTTGAGCAGAGGGTATCTAAAGACCCTGCCTTTTGAGCAGAAAAGGTGTTGTTTGATGTTTCAATTGTCAACTGGGAAAAGGCTAATTTCTGTACATGTAGAGGGTTGTTATGGCAACAAAAGGTATCATTGTTTGGATGGTATATAGGTGTTAGAGGCGACGGTTGGAGAATAGACAGGATTTTGTGTGGGTGATGAGCAGACGACGAGCGCACCTCCTAGCCAACCAAATCAGGGAACAATTTATTAATGCCCCGCCTCAAATACGGGTAAGTGTTGCTCCTCTCTATCGTAGAGCGTTCAAAACTTTGGGAAATGGTTTCATAAGCAGGGATCTTCACTGCTATCCTTTCTCCTTCCTCTCCCTCTCCTTTACATGGTACTCTGCTCCTATTATGTGCATGCTTAAACCTGGAAAACAGCCTTGGTGAACGAAGGCAGTGGTGGTAAGGCTGGACCCTCCTGGAACTGTCTGCCCCACTTCAGCACTGATTAAAGGCAGGAGGCTGCCTTGATACCTGCTGCATAACAGCTGTTTGTTACTGGGTGTGTAACTGACAGTCCTCATCTCCGCATAAGGACGCGGCAGATTGCCTCTTGACTAAGCATTTCACTGACCGACAGGACTGCCGGCTGGGGAATGGTGGCTCATGACAGGGACACCGATCAGAAGTAGTGGATGGCATTTTTTCCCTTACAACCCCGATCAGTTCGGAATTCCTCGTTCCACAGTTTGTGGAATAACATTGTTGATCATTGGAATGCTCTTGAAATCAGTTGCGAGTTCTTGCCAGTGTTGGTCATTTATCTTCCGTGGTGCTGATAGTGGTGATGCTAATCATGCTTGGCTTTTTAATCACTTCATTTATAGATTGACTTCTTGCGTAAGAATGATGAAGCTTTCGAGACGGAGTCCAATGACTTTATTCAAACCTTGGCCTCTTTTCAACAGGAGTTGGGTCAGATAACCTCCGTTTTTGATAGCAACAGTAACAACAAAAGCATAAACCAATCCGCCAGAGGTGAGTCCAAGCAAATCCCTTCTCCACAATTGTTTTTTTAATCCCAAGTGTTCCCTAAAGATGGAATAAGGTCTAATGTTTAGAGTGACTAAAGCCTTACCAAGTGGAGCAACCCAATAATTCTACCTCAGGGCTCTCTCCTTCTGCGGTGCTCTTCTTAGCCTCCCTCAATCAAGCGCTGACATTCCCAGCCATAGTTCTCGAAAGATTAATTTTTATGTTCTCTCCGATAATTCAATTTGGAGAACAGTGCTCCAGCCCGACCTGCGTTGGGCTCCCGTCGCCATCTCGGCTCTCATGTCATTTGGGCTCCATTTAGTTGCTGGAGCCATTGGGAATGCAGCATTTGCTCATGCATATGTAGCATAAATAGCACCATAATGAGCACTCTTAAATTGTTGTCTGTCATTGCTTTAATTGTTATCGTTTCTACCCGGCTGTCTAAAATGGGCATGACTTCACAGATCAGCCTTTTTCTATGTCACTCTGACACCTTATTCATCAGAATCCCACATTTTGTCAACTCCAGAAGCCGTAGTAAGTCTCATGAGGGCAGAAGGAGATTGAGAATGGGTCTGAGGCCAAAATGCAAGGGACGAAGGACTGGATCCACAAGAAGTCCAATCCAAACAAATTGTTTTTCCGTTTTATACCTTAAGCCTTTTCGTTAAGCTTACTTCTCATGTATTAACTGTTTTAGCCTCTGGAGCTTTAGATGTGGCCGATTCGGGACAACAAGATTTGGAAGAAATGTTAAAAATAGTGGTGAATAAATACGCCACAGCAAAGGTGGTAGTGAATCCCGAAATCACTCAGAAGGTTCAAGCTGCTGAATCGGCGGCCATTGCAAAATACCTGCAGTGCGTTTGTTGCTTTACCTGGCCAGTCGTTTGTGTAGTCAATGAATGGAACTTCATTTTTAGCAATATAACGCCACCTCCCCACTTACAGGCTGCCTATCCTAAGAGCAAAATGTTCAATCAACTTTTTGCTTTTTTAGGCGGCTTGATTTCCAAAAAAAGGTCTCGGAGGAGACCGCTGCCCTCAAAACGTATGCTAGACCTGCTACTCCAGCGTAAGGAATTGCTACTTTAGTTTAATTAGTAGAGTCAAGCGCTAAAAGTGAATTTTGCCACGGCGCTCCCTTTTAGAACCGCAAGCAGCTCTGCCACCCAGCGACCACCTCTCGCCGCTAGAACCAGGGGGCAATTTGAGGGTAATCTTAGCGACATGGAGGTGGGGTCGGACAACGAAAATATTGCTGCTGAAATTAAGGAAATGAAGGTGAGGGAAGCTTTTGGCTAAGAATTTTAACAAATCCGAACTTTTGGGAGGAACGAATATAATGCCTAATGTTTAATGCTATAAAGAACTAGAAATTACAATCAGGTGTAATTTTAGGGAGGTTGCCTAAGTCAAATCGTAACTGTTTGATACATTTTTTTGCGTTTTGATAGGAAGAAATAATGGGCAGGTTGATGAATCATGATCGCTTGATTGAAAGCGGACGGGACAGGCTGCAAAAGCGATTGAATGAACGTAGAATGGCTGCTATGGCTAAAAAAGAGAGTACGGAGCGAACTCGCGCGCAGGTTATTCTCTCTAGGGAGGATGAAGTTGAACACAAGTGGGTAGAATATGGCGCTTGTTCGTATTCATTCGGCAAACTACACAGTTACTTTAAGTGATCGCAGCCACATTTTTGCTAGTCAGTTTACGAACCCTTTTTGTCATTTCTTTAAGTCTGGCACACATTCAATTTTAGCGTTGATAAGACGAAAATGGATATGCAGCGCAAGCTGATGTCGCGAATAGAGGCGCAGATGCAAAAACCGGCTGAGGCTCCTCCAAGTTGTGGGTGGGTTAACTCATTTAACTGCCCTTTATCAGAACCGTAGATGATGTTTGTTAATATTGTGGAAATGCGAGTCTTCCTCAAAACTGTTTAAGGCCACATCGGTAATAATGAAACTGAATTACTGACATAAGGAAGGCCTCGCTATCAGATCAAAACATTATCGATAGGCGCTACCATACTTAACCTGTCTAACGCACTTTGAAAAGAGCTATTAAATAGCTATTCTGTGATGATAATTGTGAGCAAATCCTTTGGTCGACTGTAAAGAAAATTCCGGCGAAGGGTTTAGTTAAGGATGTCTGCGAGAAGCCAATTTTAAAACAACTTTATATATTAGCTCTGAAAAAGCTTTCTCATGTTTTTTTATTCTAGTGATACCGGGCAGGATTGATGGAGAACTGAGCTTCTCAAATCATATGGAACAGATGTATTGAATGATCTTGAAACATGCTTGACCAGTTTGATCTTTCAACCCCAAGTCTAATTTTAATGAGCTGCTATATTTTGTACGTGTTTTGCTCACAATAAAGTCATAAAAATACCAGCTCATTTGCTGAAATGTGTCTAAGCACCACAACAGCGCTTATTTTAAGGGAAACTTTTGGTTACAAATGTTCCCTTTTACCTAAGACTGATTACTAACGCAAAAAGCACTTGTAACGCGCAGCTAAACAGTCAAACCAAGTTACTTATATGATTATGGTAGAGAAACAGAAACACACTTGGGCCTTTTTAAAATATTCATTAATGTAAAAATATGAAAAACTTTAAAGCAAATTTATCAAACTATTAAATTTAGGGGATAAACTTCTAATTTTAACCGCACCAGGCTATGAATTTGCATACAGATTGATTTGTCAGTTTGTTTACATCTATCGTCAGAAAATTCCAAGCGATTGCTGCAGAAGGCGCCTGATTCGAGTACGAGCACTGGCTGCTGTATCTTTGTGGGTGTTCTGTGTGCTTGTTGGTCGTGGGTTTCACTTCATGTATGAATGTGTTTTGAAGCACACGATAATTCGTCATTCATTGTACACCATTTTGTGGCTGATAGAGATGCTTGTGACATTATTAAAGCCATTTAGAGCGGTAGACGTCTTTTGCATTAATGATGAAAGTTAATATGCTGGATGTGTTTTATTTTCCCCATTAATTACTTGTCATATGAGACCACAGATTGTTCCACGCTGATATCGCCGCCATGCACACTCAGTAATTTTGCTAATCCACTTGTGCTGCAACTATAGGGTCTCTTTCAGTGGTCACGCCCATCATCATAGTCTATCCGCCTCCATTTTTTATTATTTCGACAACAGTAATCTTGCTTCTGCATGTCAAGATTTGTGTAATTTATTCCAGGCACCAATGACCGGTGAAAATCTAAATGTGTCGGTAAGTCTCGTCTGCTTCTTTGTCTGACCTATAAGTTTGTTAGTTTCTGCTTAGACCTGTCAGTGTATGCACTTTTTCTTGGCATGCCTCTCTGGCTGCTTTCCATATAGTGCACAGTTGATAGACTATCACTAAGACTTGCTTGATGCAAAAGTCACCAATGGTCATACACTTCCCTTGCAGGCGTGCGACAGCGAGTTAGGTGCTTGTTCGGACTGTGCTTCCGCCTCCATTGGCGGGAGCAATGACGCTTTGCCGTCCACTTCGGCGGAACAACTTCAGGCCATCCCCACCACCACCACGGAAAGCATAAACAATCTTGAGGTCGTCTTGCGAGTATGTAGCTGCTTTGGCGTTGAAGGATCGTTTTATTTTTAAGTGAATGCCAAACTTATTTACTAATATCATTGCTCTTCGGTGAATTCACAGTTTCCTTACTTGATTTCGGCAATACAGATATAAGAAATGTTCCTCATTAATTTATGATAAATGATTATATCAGACTGTCTTAAGTAGACAAGCGAATGTTGGTGTAATATGAGCGAACATGTTAATAACGCTGTCTTACTGGACACGATAAATCTGGATCTGTGTCCTTCGAAGAACTTGGTCCCTTGCCTCCTCCTTCTACTAACTTAGATCCCTGATGCCGAGGAACGGACAGATGTCCACGATGTGTACGATTCTTCCAACAGGATTTTTACAACTTTTTTTATGGTGAAGTTTAAACAAACTGCTGGTGAATCCACTGTTTATGCTCACGCGGATGCAAGAGTGGTTCTTTCATCTGATGTCAAATCCGTCCCTGGTTCCGCCACTGTCTCTTCTGTGTCTGCCAGTGATCACGATGATTACGATGGCAAAATTACTTTCCCGGTGGACAATGCAGTTATGAATGGTGGCTGCAGTGATGGCAATATGATTGACGAGATTATACAGCATCTGGAGCTCTCTGAGTAAGCTTGTTAACGTTGATTTGTTTTTTTTTCCTACTCTATAAAGAAGTTTTGTAAATTACTGCGGCATAGGCTGCGTAGCTCCATTGCTATTCGGAGTAAGGAAGGAGATCATTGAAATTGTTTAAGTCATACAGAGATTTTCGAGGGCACAATCATCTTGGTCAGGCTCGTTATCATTCAGGTATTTTACTGTTGAGTAGATGGGCGTTCTCTCACTGATTCGTATGCTACTTGAAGCAAGGATACTTGCGTCTTCAAGATCAGTTGTGCTTTTATTGTTAGCATTTGTATTGGTCCATGAATTATGTATCCGTTGTTAGTAACAAGGCACACCCTTTGGAGTTGCCAAGGTTGATCGCCCCACCCTTGTTGCTTGGCGTTCGTAAAGTTGTTTGTACGGGTGGATTTCCTTGGCTGTGCAACTTTTGCAAGAAGCTCCATCGCAAAAGCCTGCTCGCTCGCGCATCACTTTTACCTGACATCTATATTTACGCCGTCAGCTGGCGCGAGAGGACACTTGCGTGCAGTTCCGTCATGGCAGCATTCCCTTGAACCTTTCCCATAGCATTATTGGCACCACTAGAATTCCACGTACTCTTATCTATCTACACACACATGCGTCCAGCGTGGGGGCGGATACGACTTATCGCGTAGTAGCATGCTTAATTAAAGCAGCTATCAACGCGTCCGTCTTATTTGGGACGTCTGGGTTCTTATTTTTTACGTTGGGCATTGCAATTGCGACGATATTTCGTGTGGAAATTGCAAGTGGATTCCTCCAATTTTCAGGCACCATAGTATGGATCTTTGAGAATCAAACACTTTCTACATTTTAGCGTAGAGCGTCAAGTGGTTGATCGGCTAATCTCACTGGGCGACACCATTGAACAGCATTGCGGGGAAGAGATTGACAAACTTCTTACTATTCTTCGAGTCATCCAGTCGCCAGCCGAGACCCTTCGTAAAATCGCTGAGCTGTGAGTACTTCGCGCCTAACTTCAACCATTCCTCCTTTTTTGCGCTTTACTAATTCTGTTGCGTTCAGCATTTTCAAGGAAGCCCAACTGAATTGGGGCCGAATTCTTGTCTTTTTTTACTTCGTCGTTCGGTTCTTTCTGCGTTACGCGGCGGAACGTCTTGCCGAAGGTCTTGTGAACCTCGCTTCCATAGTCGTCAATGCTCTCAAGGATATTTGTACTGTTCGAATCTTCCAGTGGATAGCTGATCATGGCGGTTGGGTATGAAAATACCTTTGAGTCTTCCTCTGAAGTCTATGCTACCGTTTTGCTTTCAGTCGCGTCTGTGACATCTTTCTCGATCAACATGATATGGCCGGTGCTTTAAAAACACTTACGGGGCAAGACTTACAGTCACTCGTTTATTTCCTGTCGAGACGATCGCAGTGTCACTAATTTCAACTATTCGAAGTGGTTTGAGTGGATTTTATAGCCTCATCACTGCTCATAGAACCTGTTTTTCAAAGCCAAAAATATGATGTAAAAGTAGTCTTACTAGGACGGCATTTAATTTTGACTCTTGCGTGATGCTAACTTCTCACGTCAACCTCGTCAGGTCCCAAGAGCTTTAGGAGGTGTCATTTGTTCATGTAGTTCTTGTGCTCAAACCAGCTCCATAGCTAACCTTTTCATTTGTGCAATCTTCTCCATTTCAGCGTCGACTCACACCCATTGGAGGCGCTATTGCACGCTTCGAGAGCATTAAGCCCTTTTTGCCCTCGTTGACCTTCCTGATTCTTGCCCTTGGCACAGCATTTTTCTTGGCTCGAGCTCGAGCCTTCTTTTGAAAGCCTGCCAATTATTTCCATCATGCCATCTTCATCCCCTCTCCCATCCGAGTGCCTAAAACCGTTGCCGCTGGCTTGGACCCGTGCTTTTTAAACTGACCTTTTTTGTCCATCACGATTTTAAACTTTCATACCACTTTTTTTCGTACGGTCGCTTCTATTCTTTTTATTGGTGTATCTGGAATGAGATTTGCTCGTGCCAATAAAAATTGGACATCTTTATTGTTCTGTGAAGTTATGATAATAGTAAGCATCTGGATGTGGTTGCTCAGACCTGACAAACAGATTGAAGTGCGTACCCTGACTTGACGCCGTGGCTGGGCCCAATTGGAGAGCAGTCAGTGTTGATGTGGTTAGGCTCCTGATTTGAAAGCCATCCGGTGGGCCTCCAAAACGACCAGGAGGCAGTTAACGCCAGCTAAATGATGACGGCAAAGGTGGAGGTCTACATCTGGCTGGGTTGAAGACGCATTTGGTGATTTTCACTCGCGCACTGGGCGGAAAGGTAACCAGTGGTTGGATCGAGGCACGTTCAAGTCGGAATTCGCACGCACACATTATCACAAAGGTTGATGGGTGCTGACGCCATTTCGCACGTTAGCCAGGCTGCTAGATAAAGGTGGTGATTTGATTCGAGAGCCGTCTTCCTTTCGACAGTAAGGCATCTGTACGTGAACCTCTGTGCACCGCTTTGCTCCGCGATCGAAATGGGCGTCAGTGTAGAGTTAGTGCGTCCACAGTGGATTGTGGTGTGCCAGAACCAGTTTTTGTGCGTCAAAGGCCTGTGGATGTAGCTGGGATAACCATGAGTTCCATGCTTTGAGGTTTCCAGTACTCGGTAACTTCGGAACGATCTTGGTATTTAATTGTGAGAACTTACCCAGGTTTCCACAATTTGACAGATGTGTTAATGGCGTTGGATTTGGTTAAAGTTTAGCATCTCCGATCAGGCCATCTCAGTTGGCGTGAGAGTCTAGTTGGATGAGTAGTCTCACTCTAACAGGGCTGTAGCTTTGAGCCCATCGGTTGGACACTCGTCTTTGGCGTGCCGATGTGGCTCACTGCATTCTTGTCAACTTTTGACACTGCCTTCAGGGTCTTTTTCTCCGAAAAGATTGGTCATCCAATGATACCAGAACTTTGGCGCTATGGGTGAAATTGACCTAACAACAATAAAGATACTTTATGATTTCCTTTTGTTCTTCATTTCCTTCTTGGGTTTGCTTACATTCTCCAGGCGGAGATGCCACCACTGGGGGGGACACAAACCCCACTTCGAACGAGAGGTACACTGTCAATTCCCATGAAAGAGAGTTCCGTCTTCCGCGGATCGGGTAGCCACTTCGCGTGAGCGTCTACCCTGCATATCTTTAATTAATGACCACATTAACACGTGGGTTGGTCTAGAAGGCCTGCGCTCTTACCACCGTGTGTGTCTGTAGAGAATCACCCACTCAGTCACTTTCACTGATATCTACCCACCAAGACTTAGCAGCCGTTGAATTCCTTAACTTTAACCACCACTCTGTGTACGATCCATTAGTTGGAAACCTTTTTCAGATCTCGAATTCACACCCTTACTTATTTATCACGTTGAAACTCTTTGAGCAAGTGGGAATGTTTTATGACAAGCATTTACTGACCTTTTGTTCGGTTGCTATGGCATGCTCTGTGGTATGCAAACCATCTATTTGCTATGTAAAAAAACCTGTTAAGCGCTACTTAAAGCAGGCTAAGTAGCACGTTATTCATTTTCTATGGGCTAATGCAAACATGCGTAAGTGATAGCACCCGCGTCCACCACCACATAAGCCGTTCAGCATTGAAGGCAAGACTAGTTCTTGGAAAACCTGAACCCGGCAAGGGGTGAAATCGCACAAGACCCGAAGTTGCCTGTTGGGAAAAACCAAATGAGTACGAAGTAAAAATTCATGCCACTTACTGCAGCAAGTGCACTCTGAAGTGATTCGGCTGGAGATTGCTTCCACATCCACCTTACAACCATACTAGCTTCCCTCCGGGTAATTTTCACCTAAGTGTCTCGAAGTTTGGGACTCCTAGAAACCTATCGAAGTGAAGCAAGTGGTCCGCAACCGACCAGCCCTACTAGCAGACGAAGACAATGTGAACTGCCAAACGCAATTTGAGCCTCTTAAGTCCCGAGGCCCCTGCTTCACTTAGGAGTACTTTGCAGCGACCGTACTCCATTGGCTAGCTGCCGACATAGGAAAACTTGCTCGATCAGGATGAGTGGTCACTGTGCAAAAACTGCATAAGCGAACGCCACAGTGAGAAACTTTTTTAGAAAGAGCTATGAAAGCATAAAAACAAGCGACTATATTCAGCCAGTATTCGACCCACAACCGCAGTACAACTACTTAAATAGTGTGAGTAGCAAGCGGGCCGCAACAAATGCTCTTCAGAGCAGCAGAATAAGTGAACGTGGACCGCTTCATCAAGCTCAAAAAATAAGTGGGAGCGGCTCAAATCACAAAAATCAGTAGTTTCGACTGTACAGGAAGACAAACAGCGACGGCTTCAAAGCGAATGAGCAAGAAAGGGAGTGGTAGTGGCATCCGAAGTTGGCGGTGGGGACGAGGGGCGTTGCCAGGGTAGAATCCTCGAGACCTTAAAGAAACCCCTTTGGCGCGATGAGCAGGGCCCGAGGAGAGCTGTGATGGCGCCTCTCAAGCGCAACGCCACCTGACTGAACAGAGTTGCTGTGGCTGTGCGCGTTGCACAAAAGTGCTGGCGTAACCAATGAAGACACTCTTGTCTGTTCATGCGGCATAGTTAGGGAACGTGCTTGGATAAAGTAACCGCTACGGCTAGGAGGAATTTTCGCGTGAAGCAGCAAGGAAAGTTCAGATCAACTAAAACATAGATCTTAACTGAGAGTGGCACGGACAACTGAGGAATTTGTTAACGTTAGCGCGAATTTAAAAAAAAATGGTGCTACTAAAACAGTGAGTAGAAAGGATACGTAAAAGAACGCTGTGGATAACCACCGTTGCAGTAAAACACGCAGCAAAAACCGTCAGCAACGCGACCCTCGATGAGATAGCAACGCGGTACAAGGTGGTGTAGACTGAAGCCTCGGTGTCGATAGAAGCGCAGTGCGACGTGATTGGTGCACTCGGTGTGTAGATAGACCGCACGGCAGGGCATGTAGGTCCGGTGCCGCTGCCACAACCATCGAACAAACCTGACTTGATGTGGACTTAACTGAAGCGATAATGGTATCTGTTGAGGAAAAAAAATATTGAAATTTGTCCATCAAATTCACCCGAAGTGGAGCGATAATCTAAGGTTCCCCTATCTGACATACAGGATCATCGGATTCAAGGAGTGGCTGATACTGCAAGTTGCTAGTGGCAGCGTCAGCGCAACTTGAAAAGTACCTTTGCCTTTTTGCGTGATCAAGGATAACGGAGAGGAGAAGAGAACCTAGGTGTAGAGAAGGAGCACTTTACAGGGCCTAACACAAAATTCGAACGTGGATTAATGGTCCGAATTTTACGCCATTTTAGTTCGTATGTAATCTTAATCACGAATCCGACTGCTGGCTCTTCTCGAACATCTATCCAAAAAATTCTTAGAATCAGGGGTTAAGTTCGCCAATCCATGAGCAGGAGTTGCCATCTAACAATCAAGAAAATTAGTTGCCAAATGCTGCTAGTATATGTGACAATTGAGGACACATCTAGAGCCCAGGCAACAAAATGGCAGTGTGAATTCAAGCACCAAAGAGAGTAGATAGATTAAAAGTTGCATGATCATACGAGCCCTAACATTTGGAGATCTATTCCATCTCACCTAAGTCTGTTTGATTGCCATTAATGGCGCCGTGGAAGGGATACAAACAAGCATGTCTATAGTTTAAAGAGTCCTTTATCGTCTGCAAACGATAAGGAAGTTATGATTAACATGGACAAAAGCCGCCTTGAGAAGCATCAAGTCCATGTAAGAGAGATTCCATGGCCAATGAACACCCATAAAGTTAATTGATATTAAATGGTAAAAACCATCCAGCAAATTATATGCAATTAACCAGTAAGGAGCACCAGCTACCGATTCAATAAAACTACATTAATTGCAGAAAGTACTAGACGAGCCCACCAATGCCGCATTTGCGATACCGCGAGGTGACAGCTAAACTAAGGATGTACATTACAACCGAATCAGCCGCCAATCGCGGATGGATGATTGTTCGATCCTAACAAAAAACAAATTGAAAAATAAGTGGTTGTCAGTTAAAGCTGAGAATCAAGATGGAGAACCTCACAGCCACTTTGCAGCTACTGAGAGTACGATATTCGGCAACGATAAGGCCGACAACACGCCCCTCATCTTCTCGTACAGGCTCAAACTGGTGGAAGTTGGTATAAGGAAGGCAAGCAAGAATCGTGAGATAGCGGCTAGTGGAAACTATTTCGCTGTACCAGAGATCCGGATAGCGCACAGGGAAACATTCAAGGCAGAGCCGTTGAATTGCGCTGATATCTGGTGAACGCGCCAAACGTAGCTCAATCGTACTGACTACATCTGACATTCTGAAATACATCATAAATTCAGAAAAAACTAGTTTAAGCAAATTAGCAGAGCACTATAAGGTTAGGCTGCCGGAAAATAAAACCGGGAGGTAAGCGTCAGAATAACACCATAAGAAGGAGCCAGTGACTCAGGAAGCTGCTTACCTTAAGGATAACACCCAAAAAAGGAATATAGACTCAAGGAATAGCAACTAAATTTAGTATGCTTATAAATGTGATGACATCATCCCGTGCACATTGCCATTCGCCAGTGAACAGCATTCCACAAGCCCGGTAATGTAAACTATTAATTAAAAGCATTTTTGGAACTTAAATAAAATCCTTTTTTCGTGTTAGGAAAAACCTTTATTTTTTACCGACGATAGTTAAATGCAACTAAGGATTCGGTTGCATGCTTTCATGCATTCAATTCATCGAAATAATACAGAATTATTTCAGCAAATTTCCCCATGCATAACAAGAAGGCTACAAAACCTCACTAGCAACAAGAATCGCAAGTCACAGATGGAATGATACATTTTATTACCTTTTGTCCAAACCTCATTGCTCTACCAGTTGTGCGAATGAGACCCAGAGTTAGATCTACAGTCCTTCACCGCCCTAGCAGACCATCAACTGCTCTCTCCCGCCACCTGATCTCATTCAGCTCCTCATGGCGATTGCTTAAACATGAGACTTCCACGACGGAGCGCAGAACACACCGGTTACCGGACCGGCCCCACCCCCTCCCCTCGTCCAATTCGACACCCTCCAATCCGCAAGCACGCTTACGCCCCACCCGAAGTCGCGATGACCACCTCTGCACTACTCACAATGGATTGATACTACTCCGTGGGCAATAAACCTAAACCGCTTGCACTTAACACCGACACTTCCGCGAGCAATAGGTTACACCAAGAGCCTCATTTTCATGCTGGAAAATTGGGAGAGCATGCAGGAAGCAATATAAAATGACAGTATATTGTAGACGTGAGAGACCCGGCTGTCAAGTAAAATGCATACACAATTAGGACAGTCAAGAGAGAGAGAGGACAGACACAGTAGAGAATTCATAGAGGAAACAGAAAAGAGGTAAACAACAGACTTCTATCGGTTGGTGGCAGCAGAAGAGGGAACGGGAGCAGCCGCAAGAGGCGGAGGTGAGGGAAGTGGAGGAGACTCAGCACTCTTGACAGCGGTTATAGCGGCGGAGTGTTGAAAGGTCTCCGACACTACCACTGAGAGGGAAGCCGACGCACTGGAGGAAGGAGACGGTGGATCCGGTGTGAAGTATTGATCCGCAGCCGACATCGCGTCCACTGGAACACAAACACATGCAGACGTCAAGGAAGACACAGAATAAACCGCTGTTACTACTGCTGCTGCTGAGAAGCAATTCCGACCCGCCCAATGAAAAGCTATTAAAATTCGCGGGAATCATGCGAGTGCATTCATGCGGGAAGGCGGAGGAGGCGCATGCATAAACAACACCGACGCGGACGACGCAGATCTTGAAGCCGAAACCGACGACGAACCTTGATCGACTAGGCTGCAGAAGCTGGAAGAAGCCACCGAAGCTGTCTCGGACGCCCGCGCAGCGGGCAGGGAGGAGGAGAGGGGCAGAGCGGCCGTCGCTGTCGATGCAGACACTGACGAACTACCCTGGGTTGTCGCAGCTCGACGCCTTGTTGAATGATGGTGGTGCTGCTGCTGTTGAACTCCGGACGTCTGTTGTTGTTGTTGTTGCTGCTGCTGCTTCACCTTGGAAATTGTGAGAGAAGATGTCGAAGAGGACGAGGCTGAGGACGCAGCCTCATCTCTTGGCGTTACAGTCGTCGTCGCCGACGTATTCTTCTTCTTCGGCTCAGCGTCGAGAAGTGTGCCAGGGGCAGTAGAAGTTGGCTCGGCAGGGCCTTCTAGTACAACCAAAAGGCCTCATCTTCTATAGCGGCACACAACTAACGTACTCTACCGCGTCAAACCAAGAGATGGCATTCCTACATGCAACAGCCGGCGCACAATTCGTGCTCCAGCTTGCACGCTGCTAGTCAAGACGCCAGGCGGTAGCGGTGATACGTGCGTGAAACAACTTATAGTGAAGAGCGCAGGGTCCTATGCAAAAAGGCGCAAAACCCGAACCCGGAGTCATCTATTACAGCACAGTAGAAATACCAGGCCGCTCAGTCGCAGCTAGGCAATCGGATTTGATTGTACGACTGTTTCGGGGGCAGCTGTATGCGTGAAAATTAGCAACGATCGTCGTCTACATCCTATCCCGGCTATGTTCAACCGGCACATTGAAGGGGTCCGACCGACGCATCCCGCAGGAGAGAAACTTCCTGCGCAAGTGGTTCGCAAAAAGTAGTGCGCCAACGACGAAGTGAATCAGAATGACCCAGAGTTCCTCAACCGTGCTGCCAAAACTTTCTGCACGGCAAATGCTTTGCTTTCCAACTACTAGTTGAGCGCCAACGAGGGAACAGTACGGAAAAGGCGATGCTAGCGTTCCTCTCAGCTCAACTTGAACGGAATTCACAGGCAGAAGGAGGGCGAGGCAAACGTACCCGAATTCTTTTTGCCGTTGGGTGCAGCAGCAGCAACAGCTGCTGTTAGTTTAGAGGTGTCGGAGGACTTGAGAGAGAGGGAGCGCATTTCGGCAACCGGCACCCCTGCTGGTTCGGCGAATTTGTTGGTCGCCTCGGCGACGGGAGAGGTTGCAGCGGAATTCGCCGCAGCGGTCACAGAGGCGGCGGGAGGAGGCGTGGGCGATGCAATTGGACGTGACTGATAGACATGCCGTGATCCTAACATATGAAACGCAAAACCCCAAAGGGAGTGAAATTCGTCTCCAGTGAGGTGTAAATCAAAAGGCAGTCAGAGAGACTAAAGTCTAGTCGGTTAGAGCTATGAGCTAAGATTCGCACCGCACTTACTCCGCTTAGACTGTAGTGACAAGTAGTAGGGCATCGAGAAACCTAAAAAAGTCAACATTTTGGGAGAAAAGGAAGGTTAGTTAGTTCTCCAGTGAAAACGGGTGGGAGGAAAAAACAACGAATTTGCAGCAGCTTTGTGTGTGTGCGTGTGCGTGCACGCCCAACAAACGGAGGGGTTAGTGGGGTCAGCAACGATAGCGTCGGATCAGCATCTCTAGTCTGGCAATAGCTCTATGGGCACAGTGAGGGAAGAAAAGAGAGAGGGTGTTACGCGGGACACGGACACAACCCTTGGAGAGTGGAAGAAAATGCATGACAAACTTTTGCACAATTCCTGCAATCCCCCAACCGAACCGCTTTGATCGAGTCAATGCTAAACCTTATCCAAACAACAAGTTTTGGCGTAAATTCTGATAAGGAGTCAAAAATAGGACGGTCAAATTTTAATCCCAGACATCGACTTTTATTCGTGGACATGCAATCGAAACTATTCGAACAAGATAACTTCAGACATAGGCGGGCTGATGACGCCCTATGTAAAAACACAAGCGACATCCCAAATGACCAATGGTGAATACATAGGCGAGAGAATCGATGCTAAGACCCATTAGTTACGGCTAGTGCAATTTTTTAGCGCCTGAAAAGTCAGAGGTAGGAAACTTTCCTCGAGTCCAAAAGCGGGACAGCAGGATAAACACTTTAATCTGTTATAAGCAATGCAAACAAACTTTGACGGTAAAACCTTCATTTAAGAATGTAAAACAGGAATCGCGCCACTTGTGCAGTTAATAACCACTCGACATTTTATCTCGGTTTCGATCAAGTAGGACCCGCTGACCTCATTTGGGAGCAGGTCGAGGCGACCTTACAAGAAGTTTACGAGAAGTAGAATGCTGACCAACACAAGGCATCCCTTCGATGCGCTAAAATTAGCACAGCAAATTCTAAGACGAATCCTCGATGAGTGTGGAACACAAGATGTGGAAATCAACCTACAATCTTACAAACATTGTTCGTGAGATGTGAAATCAACGAGGCCTCAGTCCAGTTCTGTGCAAACACTTATGATGGGAAAATGCCTCAAATTATCGTGGGAACAACTCCGACCATCACTCACTCATGCGACGTTAGCTCACATCAGAAAAGTTATCACAGCAAGGAGGCGCAATAAGAGCTCATAAAGTGGTCCACTGGTCTTAGCGCCACAAAAATTATCCACGGTATCTAATATGCCCTTTTTTTGCTCTTGGTCCAAAAGTAGCAACGATCACAGCCGTCAGGTAAGTGAATTTATTAAATGAGGAAAAGCTACATAAATACAATGGGAGACGAACCCGCTGATTCAAAGTAAATCTCGAAAGATCATGCTTTAAATCAGAATACTTTCTCAAAAAATGATGATATAACTTCCTCTAAAATGGTATTGTAAGCATGCAGAGGATCTTTATTGAGCATAACACATGTAAAGCCGAAACAGAGATCTAAAAATACTTGCATAGGATTGCCAAAAGAAATGGGCGAATATCTGGCAGGGAGACCAATAAATCCATGATATGGCAACAGCCTAGCCTCAGAGAATCGACGGTTTCAGACCCTAACCATGCCCAAAACTAGGAACGAGGGGCACTCCTGACGCTTTACCAGTCAATGCAAATTCTCCCAACTTTGGAAATTCAAAGCCTAGCTCCAATCAGACGACCATGAAAACAGGGTAGCAGACTAGTTCATGATGCTGCAAATAACAAACACGTGTCCGAACGGAACCTATCATATCATCTCAAGAGAGAAGGTCGGTAAATTCGTCAAACTGTTGGGAATATAGGGACCAAATAAGGCGACAACGCCAAAGACAACCTTGCAACTTCTAGATTAAGAACAAGAAAACAAAAGTGGTCAAAAGCTCTGCACGAGCCTCTCCTACAAAGGCACTCGAAGCCTAGTTCAAGGGGCGACTTGACGGACGATATATAGCTTTCCTCAAAATAACAGCGCGATAGCAGTTAGTTGTTAAGATTGTACAGGTCAACAAGGTTAAGGAACCTAACGAATGAGGCCCAACACCTCCAAGACGAAAAAAGGGGGGCTTACATTTGCGTTAGAGCTGAACAGTGTCACCAGCGTAACGCCCACTATCAGACATATACATGTAATCACAGTTTCCGTGGATTCTGTGCACCCATAAGCGGTGAGAAAATCGCTTCTCTGGGGATCCTATCAACGCCTGGACATCCGGAAATTACCTGTGGAACGGTTCAATGTGTTGTTGGGCGAGTTCTGCCGATTTGTTAGCGTCCCACGTTGCCATGGTTGGTTACCTGGAGATGACGAAAAAAGTTAGCAGAGGCCACCAAAAACGTAAAAGGCTTAATGTAACAAGAAAATTTCACTTGCTTTGCAACAAGGGAGAGGAGGCATGGCCACCACCACGATGGTTGTGATGACGCCTAAGAGATCCCGTATTAGAATGATCACCATTTTCGGAATACTTGCGTCCATTTCCACCATTGTTAATGGACCAACTATTTCCAGGGGAATTTTGGTGACTGTAGCGCATGTGCTGTCCTCGGTGTGGGGAATTTACATGCCCTCCAACTCGTGGGGAGGTTGGCACCAATGGTTGTTGCTGTTGGTGTTGATGTCCAGAATGCATCATTAGTCCATTATCAATCGGATCTTCGGCATGAGTGCTTCGGTAGTGTGTAGAAAACTGATCCCATTCTACAAAAGCGGAGAACAATACAAGCCAAGTCAAGAGACAAGAAAGGCCGGGACAAAATACTTACCTTTCATCATGAAATCAACGAGAATTTTCGAATATGGGGGACCATGAATCGATGGAGGTGTCCTACGATTAGGACCCGAGTGATGTCCACCAAAATGATTGTGTCCACCATAGTATCCACCATCACCGCGACACCGACCACGTGGGAAATAGGAACGGTGGTTCTGATGGTGTTGAGCGTGTGGAACGGGGTGATGATTAGCTGCAACTATGGGAGAATTGGGGCTGCCAGGACCGGCATTTTGAACCGGACTGACAGTTCTTTGAGCCGATGCCGATGAGTCGGGAGTATCGCTCCTCTTTCCCGAGAAAGAGTTTGTTTTCAGCATTCTACAAAGTATGTAGAAAAAACGCCATCGAATTAATCCAGGCAAACATACAGAAGTTGGCGCCATATCACTAAAGCCAACACAACATTTACCTTGTTGCAGGATCTCGATTGTTACGATTAGGAACATTGCTCATTTTTTGTGACAAAAAAAAATCGACAACTGGCAATCCCACGCACAGAAAGTGTGAACAGATGAGACTGGAAGCGGTCTAAACAGGGCGGGACCAAATACCTCCAATCGATGCAAACAAAAATAAAATTTAAGAAATTTCGGCACTTAAACAATGCCTTCGAGTAAATACATCAGCCTTAAAAAATCTTTGGCTTTGATCAAACTTAAATGCTAAAAATGCTCTGACTATTTGTGCGCGAAACCGAGTCTTAATTTTAAAATCGAGCCCACTGATGTTTCTGATTTTCTGAGTTTAAATCTTGACATTTGTATTTACGCGAGCAAAAGTAGTTATTGTCAATTTATAAGGTTTATAATATTGCAAGCCTTTCTAACCTCGTCATACTTCAAAGTGGTACTGTAATGCGTTTGTTGTTTGTGTAATTCTGAGTCCCCTTTATGGGGAATTGGTCGATCATTTTGTTTGCCTATCGGGTTTGGCTGGCCTCTGCACCAGGAACGCGCATTCTGTTTAAGTATCACTCCTTTTTCTTTTTGTGGAAGTCTTGGGACACTACAGCATGGCATGACGCATTCCTTGGTCAAATGTTGAATGTTTAGGAGGCTGCCAGGTTTGCTTGAAGGCTAACACAAAGATGAAGGATAAAACGTTAATAATAAAGTGCCTACTTATTCCAACACACAAGAAAAATGTCGGCTTTAAACATTATGATTTTAATGTTCAATAATTAGTCATACATCCCTAGTTCTTTTAGGTGGTAATGCCTTTCAGCACTTGTAGTAATCGTGGGTCAGGGAAGCTACTTTAGCAAAGCAGTTTGTATACCCTCGACGCGGATCACTGACATTGTCTAGAGGCCATTTATCAAGGCGGAAATACAAAACCGAGCCTCAAGTGCTCAGGATATCAAACCACGGGATTAAACGGACACCTAAAGTGTTACACAGCCCCTCTTGTCTGTTTAGTGTAAGCTTTGGTGCCCTAGTCGGTCATTTTCTTGCTGCGGCCATCACAGTGCCGCCTGTGCCGCCATTAATCAACGCCTCCATCATCGAATTTCTGTGCAACGTCACTGAACCCTTCTGACAACTCTACAGACCCTGGATTCTCATCCTGTTTGGGAGCTGTAATTAAGGGGATGTATAATGCGCTGGCCGTCCCGCTTGTCCTCTCACTAATCGTACGTACACTGGCCAATAAAAGTCGCTTATTAAATGTCGGGGTTGTAATAGTGCCATGGGGGTAAAGTTTCGCCTTCAATTCTCTTTGCCACCTTTTTCTCACCTTAGTGTTGCCAAGTCATACCTGCCTGGCTTCTGTCAAGCCATCGCGTGTTCGCTTAATTGCCCACTTCATACGGGCATTGTGAACATCTCCGTAATAAGTTTTTTTAGGCCGTTTACAACTACTTTCGCTCTAGTTGTTAACAGTATTCCTGCAGGCCACAGAACTGATGCAGCTGCAGATAGAGGACGGTAGCAGCTTCCACAGTGTGTGCACTTCTCCTCTCACATTAAGGTATAGCATTTGCTAATAGAAAACTGGATAGTTGCCCTTTAGGTTCGGGTTCGCTTTCGGCTGCCGAGACTCTCCTAAATTCCAAAGAAGTCACGGTGGCATAGCAGAAAGTGTATTTCCGGCGTGGAGGACGGCTGAGAGGCCATGCCGCCTGGCAGAAGCCCAATGGTGGAGTGAGTTAAGCAAACCACTGTTTCCCAGCCTCTGTAACTGATTATTGCTTCCTAGAGTGTGTGGTTAATTCTCAGATCTCTTTGGGCCCCACCATTGTACCTCCTTCGGGCGACTTGGTCTTCAGCACATGCCAGTAGCCTACAAACCCTTCTGTAGGTTGAAAATACAAATTCCGCATCACTGTCATGCCTTTCTTCAGCTTCAAGGACAAATGGAAGGGTTGGAAGGTCAGGAAATGCGCTGGGTCAAACAAAGCATCAAATAAGTACCATTGGCCATGAGATCTTAGATGAAGTATTATTTTCCCACCCTTAAATGCATGTGATTCAGCATTTCATTTCCTTTTTTTTCAATGTCATGCACTGCATGGTATTGGCGGCGCAAGTTTTGTCCAGTGGGAAATTGGGTTGTGATCCGTATAATTTAGCCTTGTTTTAGACAACCATACACAATTTTAAGGATGAAAAACTCCAAAGCTTCTAGCTATTGTTTAATTTATCTATATTTTACATCCACTTTCAAGAATATAGCATTGGAAGGGCTGCTTTTTTGAGGAAAGATAACTTGTGCTTTCCACCATGTATCAGCGAACGAATCAAGTTGGCTGAGAATGGAGGGTATTTGCAGACGTGGGATGGTTGGGAAGGAAGTCTTTTTTCGTTTTGTTTGTTTCTTTTTTTTTTTGTTGATCGAAAAGACCAGAACTAAATTCGTTGCCTTGCAGACTCATATAAAATAAGCGGATGAAGAGAAGCCATCGTAATGTGTTGGGCGAATTGATATTCGCTTGTTGCGAAATAGGAAAAGGGGGATGAAGACAACGAGAAAGGAGGGGAAAAAAGGCGTTTTTGGAAGCCGGGTGTATCTATTCTGATGTCATCAGCTTCTTGAATTCTAAAACGGATGAAATATTAGCGGTAGACGGTAAGTTGGGCTAAGAGTCCACCTATTTTGATACAACCACCCACCATCAAAGTCTACGAAGCCCGAGCCGTCACGATCCGTGTCACGAATCATCTCGTCGATCTCCTCCTCAGTCAAGTCGTCGCCCAACTCCTTGAGGATCCATCGAAGGTCGTCCACATCGATTTCGCCTCTACGATTCTTGTCGAGAACACGGAACGCCTGCCGCAAGTCTTCCTCATCCTGCTCGTTCTGGAGGATTTTTCCGTACACCAAGAGGAATCCACTCAGATCGATGAAACCGGTGGCTAAAAGATCCCCAAAGATGCCATCAAAACTGCACTTTTTTTACTTCCCCCATTTAGAATAAGAAGGTGGACTTGCCGTCATCATCCACTTCATCAGCCCATTCCTTGAGGAGATCGGGTTTGATGGAGACCTTGAGTGCACTAAAAGCTGGGCCGAGGTCATTGGTGCTGATTTTGTCCTGTCCACGTTTGTCAAACTTCTTGAATGTCTCCGTAGCAACTGGAAAAGAGAATGGATTATTTACTTATTCAATTTCAAGGTCAAGTGATGTTTTCAGTCTTATCAGAAGGCCGATGATCTTACATCGGCGCCCTGGCCAAAAAACACAGGCACACATCAGTGCGCGTGACCAATCACTGCGTAGGTGCGTGCCTCCAAAGTGCAGGCGGGAACCAATCAAATTTCAATTGGGAAAAACACGGTCACGATCACATAGCAATTGCTTCAGGGAAATATTGACCGACCAAGTAAATGTGATCGTTTATTTTTTCATATGCAATATAAATTCCGGGAAAAATCGCAACTTAACTGTGCCGAGAGGCCAAAAAGCGGCAGCAGAATGATGGAGGTGGGAGTTGAGGCGTTTTGAAAGGCGATGCATTCAGTGAGATGGCAATTTTCAAGTGCCGAAGCAAAGATTATAAGCAAAGTGAAATGAAGTGGTGTTGAAAACCTACCCCTAACTTGATCGTCGCTGATCTTGAAGCCTTCCATTTCTAATAACTGCAAATTCAAAAAAGGAAAAATTTTATCCTCCTACAAGGGTAATGGTGTTCGAATGCATTGCAATAAAAAACGAAATTAGAGAGAGATAAGCCAAATGTTTGGTATTTCTTCTAAAATTTGCCTTTCTATCTTTTCACTCCACTTATGAAACCAAGTGGAATTTAGAAACTAATTTTCTTATCCATAATCTACCTGAATTAATAAAAAATGAAGGAGATTAAAAAGGTTGAACCGAATGACGAATTTTTCATGATGCTTTCCACAAATTAATCCACATTCGGCATAGACGTAAGCTGTGGGTTGAGGCCTTGTTGTTAAGTTGGGTCAGTGAAAGCTTTGGTACTTGAGCCCAGACGTTAGGGAAGTTACTTACAGTCCACTGCTTTCAAGCCCTAACGATGTCTTACACTCCAGAAGGGAAATGCCGAAGGTGAGGAGACAACAGTGGAAGAGATGTGGGCAATGAGGAGCTCAAACACACTCACCACGTTGTTGAGGTAGAGTTTGCGGCGGTGCGAGAAGATGTGTCGGACGCTATTGCAGCCGGTAGTATCGCTGTGCCTCCAATGCCGACGTTGGCGTCGAAACAGGGGACTGAGTGCGTGGACAGACAGGCGCAACCGTCGCACACGCAAGCCCCCCTCGCCCGGATTGCCATGGTAACAGTGCGTAGGTTGGTCTGCGGGTCGATGGGCGGATTGCACGCTGGTGCGCATTGGTCGGTAGCTGAAGACCTCTATGTCCACCCGAAAGGCCTCGTCATTGGTGCGTGTGCTCTGCTTGCCACGGTGAACGGCCGTGGCGGTGGTTGGGGGCACAAACACGTTTCCCCTCCAAGGTCCCGTAGCGATTGCGATTGGTGAAGGAAATTTGGTTGGGTGGGGCATGGGGCCAGCTTGGTCTGCGCAAAGAGAGGTGCAGACACCTATTGGCACCTCGGATCATTATAGTTAACGCGATGGAGCTTAACCTTCATTAAAGGATTGTGTTTTTGTCTTTTTTCTTTCTTTAAATGCAAAACGATGCTGTTTTCTTCTCAGGAATGAGAGCTTATTGTTATGGGAAAGCTGTGAAAACCCATGGCATTTCCATTTTGCAGTCGGATCAATGGGAGTTGTTTTTGAAAACCTTGTGATTATAATGCCAGAGCCAGCAACGTTTTACTTTTTTCCTTGATTTAATATCATAAAAATAGTCAGCGAAGCTCTAAATTTCAAAAAAAGATCCGTTATTATTAAGGAAAATAATTCCTTTACCCCTAGTTCCGGTCGGAAACATCCAGTATGATTCATTGCGGAAGTTATTTTAGCTTTTTAAAAAAGAGAGATTTGGAAAACCCTGTCGTTACCCTAAGGACATCCTAAATGGTTTGCATAAATGGAGAGCTTCAGTATATCTACGCTGTATTTCTTGGGCTTCCGAATTGGTTCAATTGTTGCGCTACCTAGTTAAACTTCCACTGGGGCAAGTAGCAATAAAGATCCCCTAGTATAAGCAGTTTTTACTTAGTTGGATTCAAATTTGCAACAAATGGGTTAAAATAACTAATCCTAACAGCAAATAGTCGAATATTTTGGAATTATGGTATCGCAATTAAATAATGAAATTAATAATATAACACCTACTTATTAGATCTAAGTAAAACGTTTATTTTCTGAAGTCGTGGTGCATCTGAACAATTGTCCTCGAAAAATTAAAACAGAGGTCAGTTTCACGCTCTAATTAGCATCACGTTGATCCCCCGTGGTTGTTATGACTGCAGCCCCCTAAAAGTTAAGACGAGTCTGCATCCATCCCATGCCTGTTGTCATGCAAATGCCACGTCCTTCCGATGCGCATTCAAGGTTTTCAGCGAACCGAAGTGAAAAATCATTTATCACTCTACAACGTGAAACTTTCTTGGGAGAAAAGTGCCTTCAACCTCTGTTATGTTGCTCAGTTGATGAAACAAGAAGAACAAGAAGAAAACACTTTAGATAATTTTTAACATCAAAGTAATGGCTTTTAACTTTTAAACTGCGTAGAAGTTGAAGCACATATTACCTGTACACTCTGTTCATTGTAATGCGCTCTTGCTTAAATAAAGCCCCTTAGGCCGACAAGAAGTCGAAATTTCCTGGTCTTGTGTGAGAGAGAGAAACAGCAATAAAAGACTTTTTGGCTTGATCACATAATTCCTTTTAAGAAAAAAGGACATTCAACCTAAATAACACATTCCATTACAAATTGGCGAAATTTCGATCCTTTTTTACTTCACTGTGCCACTGGGATAAAGGAATGGGGAATATTTTCGCAAAATGTTGAGGGCCTCAAGGCTACACCCTCAAAGCAATTATGAACGACGAAAAGTTCCTCAAAAAGCGAAAGAATTTTGCAAACTCCGCTTTTAATACCATGACTTTTCTGGTATTTAAGATGCTCCTGTTTGCCTGTTTTGATGTACAAAAACAAAAGCACATTCCTACTCTGTTGCCCACATTACGGAAACGGTTTCTGCCTTAATGGGGAGAGTAGAGGCATTGCACATGATCTTTTCTGACCAATTCTGTTGCCAATCCGAGCAGATTTAACTGTTCTATGGACATTCCCACGGGCTACACCTTGGCATTCAACAATCACCGAGGTCTGGATGGAGAGGTTTGCTATTCTTCCATCTTAAGGTCGTAGATGTCTGCTTCTATTAAGAAACACACGGGATAGGCGTTTTTGTGGCTCATCATAGTCAGAAATAATTTGGCCTGATAGGCTACAGCCATCTCATTAGAGCTGGACGTCACTAATGCGTGACATTTGGTCATTATCCGCACCACAAGGGAATTCGTTTAAGACAACAGAGAACGGTATGCCTCCCATCGCCTCTAGTCATCAAATGTAAGTATTTTTAACTAATCGAGTTCTTTATAATGAAATTTGGAAGAAAATCAGAGTTTTTTTAAAACACGCTTTGCAGTTCAGTGACTGCAATAGCAAGGTATAAACAACTGCGTGTTTCTGTTAATCATGAGACCGTAAAGGAGGCCACCATGTGCCGTTACTAGGCCAACAAACTTCTGTGCGCATTTTTAACCACGCGGATACACTTCCTGAGGATGGAACTTCCCGTAAGGGATTTAACAAACGCTCCTCAGGAAGCGCTTGCATTCCACCTCAGTCTGTAGCTTTCGTGCATCAAAATAGCGTCTGAGTGCTCGTCTTCGCTTCAAATGTTATGTAGGGCATAGCAGGGCAAAAAAAGTTCCCAGTTTTTCCTTTTCTTTTGACGAGAGGGTGTGATGTAAAACAACTGTTACGAAGGAAGGAGACTTAAGCAAGGAAAACTTTCAGGTAACATTAAGCAATTTTAACGGAATCTTCTGCATTTCATTTTAGACGTTGTAAGATTAATTCCGGCACTGATGCATCTGTGCATTAAAACATGATCCGAAGTAATTTATTAACTAATAATTGAGTAAAATCTGGAAGAAAAAAAACTTTGGTAAACAAATTAACTAAAAGCAAAAAGCATTCAGATAAGTAAAGTTCTTTGAAGAAGAAGTTCAAGATAAGATGAGGAAAATTGCTTTTTATGAAGCAGTCACTTTGAGTTCCTTAATCAAAAGATCTTTTGATGTGAGAGTGGAAGAAAAAACTGCTGCATAAGTACTTATGTGCCAAGTTTAAAGCTTTGCTTCCTTATTTCACAATGCGTCCGTCAAAAAATGACAAATAGCTCACAAAGAGGAGGAGGGGCCAGAGCAGAAAAGACGAAATTCCCACGAGTCGAAAGGACCCAACTCCCTCTACCCATCCTGTAGCGACGACAGTGGATGCGGAATTAATTTACAAGTTTAAAGCCCACTCCGTCCTCCCGTGCCCCTTCTTTTTGTTTGCAAGTGGCCAATCAGGTGTTCACACTTGGCCTACTGCGACCTTGAGATGTGACATAATTAGCAATCGTCTGGACGTCCACTTGGAAGGAAAGAGGCTTAAAATTTGGGCGATAACCAGGTAAAATGTGAGACAACTAAATCTTAACATACTTGGGCCCCGATTAATTTAAGGAAGCATTGGAATGTGCCAAATTTAAGTCGGCAATTTTCGTCTGTTACGGGGATCGGTGGTGTGCCAACTTGATTTGTCGGAAGTGAAATGTAAACAACGCACCTTTCGGTAACATTTACCAGCTAGACACATTGTGCCCTTAAGCATAAGTATCTGCCAGTCAGCCTAGACCGGTAGGACTTTTTTTCTCCCAGTAGTGGAATTGCAAGGCCGATGGCAATTGACATCCCGCCGCCTAGAAAGATCCTGCCAACCAGGAGTTGTTTTTTCTGTGAATAATGGCTCAATCCATGTAAAAGGGGCGGGAAATGAGCTGGAATGCTCTATTTAATTTACTTATTCGACAAAAGATTCAGAGGTGGAGCATTCTGTGGGATAAAGAAATAGAGCTGCATACTACTCATATGGAATGGCCAACCTAATTAGTAGCACTTTCGTTTTAAAAAAATAAGGAAATATGCAACGATGTTTTCAAAAAAGAAACATCCGAAAACCGATCATATCACAGTACATTTTGTCTGATTTAGAGTAAAGAATAAAGCAATAAAGTCCTTATGATTTTTTAAAGTCTTAGAATTTCCTTCAAGTGCGGCCTTTTCCAAGTAAGGTGGATACAGCAATGAAATGTGTTCCGAATGTCTCAGCCTATCTGATTTCCGATTGGCTACCAACTTTAAATGCGATTCTTCGTTTTAACCCAGAAGTGAATCAGGCGCCACATCTGTGGTGTTTTGTCATTCTTAATGGAGCTAAGCAGTCCTCTTCATCGTTTTTGCCCTGCCAAATCAGTTTGCGGAACAAATTTGTTACAATAACTTATCACGGACCACCCTTTCATGAGGCCAACACAATGCGTTAGAAGGTAAGGCGTCTAGCCACATAAAGCCAGATACGACAGACTAACCACATAGGGAAGGCTTATGCTTCCAACTCTTTCCACGGCCGAGAGTACTCAAGTATCATTTAACCATGGCGTTGTAAGTCACTCTAAAATCTAATGCTCGCATTCACGGTGGTCTAGCTGTAAATATCTTTTAGCGGTTCAAATCGACTGTACTTTTATTGTACCACTTTGACCACCCACGGAATTACTCCGAATTCCGTATAAATCACGCGCTTACGGTGTTACAAAAAAGAAAGATAAATTGATGCCCTCCAAAGTCTTTGTTTTGCCTTTGCAGCAGAATTAAATTCTCTATGAGAATGAAAAGAATTTTATAATCTTAGCCAATGAAAAGCGAGTACTCTCAACAACCAATCACCTTTAAGGTGTCTGCCTCCTTCACACTCGGGCTGCATTCGACTGGCATACAGCATCACTGACGCGCAAGGCCCTCATTTTCATGGTAATTGGCTAGTGAAATTTTGGAAATGCAATAAATTCTACTGCGAGACAGTCTAATGTCAAGTGGATAGGGGCAACAGCTTCCCTTTTTAGGCGCCCCTTTACGTATTTGCAAACGGCCGCCTGTCGGATTTGGCAATTCTGTGTCTATCTCTACAATTACCAGAAAGTCCTTTTTTAAATACTTTCTCAGACCAAATTCTGACCTAAAAGCTTGATAGGCAGTTTGTAAACAGGGGGAGAATAAAAAGAAGGTGGGTGGTTATGATTTTATGATGACACACAGTGGTTGGTAGTAAGAGGCGCGCAGGAAAGGAATCTTGGTCGAGTCATTTGGAGCGGAGGTTATAAAAACCAGTTTTTTTTAAGAAAACTTTCAATTTTCCTACAACGTTTTGGGACTTTTTGACCTCCGATTGCCGTGCGTCTGGTGGCATTTTGAAGCAGCCTTATGGAGAGGATGCAAGCAGTCACAATAGGTTTGTTTCAAAGTGGTCGGCGCACATTTCGACTTAAGGTCTAGAATTCTATGGCGAACAGGTGTTCGAAAAGTATTCTTTTGGGTAACTGACAGGCAGTTTAAATCAGCCTCTCGGCCGTGAGGTCCCCACCTAGCCCCAAGGAGGTGACGAACACCGAGTCTTCCCCATCCATAATAACTTAACTATTTGTGCAGCTCTCTCTTTCTCTCCTTGCTTTACAAATATTAGATGCTTTTCTCCAACCAGACTTCTTTATTAAGCTGCGCGGAGCTGAAGGCAGAGAGGAACAAACGGAGAAAGTAATGCTGCAACTAACCACCTCATTACCAATCAAGTGTCCACTTGACACAACGCAGACTCACATGGCTGGTTGGAGTGGTAAAATGTTCCACTAAAACTACGAAAGCGTCGACGTTGTGATGGCAGATGCTTCAAAGTGGTGTAACTCCCTACCGGGAAAACCTAACATCACGTTGTCAAACTAGATATGCTTTTTAAATGGTCTGCATACCAGGAAACAAAAATCCTGCCCTGCTTCAGCTGAGAGACTAAAGGTATCTTTACTATTATAGCGATATGAATGCAGCAGTGATTCGGAGCAATTAAAGAATCAGAGAGAATAAATGTCACATATGTGTGACACCAGCAGCAAACGTATCACTGCTCTGTATAAAGCTAATAAGACTAATGATTAAAAAGTCCGGTTTAACAGAAAAAATTAACAATTTTTTGCTTTGCTACAATGAACATTTTTCTTGTTAGAAGGAGCCAATTGATCGCATAAAAGGTAACATCAGATGTTACTCCTATGCAAGTTATTTCAAGTCCAGTGAACTAATTACTGTGGTATCATCAGCTGAATAGACTAAAAATTATAAACCTCTTTCTGTCTTGGTGGATATGTTACTTTTTTAACGAACAGGAAAGCGATCAAATTACCTGGACTGAAGGAACACGCACCAGTTACCGCCGAAAGGTCTTTGTTGGTGTTTACAAATCGCGGCATTGGATGAAGGTCTTCAGTTCATCCCACCCCGGGGGTAAGTAGCTTTGAATATCAAATGATTGTCCGCTCTCCGTTGGTATGCCTATGTGCGCGCCTGTTGATGCTGTGGGTGTTGGGGTAGCCCCGAGCCGTCAAAGTCTGACCAATGGGCTGCACTGGTAAAGTTGCACAGCCTACATGCGGACTACGCCTGCGCCAAGGGCTAACAACCCGGCTGGAATGCAAAGGAAATGTAAGGAATTTTTTAATTTTCTTTTGGAAAGGGACTTAAGAAGAGCACAAACTAACATTTTCAGCCAAGGAGTCTGTTCAGCTCAACTAATACGGCTTTTACGGTGCTCAAGAGGTTGAGTGTAGTCTGCTCTTAAAGCGCAACATTATCCGGGTGACAAGGATAGAAATTGTCTGATGACATAAATAACCGTTCAAAGAGATTTTAATGGTTCGCAGAACTAGGGCGAATCACTTTTTGGGCTATTCGATTTGATATGCATGCATGAAGATTTTGAGCAAATCGTGTTTATGCTGAAAGCATAAAGCATGTTTATTGCTTTTAAATAAAGTTATGAATTTGCTTTTAGGTTCTGTAGGAGTTTTTTGGGCATTACAATTAATCTTTGCCTATCAAGTGGTGAGGAAGGAGGAAGGCGAACCAAATGCTCTCTGCGTCTCAACTTCGTTCTTCCGAAAACCCACCTGGCATGCCTTTTTACTGCAGTAACTTAAGTAGATAGTCTATTTGGAGCGTACAGACCTTAGTAGTGGTGACACGATTGTTTCTGAAATCAGATCAAAAAATCCCTAGATCGTTTGAAAAACGCGCTAATAATTTTGCATTTTAGGTGAGAAGATAAACGCAAGCGATGTTGTTTACTTTGATTTTAAGAACGCATATGAATTGCAAACCCTCAAACGTTTTGCTAAACTCACCAGCATTAAAATAATCTCTTTGGTACTACTCCCCTGCCATCATCAACGAATAAAATTAGGTCTATGAGTGCATGGGCAATACAAAATTTTACCCAGATTTTGTCGCGTAGAATGCGTTACTTGAAATTCCCTTTAAAATGTCACTTATTTGGATGTGCAGTGGACTTATTTTAAAACTGCATCGACACCTAAATTTTGCTGCAACAGCAAAAAGTGGGATAGACGAGAGGCTAGCATCTAAAAGATACAAATGCATACGCAAATCGCACTTTGAAGCGCCTGCCTGAACAGAGGAAAGAATTAAGAAGAATGTAGAGTCAGCTGTAGCTGTTCAATTATTTTCTAAAAAATTGCTTACAAATTAAATGTTAATTGTTCATTGCTGGGGTACACGCCGCAAAGATAAAACGCTACTTTCTTATATTAAGTAGTGTTTATTTGGTTGGATTTCAAAATCCGGAAGTCCAATCGAGATTACTTGATAAGAACAAAGATGGGATGGACGATTTTAACATTTCTGTCATTCATTCCACCTTTACAACTGAAAACGAATTCCGGTTATTTGATTTACACTTACGCATTGGCGTCACGCACATATGACAACCCTTCATTATCCATTGGCACAATTTGCTACTGCACAAATGGACGCGCAATTTCCCATTTTTTTATTTATTTTTATTTACAGTGCGACTGTGAAAAAGATTTTCAGCTAACGTTAGCAACATTATCATCTAGCATAGTTTTCAAAAGAGCCACCCGATTGCTACGAAATCCGTTGCGTTGAGATTTACTCGTTTGACGATAAATTATCCCATTTACCACCATCCCATTTACAAATTAGATTTTTTGCCTTTTCGAAATGTCTACTTGGAAGAAGTTCCATCGCAGACGTGGAGGGAATGGGAATGTGGATGGAGGAGAACCCTTTTGCCTCATTTTAATCGTAACTAAAGTGTGGTATGCATTCTAAACTGTGCGCTGCGTCGTTCCGTTAAAATTAACGCTTTCTCATTACCAAATCACCAGTCCTGGCTGCTTATAGTGTTGAAGTTATTCCTGCCCACCTTTAAAGTGTTTTGTGGAAATAGAACTTAAATGCAAAGGGTATTTGGCCTTTGGGAAAGAAATTGAGGCGAATAAATCCTCCTGCAGACTAGTAGAGATACAAAGTAGCGCGGCCTTGCGATGCTGTAATGACACATCCGAAAGGGTTGTGACGTAAGGTTTGGATCACTAGGGTATGGGGACTTGTACTTTCTGTAGACGTTAGAACTCAGAAGTCAGATCTTAGTATGAGCCAAACATCGGACAGCCTAAAGTGCGCGGTCTGTTTTATGATAACAAAGGAGGACTAGGCTTATATTTTTCAAAAGTTGGCGTATTTCATCCGTTGCTGGCTCAAGGCATGCGTCATCATTCAGTTGATGCAGGCGGAAGCCATGCTGATAGTCGAGCTCCTGGGATTTTCAGTTCCAACTAGTAAAAGTCAACTTTCTTCCTAGATAAGCCAAATCTACTTTTGAGTGGCTCGTCACCGTATACTGCACATCCAACAGATTCACTTTCCCAGATGTGATTGGAGTCTTCCGTAGCTCTGTGGACTATGGTTAAGCTGGTTCGAGTAGACGACATGCTGGATCCACCTCAGCCTCAACCAGCATTTAACGATACGAAAGTTTTCATATGAGAAGAATGTGGTGCAGAGCACAATAGAAAGGGCACCGCTGTCCGATAAAGGTCTGCTTATCCCTTCTTCACAAAGCATTCGTGCGTAAATAATGGCATACAGTGATCACATTTGTCTCTATGTTACACCACGTAGGCACAGGGCCCATGGGACTTTTCACGGTCACTTCACATAACTTTGTGGTTATGAATTGCATTTGTGCAAAAGTAAATGGACTGGTCAGTTTGGTAAAGAGATAACACTGCTAGGATCGGCATACTGATGCTAATGCATCTCCCAGAGCCTAGAAGCGACGTTTCTGGAACTTTACACCCATTATGCAACTGTAGTGATGCTCGTTTTGTTTAACTGTGTTGGCTATTCGATTTCAGTGTAAAAGGACTTTTGCCAAGGCTGAGCCATCTCATGCCAGCTTACCTCACTTCAGCATCGCTTCACACCATGAGATTGCAGATGTTTGTCGAGGTGAGCCGTTGTGTTCCACCAGGGTTACAAAAGTGACTGGTTTGCTGTGAAGAAGTTGAGACCCCGCAGTGTCACATTTGATGGCTTCTGTGCAAAAATGTGACCGGAGGATTGGAATTTACGCTTACGTTGAGAGTGAGGCCATTTTATCACCAAAGGCTAGTACAGACACGTGAGCGCTCGCTGTCCCTACTGTTGACTCTTATCCCGATTAAAGTTGTCTGGAAATGACTGACCAGAAGCAGGTCAGACCAGTGACCACTGCATTCATACGGCTCGGTATGATCTTTTTCTGAAGGAGCTTGAAAAAATGTCTGAAGGACTAAATCGCTAAATCCTTGCAAGTGGACACCCACGTGGTGCATCTAACATTGCTGACTCCTCGAGGTCACTCCCCCGAATAGCCAGACATCACTTGACCCGCAGGTGAGCGCCTGACTTTAATGGTCCTGTGGGTGGTCATTTTACTCGATATCTGGCAAGATTACCCTAAGGCTGTAGTTCTATGTTGGCCATATTTGGAAAGACGCATCACATCATTCAATGTCGAATCATGAACACCAGCTTTTGAGGCAGCCTAAGGTAGAAGGCACAATTTTGACTTTCCTTAATGATTGCAAATCAACGTCACACTGACACGCAATTACTTGTGGCAACCGTTTATACCAACATTGCGTATTTAAACAGAAGCCTTGCTTTTGGACTAAAATCAAGTAAATTCTGTTTCTATCAGTGATTTTATAACTTTGACTCGGTGTCACAAATATGCGACACACGTTAGAACAAACTTGAATCGAACTTACGCTGTTTGCAGAAAGCAAATTTCCATTCTATCAACCAGACACTCCGGTCCCTTCAATGCAATCGCATGTACTGAATACTACTTGTTCTAAGGATTGTTTTAATGATGTGGAGTGCTGAGCACATTTATAAATTCTTGATCAACCCATTGTCTCGAAATAAGGAAGCATTGCATCTGTTTCTACGCCACGTGCTTTTAGTGCGAATGCGATGGGTAAGTTTGCTTGCGTCTGATTCGTGGGCTAGAGTGACCAATCGGGGGGCAGTATGTCATTCGCCACGCGGTGATTGGTTACTACTGGCTGAACCAACCAGTGAGCTCCGAGGTAAACATAAGGTCTCGCGATCCGCAACGCCCCATTCAGCACGCGTGCGAGTCAGCAGCGGTTGTGTGGCCGTCGCTACAGTTTTCAATTGACGTCTGCACTTCCTTTGTCTCTCCCAGCCTTCTCTTTTCATCGCTCTTCTTTTCATTCCTAGCCAAGAGCCATGGGAGCTCTTATGTCCAAGCCTCGCAGCGGCGATAATCCACCCAAAAAGATTCGTACACGAACCTACAGTGGAAGTAGTCTAAACAAGAAGCCCAACCTCTTCAAGTCTCTATCCAAACGCAAGGATGAAACAGTGAGGAAATCGGCCACTCTCCAGCCAACCAGAACTGGAGATAACCTCCAAGTGCCCTCCGAAGCTGCTACAGAACCAATTTTGGCTACTCCAGCCTCTTGTGAAGTGAAGTCATCCCCTGTTGTCCTTGATTCTCAGCCTCTCAAAAGTATAGATGAGGTGGTAGCTCAAGAGTCCACAGCTCTGACGGATGAGGCTATTTCCAAGGCGACCAGTTCCATTTTGAAGGAGGAAGAGGCGGTGGAGACATCTGCCAATATGGAAAAACATCCTACAGGATCCGAGGAACAAACTGTGGTTGAAGATGCCGATGCTGTTTTGCAAAACGTTACAGATGAAGTGATTGAGGGTTCTGTGAAGGAGATTAAGGAGGCAGTAGAGGAGGAGAAGGAAATCCCTCCGAAAGACTCCGAAGAACCAGAATTACAGGTGGAGGAATGCCAAAGCAAAGTTGAACCCGAACCTGAACCTATTAACGAGGTAGTTCGTGACCATCAGGAATCTGAGATTGCCGAGATATTGGTAAACGAGGCTCTTAATGCTGGAGTCGAAGCTGAAGCTGAGGAGGAAAAGCAGGCTGTTCCTTCAGAATCCGTAGAAGGTGAACAACCAGGACCAAATGTGGAGGAGCAACGTCCGCAGTCTTCTGATCAGAGCTCTGATTATGTAGAAGCTTTGCAACACAGCCAGTCGGTTAGCGAAGCTTTTGCAGACCCTAACGAAGTCACCGACGGAACGAAGAATATAGAGGTGGCCTGCCTCAATGATGAGACTAGGGATGGTGATATGAAGGAGATTCCAGAGGATGAAAGTCACGAAGCTGACGCCAAAACTGAGGTGGTTGCTCAAGAGGAAGGCGAAGGAGAAGGAGGAGAAGAGGATGTTATTCCAACCGACAATGGTGTTCCGAATGGCCACGATGAAGTGTTGCACGGGGACAATGCAAGTACTGACGAAAACGGATGTTTGGAGGGTGAACCTGAATCTGATCCGATTGCTATTTTGAAGGCCTCCATTGGCGAAGATGTTGAGCATAACGAGCCGACAACAGTTCAGGAATGAAGAGCAATCAAGACGGCAAGTTCTGTTTCGGGACTAGTCACCCACTAATCCTCCTCTCCCTCCCTCCCCCCCTACCCCAAACTTTTGTTTCGTTCTCTCAATATCTCCCTCTTTTTTTTCATTTTTCATTCGATCGCCATCACCCTTCGAAGCATGCAAAATAATCTACAGAGTTTGGTCTATGCTGTTTCCATTTTTTTGGACAATTGTAGCAGCTATTTAATTTTGTATTAACCAAAAAATACTCAACTTCCAAACGTGAACAGTCTCTTTATCTCTCTCTCTCTCTCCATCCTTTATCTTCTTTCCCATCTCACCTTCCCTTTCCCCTTCCTCTCTCTCTATATATACAGGCCTTATTGTGTAAACATTTATTTCTGTCAAAATTAAATCCCCCTTATTGTGTATCCCCTTTGTTTGTTCTGAAAATGTGGTTCCCCTACTGTGGGCTTCGCTCTCATGAGAGCGACCTTCAAATTGAAGCAAATCCGTCACCTGATTGGAGCACGTGGAGCGATCGATGTCCCCCATCAACCTGGGGGGTCTACCAACGGTAGTCAAGTGGGATTGATTTGGAGCACATGGAGAGTGCTTTGTCTCCTCCATGACCTCCCTCGAGCTCCCACTTCCCTTGTTATTGCATAGCGTGGCAAGCTGTCAATTAAGTTGTGCATGTACGTTCGTTCACTCCTGAAATGGGGAAGAGGGGGGATGCATTTTTTGTGTGACAGGCGGCCTCGTCAGCCTCTTGGCGGATGTGGAACATAAGTGGGGGAAAGGCGAATAATGAGGACTTCAGAGGATCTGCGTTGGTAGGTGCTCTTTGGTCGCTTGGGCTGGTGGTGTGCTTGAAGGCGCACCGGCCGTTTGTGGCGCCTCCCTTCTAACGCCTTGGACTTAGCACCTCCGCGGGGTTGCTTAGATCACAAGCCGGCATGATTATGGGAGCATCCAACTTTTCACCCCTAGATAGCTAATGTTCCTTGTTAAATCACGCCTCCAATCCACTTTAACAAGCGTCACAAGGACGGCTTGTTCCCTCCACCAACCTTATTGTAAATGACTCGATAAGTAATTGAACGTAGGATCGAGAAGGAGCAATGGCAAGCACAACGCACACAATTTGACGTCATCGACGCTATGCTGATTGTTAAGAGACGACATACAGGATTTGGATGACCTAATTGCATAAACAATCACAATGCCACGGCCATCCATCTGGAACGAAGGCAACTGTGACTAGGTAGTCACCGCCACACCGTGAGTCTTGGCAAGGCGCACTCGAGTGGCGGATCGAGTTACACATTTAAGGGGAGAGTGGGAGGGAAAAAGGCGCGTATGGCTTAGGTCAAAGTCCAAAAGGCCAGGGTTTTTTGACACCAGCTTTCTTCGGCTTTGGCGTCAAAAATGGGGCCAGATGGAGCCCACTTAAAGGGGCACTTAGTGTCGGCGGCGAGTTGTCTCCGTGACTAGCCCTTTGAGAGGTAGGATTACATTATAACTCCATTCTAAAGTATCAGAGCCGATTTTAAGTCGAATATGAAGGGGTAAACTCTTGAGGACAATGGAACTACAGCGTAAAAAGCACTGCCTTCGTGGCCACCTGATCGGTCGCCTGGAGGGTGTAGCACTGCGGCGCGCTTAATCAATCTTAATTCTGGAGTCCTGATCGCACTTGTTAGCCCAGCTCACCAAGATGGTGACCTACCTGTGAAAGGTCAATGAGGTGACAGATATTATTGACAAAGTGGAGGTCACTTACTACCTATTCTTGAAAGGGTGAGTAACAGTATTCACCTCACACCACCTACCCCTAATTACTACTTATTCACGGTGGTGCACACCTTTCCTCTTCTGCTTTCGCCAATTACGGGAAACTCTACTTCCTTTCAACCTCCCCTTTTCTTCTTCCTTTCTTTATCATGCTTTCAATCCTAAAAATAACACTTCCAGCGAGCGTGAGTGAGGATAAGGAGGACGCGCTACTTGAGCGAGAAGGTGGTGCGTTAACTCGAAACGGGCGAATTAAAAGATGCCACGAAATGGGGAGCACATTTCTAGAACCAATTAGAGTGACATTTAGTAGAGCGAAGCGTAGTAATATGTCAGACACTTCGCTGTCAACGTATCATCTGCAATGGTGATGAAGAGCTGACGTTTGTCTTGTGCCAGAGTGCACCAGCAATGATTGACGCGATTTTGGAGTCAAGGTGACAGTCAAAACTATGTTTATGGTGTAATAAATGGCCTTAAAGACTTAACAGCATTCAGGACTTTGCCACTGTCAGGTTTCATATCCTCCGAAACCTACTTTTTGGCTGAGTCACAAATAGACATACCCTACCAACGTTTTTCACTCAGTGGAGTCACACTGGTGACACGAGTTACCCATTTACTAACCATAACTGCAACAGCATTACCTCGTGTCTCGCAAACAGACTCAGCGTTAGCGAAACGATGATTTCCCCTCCCCATTTCCCTTCTGCCTCGCCCCATCCACAGTCGCCACGCGACCAGGAGCGCCCACACAAATATCCATTTGCATCCACTTCCCTTTTTTCACAAACAAGAGGCGACTTTAATGGTCATTATTAAACTACTTCATCAACCTTCTGTTGACCATTGTATGATTGTGTTATTCGCTTGCTGTTCTATCTCCTTCGCTATTCAGTTGTCATTTATCCCATCGGTTGGGTTCAATCCGGTTCAATGCGACCTGCATATAAAAAAGTGAGTAAAAATGCAAGTTTTACTACTTTCTTCATCTGCAGTGGCGGTAGGCCCCTGTGTCCGCCGTTTAAACCTTCAGCTTTTTTCCTAATCCACAAATCACTGACAAAACGGGCTTCCCAGCACCGTCACGTACAACATGATAGCACGTTACCATAACACTGTCTTGGAAACCACTCCCCTCCTCCTCCTCCTCTCCTCCTATGGCTCCCCAAATCGTCCCCTTTGGAAATCCTTCTCCGAAGCTGAAGTGAGGAGAAGACAACGAAAAGGAAGGGAAGAGTGAATGAGGAGGGGGAGGAGAATAAATGCAACATAAGCTACTTTTGAACCAACAAGTACAGACAATGTAGCGTTGAATGACAGCTCGCTTTGCATCCACTGTCCGACCTTCTAAACACCAGCCAAATTATGCCACATTATGGGTAACCAACATGTCATTTACAATCCACTCTTCACAGCTGCCTTCATTGCCTGCTTTTTCGTTCATTCATCAACCATCACTCTCACCACCACACTGCGTTTCAGAGACACCGGCATTACCACAACCCATCCACACGACACCAACACCATCACCAACACCTGCATCAGTGATGCCACCAATCGATGACCTCCCACACCCACCGATCGTGTTGGGAGGTCAGCTAGTCTGTTTGTACTGCACTATGTAATGCATCTGGTCACCGTGAGACCATGGTAGAGGTGGCATGCCACGTCTACATGAAGTCGGTGTGAGGCAACAAAATCGGTTCCGTTGCACACGTGTGACACCGTAGGTTAGCATTCGAACATCTGCTACCTGGTAACTCGACTTCACCAAACAACTGCACCTCTTGTCTACATTCATCACATCACTATGCTTTGCATTCTCTCCTTCCTTCGGACAGCATTTCTTACCAATTTGTTGCCTACATTGCATCGGACAAAGCTTTTCCTAACCGTTAGCACCTTGTTAAACGCAACTACAGCCTCACAGTCATCTCGCATTTTCGATGAATGTAGGGTGGACGAAGCAGCAACTGCAGCAACAGCAACAGCAGCATTGGTAAAGCCGATCCAATTGTGATGCCGTCGGCTTGTCATTAATTGTGCGTGTTATGAATGACAAAGATGTGATGCTCTACGAGAGAAGTTATGAAACAATTTTGGGGCTTGACAAATCTCACGGTTTCCAGACCATGCACATTTCTCACAGGTGGAAGAAGATGTGGCTTTGTCTGTTCGGAAGTGACCAACAAAAGCCTATTCCTTTACATAGTTTCGTTGAAACTGTTTTAGATTTTTCTTCTTTTGCTTCTTAGGACACTGTTCCCCAAATCTTTTTTAAACAAAAACCTCATTTTTACTCTCAATGGCTTTCTAACACGACATGGATAAGGTCTCCACATTGTCAACTTTTTTGTAAAGAAGGTTGTTTATTTAGGCGTTGGCAAGATCTGATTATTGCAGTTACCGATTTAGGCTATAGCAGCCTGATGCATTGCGAACGAATATGAGATGTTGAGGACTGTCAAATATCAGTGTCAGACATTTTTTTCCGCTCGTTGAACCCGTCAACCTCGGTTTCGGACACTGATTATACAAAACACAGACTTGAGGGGGACACTTTATCAATGGTTTTTGGGGAGGGGGATCGCTGGGTGTTGCTCTTGACCACGAGGACGGTAGTATCACTCTGCTATTAGGTGAAGGGTGCTAGTCAATCAAACACATGCTACAAGTAGTCAAACATGTGTCACAAGTAGCCAAAAGTTGGCAACTGCTGATTGCTCGAGTCATATGCTGGCGTGAGTCACGCTGAGGCCAAATGACACTCAGATCAAATGTGGGCGGACTAAGAAATCTTCACAAGTAGCATATGCAAATGCTGCAATTTTAAATTTTTGATAAAAACATTTGTTTGTTTGAATAATCCCGCAATGAATGTCAGGCCGTCAGATTAAACCAAACTCGTGACCGAGGGGAGGTCATTGCCCTCTGCCCATCTCCCCCCAGAAAAAGGACCAGCATTGCATTAGTGCATCCCTCCTCTCCATCCCACACTCCGGAGATAGGGGCTGGCCTCCTCTCGTCAATCTTCCCCAACTAAGGCTTCTGAAATCAGCGACGTAAGTGAGGAAGAAGGGGATCACAAACATAATTTACTTTGTTCAACTTCTTAAAAATGTTTTTTTTTTACCAGTGACTATAATTAATGCTGACCTTGTACTTTTAGAAATAAACTGGTTACAAACGAAAAATTAAAATTTGGGCTCACCTGTTAAATAATTTTAAAGTACTAGTTAAAATACATCCTTTTTGGCTACAAGGACTTGAAAAACAATTCAGATTGAAGCAATTAGCCATATTTTCCAGCTTGCTTGTCCTAATAATTTAATTCTGTTTAATCCACCCAACATCTGGTTTGTTTAGAAACTGCAAATCAAATTGTTTACACCATCATTGCCAAGTCATCGACTGCCTATCATACAATTGTGTGTGTGAAGGTGAGTATATAATGCATTACTCAGCTGACCCGTTTCTAATCATGCAGTTCCACAAAAGCGATTTTTCAGTTTAAAAACTTCTTTTATTACTAAGAGGTGCATCCCAATTGAGTGTTGCGTGTGAGTCATCCCAGCGTAGCTCTCTCATTGGTCAGTTCCCAGTCGGCGGGGGTCGCCAAAGTCAAAGAAACTCTCCGCTGACCAATCAGAAGGCCGAAAACACAGTTTTATGCGCAATGCTAAGGTGAATCACTGCTCCCTGCTTTCCTAATTTCAGTCCCTCCAGCACGTCCTTCTCCCCAATTATTTGCCATCACTACCTCCACCACCCACAGAGAAAATGTTCCACGTCTGTTCCAAAACGACCCGATTGCGATGTGGAATTGCCAGTTCCTCCATTATGTCAAATTTCCTCGTGATTTAGATTCATTGCGCTCTCAAAAGTCGCCAAACACGCAGGCCTGGCATGAGACGTTGGCGATGTTTATTATTTATATGACCTTGAGGATCCTTTCTATTAGCAGTAAAATTCAGGCTGATGCCTAAACTAACGAAAACACGGCTTAAAAGTGAAATGATTAGCGATTTCAACTTTTCCTCACGTCCTTGCGAGACTTTTAACCTGTTGAAATGAAGCTTACCTCTATGGGAAAGTGAAACCCCTGTTGATTTCCATCTGCCGCATTGAGGACATTCGAATCTTTTGAAAAAAGAGATGATCTTTCTTGATCCAAATTTAGTAAACCCGCCATTCCATATTACCGATTCCTCCTCTTGACCAGTGTATCCAAGGTCAATGGATAATTGACCAATAGGCGATGACCGGGCATCAAAGCAAGTCGAATCCAACACTCCGCTTAGTTGTTAGGGTTTCGGAGGGACCGCCACCCCGTTCACCCCCTGTGCATGAATCACGCAACAAGCATGCAACAAGTTGTCGACCGGAGTTTGGCATTTACCAGAGCATTCCATTTCTCGCACCTCAGTAAACGCAATGCCATGAATCATTTGCGTACGCATCCATTATTCTTACGGGGACCTGAGTCATGACGGCGGGTAACGCTTGCGCTGCCTTTCAAACTAGGAATCGCTTTTAAGGTTACTGACAGCCCTAGATGTGTTTAGTAGATAAAGCTGACAAGTGGAGCGGCTGGAGATTATTTAGATTATGCGATTATCATTTCTTAGGCTGGATAGATTAAATAACCAATCAGAGCAGCGAGGAGGCGGAAATCTGGCCTCTGGTTTGCTTAAACACAAAGTGGGGTAATAAAATTGGCGTGGGTTAAATGCAAAATTAATAAGTGAAATAGAAACGGATTTGGCAAAGGGCTGAAGTGATTGCCACAATTAAACGTAAACACATTTGAATCGTTCAAGGGATAAGAGTACAGTATTGGCATTCGGCAGATTTGTGCAAAAATGGGCCCCCTTTGTCCGATCAGCTGTCAACTTGCGTTTTGCAGCAGAAAATCGAGCTACTGTGAGGCATCAACTTGTCTGCACTTCTAGTGATTGCCTTCTTCAACCTTGTTTGCGTTTGGAGCTGTCTGCTTTTGCTGCCAGAGGTATTTTGTGGAAGGGTTTACCGATGCTCCACAATCTGACAAAACAAATTTTTCTTGAATATGTAAAGACCTTGCTTTACTTTCATAAACATTTTTTGTATGACTTCAAAATTTTGGTGATAGTGATGCCTTCTTTGGGCAAAAATGAACATGGGATCTGTTCACTATTACCGTCACACATAGGTGACAGTTCAGTTTCGCCACCTTACTTTGGCGTAAAACATACGTACCGTGTAGTCACCATCAGTTGGTTGCACTGACTCATTAGACAAACTATTTAGTAAAAGAGGAAACGATAAGAGATGCACATAATACTCATTTCCAAGTGAATGATGGACTTGAAACGGTTAGATGTTGGCGTCGATCAGCTGACCAAATTGGGACAGGGCAGGACGAAGTGAACAAGGAGTATCAGGTTGTGCTTCGTACTGCTACACCCTGTGATATCCACAAACAAGGCTGTCTAGTTCATGTGGCCGGGCGGTATTGGTGCTGTCGGCAAGTGGGGCTACTTACTCTTCCGTACTCTGTTCCCCCGCCTCACCCCTAGAGGCATAAAGAACTCCCAGTTTTCCACCCTTTGGAATCGTTTATTCCGCAATGTCTTGATGAGTAACCCGATTGATTATCAGCCAATCACAACGAGACACGTGATGGATTCTTCCTTTAGGTACTTTGGGCATTAAGCTCGTTGCCAGAAGTTTTCGTTCGTATAAACAGCCGATTCGCGTGACCGCTTGACTGCGAGGCGCCATCCTGCGTTCATTTCTGAAGCTGCCATAAGGCGAAGGAAGTGAATCTGATACTTTCGAGAGTGCCGACGCAACCAAAACGCCAAAACCCTCAAATACGGACATTTATTCAAAAACTCACAAGAATCTCTTCGGACGTACCGACACCAGAGCCCGAATGATTGCACAAAGAAATAAAAGAATGAACGAGAATTCGGATTCCCACTCAGTGAGATAGGGGCGGTTAGGTCGAGCGTGGAATTATTGAGAGTCGAAACTGAAGCGTAACAACCGACGAGTAATGGAGCCCGTGTCAAGCGCCAATTTGTTAGAAAAGACCTGGAATCCTAATGCCCTTCGCCACATTAAACCTTGAGTGCCACCAGAGATGTGCCAGAAAATGCTTCTTCTAAAAAATCCTACACTGAACCAACCATCACTAGCTTGAAACTTTTCTTTGAGAGGTACTAAATTTGTTACTTATCGAACAACAAATTCCACATTCTTTATTAATGTCATCTGTTTATTCCTTTGTTTGAAAAGATGCGTGAAAAACTAAACAGCTTATGCCTTTACACGGCGATTTCTTGAACAAAGGAAGCCTCACTAAGTCGGCGGGTTCACAGCACTTGGGCGGATGGGGAAATTTGCATTGGCGCGCGCCATCCTCACAATTGTCATAACGTGAGTCATTGTAGGCGTGTGTGTATGCATCAGGCTGAATTTTCCCACCAATGGGAGAACGCTGTGTCACTGTGTTTGTTTTGCCTGGGCGGAGAGGGAATTAGGCGCTGCCACCGGATTGGTCAATTCCCCCTCTCAAGGCAGGCGATTACACCCAAGCCCTCGAATGGCTCGGCCCGTCAGGGAAATTATTTAAAAGGGGGACACGTCGATCAGACATCATGCGTAATAGTTGGTCTAGCTTTTCGTGGTGGTACTGTTAATCCGTGGAATTTAGTCTTTTTTTTATCTCGAGCATTCGCCAGGTAACCTAAATGTGCACCGGGAGGTGCTAATGCGGAAAAAAGTCGGACAGGCAGGACTCCTAAAAAAACAAGAAAGCTTCTGCAGCTTTCTACGCATTGAAGGGTGGTTTTCTTAATGGTCATTTTAAATTTTCGCAAGCATCACTACTGGAAGCCACTCTGACTTCGAAATGACAATTTAATTGGCCAGCTTCAGATGAGATTTCTAACCCTTGTCCAAGGGGCTTCCTATGAAAATCCTGTGTCAAGGTTAAGTCAAGGATTTTGCTCCTACTTTTGATAGGTTCATTCCCCATCAAAGGACACATTGAGCATACTAGTGAAAAGGCATGGCACTTTTGCACATCTGATAGAGAAATACAGGCCAGCGTTTGAATTTTCATTGGCATTAATATGACATCTTTAGAAGTAAATATTGAACTTTTGCCGATATTTACTTAGCACACAGTGGTCAAGATTGTTACAGTTCTTTTTCACTTTCTCTTCCTTTTTTAAACTAAAGTGAGGCTGAAGGACATGCCGGAGGTTGTTCCGACCAACGAAAATGCGAATTAATCTTATCTCTTCCTCATCCGCACAATGCTGCACCAGCATAAGACTCATAATTAGGAATTTTACCAATTTTCTGCATTCCCTTGACTTGGTCAGTGCGTTAAACCTGACTGAACAAATAAGTTAGGTTTCCTCTTGACAGATGAGGAGAGGGTGCCTGGTTGTGAGTCATTGCAACGGTAACAAAGGCAGTCGCATGGCACAGAAAACGGACAGAAGGACGGCCAGAGGTCTACACGTCCCCGTGTTATGGCATACATCCCGACTGGCATAGCAATCAGGCAACTCTGTCCCCCTCATCGTCGAGCCGGAAAGGGGGGAAATGCAGATGGATGGCAGTTATTACTAGTCGAAACTGAACGACATAAGAGAGATGGAAGGATCTATTTCGGATGACCGGGCAGACGAATGAAAAAGCGGATCGACAATGGATGGGACAATAGACTAGTACTGAATGGGTGTTTGAAAGAGGGAGTTAGAAACGAGTGGATCAATTTCGGATGGTTGGGCAAATGATTTGGTAACTTGCCTAATGAATGAATGCGTAATATGGTGGGTGGGCAGCTTTGTGTATAAATAGTAGGTTTGGTGGAGGAATGGATGCATGATTAAGTGGGTGGGTGGGTGGGTGAAGAGAGGGTTGGATGATTGTGAAGTAGTTTGTGCTGATCCCTTTTCTGTTTAAAACTGCTTTCTGCCCACCTCTGTTCCAGCTGAAAGAGCAACAGGAGGTCTGATCCACTAAGAGGCAAATTTATAACACAGGTGAAGCAAAAATAGCTTCCAAGAGCAACGTAACGTTTAACAGAGTTGTTACAGGGCAGTTTGTGAAAACAAAGCCCCAGGGATAGAGGCATGAGCCTGTTCAGGTGGATGCTGTAGCCTCAAACATCGACGGTTGGGACCTTGACAACGTCTACCTAACTCTTCGTAGCACACCTTACAGGACGAGTTCAAATCAGGCAACCTAGGAAAGTGACACTCTCATTTTTTTAAAGTCAGTAGCTTTTTATAATCTAAGGCACTTAACGACTGCCTTTAGAGTCATTGGTTTTCCACGAGTTACGTGGATGAAGTCCCTTGTACTCACTTATTCCAAGGGGTAAACACTTTCTCGGTGGGAGAAATTTCATCCTCCACCAAATTTTGGGAAAAATTTGTTCGCGTTCTTTATCAATCGCAGTATCAAGAATATCCTACACATACCAACATGTTCACGCCAGGATATGGGAAACCATTGGTTGCAAAATCACAGGGCACACGTGTCACGCATTTGTGACGTCGACCTTGGAGACACATGCTCCAGATTTAAAATGAGGATGAGATATTAGTAATCACTAAAGGGATCACATGACATCTTTTAAATTAGGCATAAGCGCAGCACCATCAGTAGCTCTAAGCGCGCCTATTTGGCATGGAGGGGATGGGAGGAGAAGGCAGGGGCAGTAGTAAGACAAGTATCAACCCAATCCTTACAGTTGTCACTGTGGTCTAACAGATGCTCTTAGTATTTCGGGAGAGTCTTTTGCTGCTCAAGATACCTTATCTGAATTGGCCTAGTTCAAGGTCCAACCTATCGCTTAAAACATTGGTAAAACTGGCAACCTACTTAAAAGGAGATTCGTGTTATAAGTAGGTAGTAGTTTTCTACTATCAAAGACAGCTAATCCCTTTTAAATCCTCCGCTACATTAAAGCTAGGATGAAGTAATAATGTTCATTAATGATCCCACCCAAGCGTTTCAGCAATGCCGAGCTGACAGCGATAATAACAAAATTTGGAAGTACGCCTGAAGCACCATAATTCAGTCTGGCTTAGTGGCGTCATCAGGCCTTCATTGTTTCAATCCTACTTCTGATCCTGTTAATGTTGTGTTTATAGATTATCTTGGCCTTTTTTGTCAAGGCACTTCCTTCTCCAAGGCAGTGGGTGGAGTATCCAACACTTTTGATGTAGTCAAAATTAGAAGATTGCCTTATACCCCTAAAATCGTACGTGTTCAATAAATATAATAGCGCTAATTCATTATTAAGACCAATTTCTTATCGAATTTTACCTTAAGCAGTGCCTTGACTGGTTGTTTAGGACCACGTGCTGAATGAATGATCACAGGTCCAGTTCCTGTTGTCGGAGCTCCGATGAACAGGTCACATTTGAAGCCTTTACGCGGCACAAATGTTGCGATAGGCTGGCTATCTATGTGACCCTCCTAGACACCCACAATTTTGGGTTTTGTGCCTCTGATGGCAAGAAACTAGTCCTATCTCCACGTGCCAACGCAATTATTAGCGGTTTTGATGGGGTCCATATGCTGCGCACCGACCGTGAACAGTCGGACGCGCCTATCACCCGCATACGACCGCGTGTCGTATAACCTCAGCAACACGCCAGATGCATGCGTGCCTCATTAAATTTTCCAGACGGAGTTGAAAAGTACCGGTATCTTTCTTAAGCATATTGGTGTCACCAAATCCTAACGGGTTCCTACCAATTCATCGGCCATCCTTTTTTCGGACAAAGCCATCCGCAAGACAGGATACGATTCCACTGATCTGCTTTTTAAGGCCATCAAACGGATCCAAGGTAAAAAACAGCGAACATCGACTTGGCTAACTTCATTGTCGGGTCTCAAAAACTTGCGCCTGGGATCGGAGCGTAATGGGAAGTAACCAGTGCAATGACTAGGAACATGCCTAATCAGTGGTGTAGGAAATAAAGCCATTTTACCTCGTCAGGAGACCATAAGGAACACTCTGTTTGCCAAGAGGGAAGGGACAGTGGAGTAAGGCTGCTCTTTAAGGAGACAAGTGGTAGTGCTGCCGTTTGGACTGTTGGACCCTCTAAGAGGCGCGTCCTAATGTCCTAAAGTCCATCGTGGGGTCCTATGAATTCCAAATGGAGTTCAAAGAGAAGGAAAAAGAGAACAGGACTTTCAAGTGTTGCCGGTTAAAACCTCCTTATTAGAAATACCATCGTAGGTCTGAATTTAATGTTTAACAGGCAAAACCAATTGGAGAAAAAGCAAAAGCCAAATCGTCTGCTTGGGATCTCCTTAGAACTTTTGACTGGTCAAAAGTGTTTGTCATCCTAAAAAGGTGTGATGCATCATCCAAAAGAGCCATTTAACTCCTCACAGACAATCCGCCTCAGGGGGAGAGTGGGGATAAGCTGGTCAGTGGATTGGATTGGTCTTGGATTTTGTCAAATTCCCAACTCCAGTGAGGAGCCAATTGTCAGACCTGAATACGGATGCCTTCATTTGCCAAGGTAAATAGTCAAGGCAAAGTTATACGCCGTGTGCATACGTGACTGCTGGCTAGCCAGCTGGTTGGTGGATGGAAAATGGCAGTGACAAAGGATGCCTTTGCTTGACCTTAGCCTTAAAGTGAGCATTACCACGCGTAAAGTACACCCATGCATGATATCCGCCAATCAAGAGAGAGGGATAGCATGACATTTCCGGATTCACGAGTTTGGTCAAGGGGACAGGAACTTCTAGAAAGCGGAAGAAATGTTTTTTTTTTGGAGTTGCAAGTTGCCCCAACGACTTTACGGCCTCCTCCGTCGTAATCGAGTTTAAGATTGGGCAATTTGTGCACCAAATATTCAAGAGAAGCGCAGCTGTGCTATGAACAGAGGATCAGAGCAGCTGAGATTATCATTGCATGTCCTTTTGCTCAATGATGCAGCAGTTGTCACTAACATCACTCTAATGCCACGGCTACCTGCCATCCTGATTGACGATGCCCAAGAGCTGAAAACCAATTATCCAATGTCTTTTTGCCAATTTGACGAAGCGCAAAGAAAGTCTGACCAACTCTTTCTCTTTAATCACTCCCTTGACTCAACCGCCTTCTCTGTAAATCCATGTCCATGCCTCCAAGTGCCCCCACAGAGCGTATTTCCACGAAAAGGTATTTGTTCCTACCACATGGGGGAGAAAAGTAGTTAAAACGGTGAACTTTACAAAGCTATATAAGTACTGCTTCCTGGGAGGAGTACGGACTGCGCGTTTGATTGTGACGCCTCCTCTGGGAGACAAAGTGTTTCGGAGAGTGAGTGATCCGGGTGATAGTGCGGCGTACTATGTCGCACGCCAGTCGCCTTTAGCAAAGGCATTTGCTGTGACACCAAACGCTGCATTCGGGAAGATCAAATGGGCTTTTGTGGGTCACTTCCGAACAGACAAAGCCACATCTTCTTCCACCAGTGAGAAATGTGCATGGTCTGGAAACCGTGAGATTTGTCAAGCCCCAAAATTGTTTCATAACTTCTCCCGTAGAGCATCACATCTTTGTCATTCATAACACGCACAATTAATGACAAGCCGACGGCATCACAATTGGATCGGCTTTACCAATGCTGCTGTTGCTGTTGCTGCAGCTGCTGCTTCGTCCACCCTACATTCATCGAAAATGCGAGATGACTGTGAGGCTGTAGTTGCGTTTAACAAGGTGCTAACGGTTAGGAAAAGCTTTGTCCGATGCAATGTAGGCAACAAATTGGTAAGAAATGCTGTCCGAAGGAAGGAGAGAATGCAAAGCATAGTGATGTGATGAATGTAGACAAGAGGTGCAGTTGTTTGGTGAAGTCGAGTTACCAGGTAGCAGATGTTCGAATGCTAACCTACGGTGTCACACGTGTGCAACGGAACCGATTTTGTTGCCTCACACCGACTTCATGTAGACGTGGCATGCCACCTCTACCATGGTCTCACGGTGACCAGATGCATTACATAGTGCAGTACAAACAGACTATCTGACCTCCCAACACGATCGGTGGGTGTGGGAGGTCATCGATTGGTGGCATCACTGATGCAGGTGTTGGTGATGGTGTTGGTGTCGTGTGGATGGGTTGTGGTAATGCCGGTGTCTCTGAAACGCAGTGTGGTGGTGAGAGTGATGGTTGATGAATGAACGAAAAAGCAGGCAATGAAGGCAGCTGTGAAGAGTGGATTGTAAATGACATGTTGGTTACCCATAATGTGGCATAATTTGGCTGGTGTTTAGAAGGTCGGACAGTCGATGCAAAGCGAACTGTCACTCAAGGCTACCTTGTCTGTACTTGTTGGTTCAAGTAGCTTATGTTGAATTCAGTCTCCTCCCCCTCTTCATTCACTCTTCCCTTCCTTTTCGTTGTCTTCTCCTCACTTCAGCTTCGGAGAAGGATTTCCAAAGGGGACGATTTGGGGAGCCATAGGGAGAGGAGAAGGAGAAGGAGAAGGAGGAGGAGGGGGAGAAGGAGGAGGAGGAGGAGGAGGAGGAGGAGAGGAGGAGGAGGAGGAGGAGGAGGAGGAGGAGGAGGAGGAGGAGGAGGAGGAGGAGGAGGAGGAGGAGGAGAATAAGAAGACTCCATAATGGCACTGAGAAAGGTTGGTGCATTCGTCAATCGTGATAGGGTTGGATGTTGAGAGTGTAGCGATGGCTCGTGGTGACAAAGTAATTTATTAGGACTTAGCACACGTGGACGCTTGATTGGCACACAACAGCACAGCGTAGTGTAGGAGAGCGTGAGGAGGCAATGCGCTGAATTCATAACTCTCGACTACATGTTTGGCTTGCATTCAGTTGGCCATCGGTTGGAGCAGCAAACAAACTGGTGGCATCAGTGATACAGGTGTAGGTGTTGGCGTCGTGTAGATTGGTTGTGGTAATGCCGGTGTCTCTGAGACAGGGTCCGACGGTGAGGGTGGCAATTGGTAAGCGCACGAGTGAGTAGGTTGGCGAGGCACCGGTGCAGGGTGCACGGAAGAAATGAGAGAGATGGAAATGGAGTCTATCAACACATTGATTGGTCATTCAACGTGCTTCACTTTCGCTCTAAACCCTGTGGTAATGCATGCTACGAGTGTTTGGTGTTAAAGGGGTAGAATTTGCCAATGGGAGGTAGATTCTCACCTAAAGGCATGTTTTCGATTCTTTAATCTTCCCCACTCTAATTTTTCTAGAAGGACATTGAAGAGGGATTATTGGTGGGCCGGAGGGAGGGGAGGATCATGTCATGGGAGCAGTGGGGAAGACTGGCTGACGTGCTCATCATTTTGATGGTTGTTGAATGAGGCGGGTGTTAAAACCAACAATAATAAGAAGTGTTAGTGAATGGAATGAGGGAGAGAAGGCGATTGTCGATGTCTAGATCTGTCACACGTGGATGCGCACTTGACACACAACAGCGCAGCATTGTGTAGGAGAGCACGAAGAGACTGGACACTGGCTTGATGACCCTCGTCCAAAGGTTTTGAATGCATTCAGTAGAGGGTTGGAGGAGGGGCAGGGTAAGTCGTTTCCGCATTGATCATCGGAGCGTGCCTTCTTCCACCATCACAATGACCTCACCTCGATCCTATTGTGGTGATTTGTCATGGGTGCAGTTAAGTGGATAGAATTTCCTTTTCTATTACTCTTCACGTTGGAGTGGTTTCCAAGACAGTGTTATGGTAACGCGCTATCATGTCCCATTTTGACAGTGGTGTAACACACTTCGTGATTTGCACATGAGAAAAGAGGCGAAAGCTTAGTAATAACTGGCTCTAAAGAGGACGAGGAGTCACTACTACTACAGAGAGTGAGACTATTTGTATTTTTGCTTGCGTTTGCTTTCACAATTGCGTTTGCCGTCTTTTACGAATGTTTCAAGGATGTCAGCAATTTTACCGCTGCCGAAATGGAGCTGTGGGATGAGTGGTGCACTTAGTAGCGAACTAAGGACACTTCTGTGGGCGAATGTCTACAAAATATTGAACCAAACACGGTCGCGTCAAACCGCCGAATGAAGACTGAATAGTGAGAGAAAAAGATGGGCGGGCAAAAAACGCGAATATGTAATTGTCAACAGAAATTTGATCCAGTGGTTAAATAATGACTGCCTAAAGCACTTCTTGTTTGTGAGAAAAAAGAACTGGATGAAATCAAATATTTGTGTGTGCAAGCCCGAAATTGATGGTGAGACCTCGCGCTTGGTGACACTGAACAATGTGGCGTGTGACAAGTGATTTTACCGTACCTTGAAGATCAATTCCTCACTTTGTGATGGTGGAGTACGTGTTAGAAAATGAGAGGGAGAGGAGGAGGAAGAAAAACTTTTACTTACATGGGACATTATCGCTTAAATTAGAGAGAAAGGCGAATGGTGAAATGAAAGGCGTCACAAACAGAAGTGGCGGGACGAGTATGAACCATATGTAGCTTAGCTGGCCGACCAACCAATGGATTAACCAATCAAGCCTTCACTGAATGGCTGGTTGATGATAAGCAGGAGACGGACTTTGGTTGGATAAGTGGTCACCACTCTACACGACGGAGGAATGTTGGAGGTGTGTGATGGCGGTTCCTTGAATGCCGCACAAAGTTCCCTAAACATAAAAGTCTTCCACCTTGGGCATCCCACGGAATCGTGCATGGTCTGCGGCTCAAACACTGAGTGGGCGGCAACAGGCGACCGCATTTTTAGTCTGTGACATGGAACTGCCGAGTGATACGCAATGAAGCACCCATTTGTGCTGATACTAACGAAGGTGACTGAATCCCACTTTGTGTGATGGAGGAAAGTGGGATGCGATATAGGTGCAGGTGAAAGAGTGTAGTGGCAGGGACAGTAGCAGTTCACATGATCACAAGCGAAACCGTTCCCACAATGCTCTGTGCATAAACAATGCATGTAGAAGGAGGGATGTAGGTGATGGTGGCAGTGATGATCTGATGGGACACGTGCGAGGGGTGCGTTGATAATCGTTTGAAGTAACTTCATCTCTGACATCGGCCGTCTCAATTTTATGACCTCATGCATACTGTGAATGGGGAGGCCTAAAGCGGTCTGGAAATTAGAGGTGAGCAGTGAGGTGTAGGGAGGATGGTGACAATTTTCTAGTTATTGTGAGGTAGTCTAGTGTGGTTTATGGAAATCAAGCCAAACGAGGTGAGCTTAGGGGGGTAAGGGTACCGACCACTCAAAGGCCTGGTCTTAGATTGGTGTTGGATGGGGTGCCAGAGTCAGAATTTAATTAATGCGCAACATGAGATGCCCTGAGTAGATTTGCATGAATGACTCTATAGAAGCAAAGCAATGCTCTGTTGCCATGTCACATTAGTCAGCAACTGTGAGGCTGACCAGCAGCAGTCTAGACAGTGCGCAATTAAGAGCACTTCAGTGGTATTTGGATGACGAAGTTGGTGGAGGTGTATGCTTAATGCGATGGCAATTCCAACTGGAAGATAAGGGAGAGGAGGTGAGAGATCATGAGCTTCCTTCGCTCTTCATATTAGTTTGTCGTTTCCAACTCAACCACTCTGTTTGGAAGACAAGATCATGCTGCCCCACATGCAATACGCAGAAGGGTGACACGTGTCACATGCTTGACGTCAAGTGAGGAAAAATATGTCCAGTAGTGGCGTCTACCTGTGAAAGTGTTGGCGATTATGATAATGAGCATAAAACGTGAAATTGACAACATCTTTGACACTGTCAGGTCTTCAAAACGAGTTACTGCAACACAGTTATAAATGTGTGACTGACTTCGCCAACCCTGAAGTATGCTAATCAAGCGGGCGAACTGTGCCACCATGACATGCATAAACACTTAAGCACAAGCGACTGGTATGCTCATTCCAAAGTGCCTGACACTTTACTTCAAGTCACTTCAATCAGTATTGGTGGTTGGACTGTTCATGCACAGTCTGCATTACTGCGAGGGCGGTAATCGGACCTCAGTGATCAGAGGTGGTGGCTGTCCTTGTACCCTTCATTTTTTTTGAGAATACCTCTGTCATGTGGCTGAACTGGCACAACCATGTCGGTGAGTTGGGCTGACGAGTGTGATCAAAACCTCCGAGTTCAGATGGGAAACAAATGCAAGACTAATCAGGTGAACATCAAGGCTGTGGACAACAATTAATCCTCCTCTCTAAGGCTCTACTTTTACCGCTCTTTTAAATTAAATAGTTAAGAACTCTTGAAATTCGCCATCCATCACTATTGTACTTTACTGTTGATTTCCTTTGAGGAAAAAAGGCCCCACTTGTAGTGTGCCAATGTAAACAAGTGCCTCCAGATCAAGGGTGGGAACACATTACGCACTTGTGCGAACCAAACCAAATCTAGTGGAGATTGTGTGTATGTAATTGCACCTTGACGTTTGGTTGGAAGTTAATTTGTTTTTCTTTTTACTCTTTAACCAAATTACATGTCCCTACTTGCTGCTCCAGCCGAACGGAACGCATATTCCCCTCCTTTGTCGTCTTATAGGCCGGCGATTTAGGGTACAGCATTTGTAAACAATTATCCCTCCTACTTTTTTCGAAACGTAATGGTGTAATTACTGTGTTTCTAGCTGTTGCCAAGCCAACTGGCTCCAGTGGTATAATCGCAGCTCAACTGTGCAGGACTGCAAAAGGGTGGAAAATTGGGTACCCAGTGGCATATTCGTCAATAGTTAATTCTCATCGAGGATAAACTCAGCACCGGAAGAAAGAAAAGGCTGAAAGGTTTTTTTGGGACGTAGTTAAAGAAAATCCATCATAGTGGAAAAAAGATGTACGTCTGCTTGAATGTACCATTAAGGTGGCAGACAGGCTGGGTGAAAAATGGAACGATTCAGAAGGCACCAACGGTCCTCCCCACCGGAAGTAACGAACTCCACCTCCTTAGTTTAAATTCGATTCAATGTAAAACGTGATGTCCTCTTCGAACCGACCTTCTCGAGTAATATTCCTGATAGCAGATCCAGGCGGCAGAGTCGAAGGACCTTCCTTACCCCTTCACAAATGACGCGGACTTTGTTGGTTTTATCTTTACAGGCAAAAATCACGGTTAATTTTACTTGTTCTTCTGCAGAACTTTCACGCAGCAGCTGAGAAAATTGGCACAACCTCGATATTACGTATTACCTGCGCAAGGAAATTAGAACTGTTCTAAGGTTAGCTTGGACTCCCAACCACTGGGCTGATTGTTCACGCAGCACTTAAGCTATTCCACATGTTCCAGGGGAAGCCTTTCCAACTAACAAAGGCAGTGACTCATATGGAAGCACGGGTTTCTCTTTACGAAGATTATATCCTGCAGAAAACGTTAATGTTTCCGTGATAACCACCTTTTCGAGAAAACCAACTAACCATCGGAGAAGGAATGCGGAATTTTCTAGTTCTGACACAGCTCTGCTGTACATAAGTATCCTTACACCCGCCTACGATTCGAAAGCCCAAGGGACGCTGCTATCTGGAAACGTGGCCAGATATTTCTCGCAAGAGAGGTCAAAACTGCTCTTAGAGGATGATGTTTTAACATGCCAAGATGGAATTAAAGCACATAAGCGTCTACTGATTCCAGGTACATTGGTGCAAGCTGAGATATTAGATCATGGAAGGAAAACGGAATTGTCAAATTGTCAGACGCCTTGACTAAAAGCTGCTAGTGACATTAAGCTAGCCAAGACAAAGACGATTGCTGATGAACATGTGTTATCTGCAGCATACTCATAAGACTCCACCTTACAGTGATTGATGCACATTGGCTATAGTCTCAGAGACAGTAGGAATTAATATTTGGGGTCCCTAGTCGATCACAGAGAAAAGACGTCGCTGTGACCACGTAATGGTAGATTATTATTAAAGCCATAAGATGTCAAAACCCTGATGAAATTGCTTCCGTTTTCTTCATTCGGTGTATTTGTGATGCATTGTTTGTTCGGACTGCCAATATTGGTTTCGGTAACTTGGGTAACTAAAATACCCTAGCTGTGTGGGCTGGCCTCCGAGCCATGCCAGCAGCCTCAATTCCTCTGTTTATTGAGTACATACTTTGCCCTGGTAGCATGCTTCTTTTGCCTTCAAGGAAGTCTCAAGATGCTGCCGTACGTGCCAAAAGTCTTTTAAAATCATTTAAACCTTGAATCTACTTATTTTTGAACCACAGTACGATGAAACGGTGGTTGTATCTTTCCGAGACTCCAATGAATGCAAAAGAAGGCAAAATACCAGAGCAGAATATGTATACATGAATTCTGAGAGGAATGGAGCTGCTGACAATATAGCCGCCTCTGTGTGACCGAAACCGAAACCGTTGGTCACAACAAACAAGGTATTACAATGGTAGACAGATTTCCCAAGGTCAATCAACAATAAAATCTGTGGAATATAGCATAGGCACAATAGAAAATTGATGTAATCAAAGTAGAATTTTCGGACTAGTCTTAAACGAAGCTATCATGCAAAATAAAGTACTTCCTAATTTGATAGCAGGACTTGGCATTTTGCTTAATTCTGTCCATTAAGTGATCCATAATGTAGAGTACACTAGGTTTCCAAGTGTTTTCATTAAAATGATACGTAGGAAAAGAGGCGACTTTATTACCACAGTGCTCGCCTAGTAAAGACTTCCTTCCATTTAAATAAATTCTAGACCTTCTAATGATGCTCATGCCAGTTGACCTTGAATTAATTCAATCTTCAGTTTCTGCGTTCATTATTGTCGTTGCGTCTACTGCTATGAGTCATCTTGAGTTTTTTAAAGGAATATTTTTCTGACTTAAGAAACAAAAAATTTATTTTCCGCTGCTTCAATTTATTTTGAAATGGGTGCAAAACAAGCAAAGCTTAAGGCAGAAACAGTTGACGAGCTAACCCGATCAACACCGTTCAACGAACAGGAGATCCAGTTGTGGTATCGGGGCTTTCTAAAGGTAACACTTGGTTTTTTACTCAGTGTCTACTTAGTCGTGAATTTTGGCTAACGCTCTCTTTGACGCATAGAGTAATATTAATTCGCCACCCTAAGGTATTGTTATTAACCCAACTAACATCTAATTGGTCACCTTATTTTGTGTTTCTAATGTATTCTGGTATAATCGCATCTCATTTCGCGCTAATTTACTGCATTTGAGTTGTTTCGACCGTGTAATGCTATGAATATCCAACCCATTAATGCTTATCACATTAGCCTTCTTTGCAAATAGGGACGGAATTTTAAGAGGCTTTCACGTTTTTAGGACTGTCCCAGTGGGCAGCTAACTGTGGAAGATTTCCAGCGCTTATATTGCGCGCTCTTTAGCTCCTCAACCTCCAATGGGGACCGCCACGGTGACCCAAGGCCGTTTGCGCGTCTTGTCTTTCGCGCCTTCGATCAGAATGGGGACGGTGTGGTCGAGTTTCGTGATATCATCACTACTTTGAGTGTCACGAGATACCCTAGTGACGAGGAGCAGCGGTTGCAGTGGGCTTTTCAGATCTACGATCTCGATGGAGACGGTTACATCAGTCGTGGAGAGATGTTGCATGTTGTCAAGGTGAGACCTACTACTTGTTAACACTTTTTCGATATCCTTCTAGCATCAAGATAAAGTATTGCTTTGGTGGAACCTTTGACAGGTTCATGTACACACAACATAGGCGTCTTTGAATGCAAATTATTTTGTAATGCCAAGTCTTTTCATGTGCCCTTATGGGTCCGTTGGTTTGTGTACGTTCGTTTGGCGTCCTGCTTTGAAGCTGTTTCATGCAATGTGATGATTTCCTTCGCTTCTTGGCAAATTACCATGGTGACTCATGCCACGTGTGCCTAATCACCGCCACCCATTCCCATTTATCCATAATGCAAGCAAGTACTGACTAAATGAAGGCAATTTAGTGACCGTTCCCAAACCATCCCCCCTGAGATGGCTAAAATATAAGTCTACTTGTTGAAAAATAACTTTTCGAATATCATTTGGCATTCTCAAAGATTGTTAGCATTTAGTAAATGTGCTTATTTACTTACCAGGCAATAAATCATGTTTTTTCTTGGTCAACATGGGAGTTTCGACGATTTTTTATTTAAGCACGTTGACACTGATGCATTGGACACAAAAATAGTCCCTCGGGGTGCCTCTGCTTTACTTTGCTGTTTCCCTTTCTTTTTACTTTGCTTCTCTTTTTCACTTGGCAAAGTGGTCACATCTGATTACGTCGACAAGCGTTAACGCTACAACATTGTTACCGGGGTCAACTAAGTGTAGAAGCCTGACCGCAGTTATGCTATCACTTCTTTGTCTGGTTTATTTTTAAGCTTAATTTGATGCTACTACAGCCAACATTTTCTACTTTATAAATAATTAAGGAGCAGTCGCTTCTTTAAAGTGAATGTACCAAACTAACTGCACACTCGTTTATGTCAGCAATAGGAGAGGGGAAGGGAGAGGTTTTTTTGGATCTCATCTAACACCCTAATGATATCGTTCAAACAACGGTCCACTGACTACGTCATTGTTGTCATCGTCTCCATTGGTCGCCTTCATTATTCTGTTTGTCGTGTAAGTAGACTCTCGTTTTGGCCTGCCATCGCCTCACAGCTTTGTATTTCGTAAAAGACTGGGTTGCTGTTGGCATTGTAGGTGTAAGTAATGGCCTGTTATAAGACATAAGAAGGTTATTTGGACTAACAATATAGCTAATTCATTGGGCATGGGTGATCATTGCCTTTTAAGGCTAGTGCATAGACGTAGGCATTTTATCCTGACAAAATTTCCTGAAAAACATCGTGCAATAGATAGTGTTCCCCCATTTAATAGCCATGGCCTTAGTATTAGTCCATTTTTTTTACTGGTAGAAATGCTTGCACATAATTCCAGGTCATCACTGCTGGCACATGCACTGAGCACTTCACGAACCCTTACCCGGCTCATTTGAAGGTGTTTCTGCCTATGGGCCCAATTTTTAATGCGGTGGCATCATCATTCCCTCCAAAAATGTGTTTAGACGCAGCCACTTACTACTTCCCTGCATTTTCTCATCTATAACGTTACAAGCATCCCTTTGAAAGTCAGAAAAAGACCTTACTGGCATCACTAGTGGTGTGGGTTGAATGAGGACCTTATTCGCTCTATTTTTGGATTGAAGAGGAATTTCGGTTGGTTGCCTTATAGAGGCAGTAAAATACTGGCCTGTCTATCAAACTGAGGGACAAATGTATTCCCAACGTAGAATAATGTTAAAATAGTTTGGAGCCGAAAAAGGTGCCTCTTGAAAAGGCGGGTGGAACTTGAACAGTGTTAAATTTTTATGACAAAAGTGGGAGGTGGAGCAGCGGACCACCTGATGGCCTGCTTCCACGGGGACGTTGTCACGTACTAAAGGCGCTGCATCTGGTCGTGATGATAATGCGCAACGCGACATCATATCGGAGTGGGGCTGGTGCAGGATTCTGTGTCAATGTGTGGGCGTTGTCTCTGTGTTCACTTATGAATCATTATGGTCTATCACCATCATGCAATAAACCTTGATTCAAGGTTGTTGGTGCTTAGCTGACTAGAATTGCTGCATTAGAGGCACCTTGGTGCATTGGTTGACTCATTTTTTGGGGAAATTTCAAAGGCCTTGGATATACAGACACCCACGCTCCGACATTTGGCCTTGTTAAGTAGTCGGCAAATGCTCCTTCAATTGTCCTATTCTCTTTTACAGTCCCCATGACTAACGCTTGGATTCAGTGGTTCAATAGACAAGACGAGTGCTCTGTGTGTTGGCGGGTTTGTCTTTCTGTTTCATCTCTTTGAAATATCGCTGAAATGTAATCAGAGAATATTAATATTTTGGGAGAAAAAAGGTTCCATTTTGGTGCGGAAAGATAAGTAGTTAAAAGGAATTGTGTGTAAGCCGAGGAACTTATGCTGGTTCGGCAATTCGACCGCGTAATTTTGTAGAGTTTCGTTCTAGTAGAAGGGGAGATTAATTTCAGACAGCCTCATGACAATTTCACTTTTTCCAAACGCGACGCAAGCCTGTTCCGGATTCGGCCCTTAAACACCTTTACTTTCATCTTCCTTTCATCTTCCGATCGTTGATTCTATTTTGAGCGTGGTCTTAGGATCACAGAATGCCAAGAATGACTGATAGATGCCACCTGGGAGAACTCTAGCAAGGGAATATGGAGGAGGCAGCATCTCCCTTCTTTCCTCATCCCCATCCTAATTAGAGTGTGGCACGTGATGTGGGGACTTGCATTGCGCCTCTCCTCAAGAAGTGTACTTTCTTCTCATCGATTCACTGATTCTACCTCTTTCTGGTGACAGTTTTTTTCCTGTGCGCCTCCAGGGTGTTTTGAAGGGGATAGGGCTCAGCTGTGATTGTTGATGTGCCTTCAGGGAGTAAAAAAATTTGTAGCGAACAATTGCACCATGCACACTTCAAGCATAGCTTTTTTGGAAATGAAGAGAAACACGTGCTGGGAATAACCACTGATATCCTGATTGGCATACTTTGACAACGTGAAGGAAACAGCAGGTTGACAAGTTTTTAAGCCTGTCATCTGTTCATGTTGCGCGGCGTGATTCTGCACCTTCCCCCCCTCAGTTGATGTGGGGGCTCACAATCTATTCCATCTCTCCCATTAAGCTATGCTGTCAGCTGAATTCTTGACAGGTTGGCCTGGAATTCCAAGTTCTAACTGTGTGGCTGCTGAAGAGATTTATGGGTGACATGAATAAGGCTTTATGAAACCTTTATAGACTGAGAAGCCTGCGTATCAGGTAGAAATATTTCATAAATGATGTTTCAAGGGCTTTAAAAATTAATCTGAAGCATCAAAATGCCACATCCAGAGCAGTTTTGAGTTACATGTGTCGCTTCTTTAGGCAGACGATTTACGGTGACATGATTAACTAGATGGCAATTTTGCTGTGATTGGTAAGCAAAAAGATGTAACTTCTTTCTTCTGGCAAATCTTCATTCCGTAACGTGGTACGTGCGGAACCAGTCCAACTGCGATTCCGGCTATTCCAACCTCAATGGACTAATCGTTGAATGGACAAATGGTTACATTTGTGGATAGTTGAATGACTGATAGACAGTAGACTGGATGAATGCATGGCCAGATGGGCGGAGAGGTAGCTGGTTGGATGAAAAGGAGGGATGGAACCAAGGCAAGTCGATAGGTGAATGCATGGGTTAAGCGAATTCTAGATGGATGGATGCGTTCACATCTTCCCGTCTCACAACAGCTTTGTTTCAACCGTTGTTACTGCCCTTTTACCAGCTTTAAATTTATTCTCTTCTGTTCCACACCCAAGGAGGTGAGGATCCTATCATGAATTCTGGACAAGAATGCACTAAAAACTTATTTTTGAGCGTTAAGTGACAACTTGTCGCTTTAGATTGACAAGCGACCAAACGAATTACATCACTGGTGCGGTATGTAATCAACTCCACCGAATTTTTCCCTTCTCTCTTTGTAAGTCCGTCCGTTTTTTTTTTCGTTCAACGGGATGCAGAAATCGTTGCTCTAAGTGATTATCGCCTAGTGGGTAAATTGTGCTTGCCAGCTGCTTTTATGTCGTTCAATGATTGATGAGGCGCAGCCCTTCTCGTCCCAAGTCCTGAAAATCTGTGACTAATGTGCCCGCATTTCCGTGAATTTTTTGCTTATTCATTTGAAATGGGATAGAATGTTGATTTTATGGGAACCCATCAAACTTTCAGAAATTTTTTTCCAAAATCTTGCAAAATTTTGTTGCTCCATGAGTGTGAAATTTACTCACAATCATTTAAGTAGACTACGAGAGAGGGTACGTGTTCATGATCTCCTTTGGGCGGTCTACAAGGTAAACCAAAGGTCAGATATATGCTACGACAGGAGCTTTAATATCAGCCTGGGACTGTGGACGCCGTTAACTCGGCTAGGATTGTAGGCGACAGTGGTGGAAGTGCCGTGCAATATTCCTCTGGTGATGAGGGGCCCAACCGTCTCTTGTTGTAACTGCGTTAAAGCTAAAGATGGCAGAAGCTTTGTTCGCAGCGAATCATCACAGTAGTTGCCTCTGTGAATTTCAAGCACGTGGAATGTCTCATCCCGGACGAAGAACAGACTTGTGGCTGAAGTTTGCATAAACGGAACAGTATTTTTACTTCTTCAATCTTCAAAGTCATGGTATGCTTTGAGGATTCCCTGCAGCAGCATTATAAACAGTAAGTGTGCGTAATCCCCCAAAACGAACACTTAACTAAATCTCAGATGCATTCTAATAACGCCTACTTAAGTAGCGTCGGGGCAACCTGTTTTAGGCCATCTACAAGATGATTGGACCTGCAGCTGTGGCGCGTGAGATGCCAGCAGAGGAGGCGACCCCAGAACAGCGGACACGTCGACTGTTTGCGGTGATGGATAGGGATGGTGACGAACGGATCTCTTTCTCCGATTTTGTTGAAGGTGTACATGCTGACGCTGAAGTGCTCGCACTTCTGCAAGCACCATCTCTATCCGTTGTGGCGCCCTCCCCTTCCTCAACGCCTCCTGAACCCCAGTCTGCGCCACCGCCAACAGAACCCAATCAGAGTGGTCAAGGGTGATCGGTGGGAAGCGGCATCGTGTTATCTCCTGTGGTTTCAGGTGAGGTCGTTAATACGCTAACATCGATTTTGTCACAAGAAAGTTTTCCTTTTGCTTTAAATCGTTGTTTTTATTAAAGTGAATTAGTTTGTCACTAGTATTGATGTCTCTCGAATCATCCTCGATTTATCACTGAGAGGTTTGTTTCAGAGCTTCGTGCTACCAGTGAAAAGTCGAGTTATTTGAGCATACACTTAAAACAAGTATCCCTCTTTTTACAAACTCTTTCTAATTTTAAATTATGCCACTGATATCCTTTTTTATCAATTGCGTTGCTATGGTCAACGTTCTAGAAGCCTTGCGTGTAATTTGCCAGTAGGATTTTGTCCAGGCACAGTAATGCCCTTAGCCTACTGATTTTGTTAGTAGTATCGCGCTTTCGATTGGAGATCGAGTGATAAGTAGACTTTGTGGGGTTATTGGACATATTTAATTGAGCTTCCCTTATTGACCCTCTGATTGGTTGTTCTCAATCAACCAATACGATGATCAGATCTCATTCCTCTTCCCTTCCTCCATAGGTACGCATTCCGTCAGCCAAACGCGAAAAAAATCGATGAAGTGTCTGCTTCGACTCAGACAATCCTTCTGTCCTGCCCCTTTTGTTTCTCCCTCTCATCTTTCATTTAAACCGCTCAGTTGTTGTTGTTGTTGTTGTTGTTGTTGTTGGTATCTCCCCCGCCTTAGCCCCTCTCCCCTGTGTTGTGTCTACTCCGCTTTTGTAAAGCCTTATATTTACGTATCACGGTGTATGCTATGTGTATGCGACAAAGTACCTGTAAATGCATGATGGGAATTATGTGACTCCCTTTTTGTGCGCCGTCTTTGGATCAGTCTTGGTGGCGTCACAGAAGAGCTGGAGGGGTAAAATCACGGGAACAGGAGATGTCACCAATTCCTCTTCCATTTAGCCCTCATATTTTTGGCACGTGCTTTGCAGTTTTGGCGCAGACTAATTTGTCAGTGCGACTAGGGTGGTCTGACTCGCCAATACATTGGTTAGAAGAAGAGAAAAGGCCGTCACGATGCTTGGCTTAGGCTAAATTGCTGAACCTGCAAACACTGGTCTAGAACGGCTGCATTGTGATCTATTTTGCGTTTTTCATGTCTCCAGGGTCTTCTAGGTTTCGTGCGGTGCCCTACTGAAACTTTGATAAGAAAACAGGCAAATATTTACTTTGGGAATGTCAACGAAGATTCTGTGTTGTTTTATTTCAAAATGCCTCCATAACTTTGGGTCGTGTGATTTATCCGAACTGCAACCGATTTTATGAAGCGGTTTTTATCACTTTTAAATGTTCGGTGGATTTTAAGCAGGAGCTTCACTACCTCAAGCATAAGTAGCAGCAATTCCGAGTGCCACCCTCCGCGCTCTCCATGGCTACTCTTCTGCTTCGACTGTAGCGAGTCCTCTATCGTGTTATCTGTATCAAGGAAGGATCTACTTGAGCACCCGTGATAAAGGATAGTAATTCTCCAAAATAAGAGCTCTCTAAGTTATCACTAAAGCGTGATAAAGCATAACTGCCAAAAGAAGCACAAACTCGCTGTCGAGCATCGGCCCACTGGACGGACAACCAATCAGCGCTGAGCATATGCAATAGTCATTGGTCAAAGGACTAACCAATCGCTTACGAGTAGATGTGACAACCACAACAGGAGCCTCCCTCCTCCCTCCAAATCGAACCCGGCGGTATTACCAACTCTCGGCTCCGCTCATCCGCCAAACAGTTCACAATTTACTGAATTCCGGAAGTGCCGGAAATCCCCCAAATCCAAAATGTCTTACGTTTACCGAAAATTAATTAAAAAGTTTAAGGGAAGTGCCTTTCAACTGACCGACTACTAAAGCCGTGTACACCCATTCAAAGAAGGTCCTTTCCACTAGTTAAACAGTTCAACGATTGAGTTCTCCCTGATCTGCCAACAAGCCCTGAAAATCCGCCTCATTATGGACAAGCAATTCATCATTCATTAGCGAGAGTAGTAACAGACAGACGACAGGCAGCGACACCAAGTGTGGGAGCATATAAAAACGGAGGAAGGGGAAGAGTAGTTTGGGGACAAGGCTGTCATCTCAAGCTGAATCCATTGGACGCGAAGCCCCGGCGACAGCATTCTTCCGCTTCAACGACTCCAACGCTCTGCGTCGCAGACGATCCTCTTCGCTTCGGCTACTGCTTCCACGACGCCTGCCCATCTCATCCTCATCCTCCCCTTTGTCCCCTCCCTCAGCGGCGTCGGCATCTCCGCCACGTCTTCGACGTTTGCCACTGCCGCCATGACTTTCAACAACATCCGCGTCGTTCTTAAATAAATAAAAGGAAGTTAATAATTAAATCAATATGAAGTCTTCTCACTCCTGTGGTTCCAAATAGGTTCTTTGAAATACAGGAACACAAATCCAATTTAACTATTTCGTTTCAACTTCAACCCACATGTCGTTTGCGCCCACGCTCTTTATCCCCTTCAATAACGTCACCGTCCTGACGAGAGCGTTTTGAAAGTCCTTCCCTCAACACCTCACGTTTCTCCCCAGAACTGGAACTCGTCGATGACGAGGACGAGCTTGAAGATGAATCAGTGTAGGAGTCCTCGCTAGAAGACGAGGAAGTCGAAGATGAGACTTCATTGGCATCGTCTTCCCTCCTCCTTTCTTTCCACTCTACGCCCGGACTTTCAAGTTCGCCAGCTGGCGGGGGAAGCTTCGGACCTTCAGGAGAGAGTGACTGTGGAACCTCCCTCTTGTTCTTCTTCGCATTCTCCTTCAGCATTTGCATCTCCCGCTTCTTTTTCATCGACTTCTCCTTTGCTTTGTGTTTACGCACCTTCCGCCTCTTTGCGGATTTGCTCTTCTGAAGTGTGCAAAAGAAAACCCTGATTGATGATTGGCTAGTTGGGAAGTGCAAGAGCCAATTGAAATCGAGTGCTCTTATGCCTGCCCAACTTGAACGGATGCAAACAACTGTCTCGAGATTACAAAAACGCAGGTCGTAAAAAAACACGGAACAAGAACCAGTGTATAATTAATCTCTGAGGCACAAGTTAAGGATGTATCGTAAGAAAGGCAGGAATAGTAACAGCTAAAGATCAAGCTAACCAGAGGAGGCATGGAAACCCAATTAAAATCACGAGACCCTGACAATAGCCAATTAAATCAAGCTGCGTATGGCAAGCATTGACATCTCTCTGGTTCTTTAATAGCAAGGCAAGCCACCCCAATGGAGAGAGCGCCGCATTCAAATGACTTATAGGAAGCGGAAATATAACGGAGAGGTAGAAGACAACTCACCTTTTCGTGAGCTTTGGAATTCTTCCCTTTCTTCCCTTTTCCACGTGCGTCGGAATCATCAGACGACGACGACGAACTACTACTACTGTCACTCTCGCTGCTGCTAGTGTCCGAATCAGAAGAACTTGAATCCGATGACTCTTCTTCGTCTGAGCTCGACTCCGAGGAGGACGATGAGGAGGAGGATGTCGATGTTGATGATGAAGACGACGAAGACTCTGGTGGTTTCTTGGTTTTCTTTTGGATCTTCTTAATCTGTTCTTCCTCCTCCGTCTGCTGTTTTAGTAGACTTTTTGGGGGCTCTGGACCCTCTGGAGAGGCTAGAGGAGCATCTAGAGGGCAGACAGAGACGCATACGAGGCGTGAAATTACGAACCCATAAGAGGAGCGCAAGTAAAGCTAAAAATCACCTTCTCGTTCCCTTCTGTCCTTTCTTCCACCTCTTTCACCTGGTGGAAGAGAGGGTCCCTCGGGACTGCGACGTCTCGACGAGGAAGCAGGAGGAATTCGTTTTTGTTGGCGTTGCTCCGTTCCCTCTCTCTCCTCTACAGACTTTTCTTCCCGACGTTGCCGTACTTTGGTACGATCTTCCGATTCCTCGCGATCATCGTGTCGACGACGTTCCTCTACGTATGTCTCGTTTTCCATGGTCAGACGACCACTCCGACGCCTTGAGAAAAAGGGAGATTTGACGACTTGCAGTTTGGCCAAAATGAGAGAGACTCAAATAATCGAAGAAAAAAGGCACCCACCTCTCGTAAGAATCATCTCGCCGCCAAGAGGACCTCTCCTTGTAGGCTCGTCTACAAAAGAGTTCGGCAAGAATTATGGCAGTTGAGAGACATTCGCACACGACTTTAATCACCAAGGGATAACTGCGAAGCTGGAGTCAAGCCGGAACTCCATGTGCTCAGAGCAGTCCAAGTGGACACAACCGTGGCGACACCCACACAAAGCAATGCGTGGCAAGAGCTGCCGTGCACAACCTGATGTGGTGCATACCTTCATGGAATAAGCCTCTTTCCGACAAGGAAGCAAAAACCCCACCCATGGAGAAGACTTCAAGCACAGCACCACTGCAGTGAGAGTAATGACGCTTAGCAATCAGGCTGTGCTTTGGTGACAAACACCAGTTAAGGCCTGCTGCAAGCCTTGTGGTCTCGGATTGGTTTGAATCCCCATCGTAACTTCGGCAATACCGGATTTTTAATCTTCCCCTGTTGCGTGACACTCTGTCACAACGATTCTGAATTCCAATTTCGAGGCTTCATGACATATCCAACGATTAACGAAACGCTCATAGTACAGGAAAAAAAGAACGAGTACTCACTTATCCGTGTCCAAATCACGAGACCTTCTGTGCAAAAAAAGGACAAGTGGAAAACTTAGGAGTGAGTTCAACAGTAAGCTTGAAAGGCAATGAGAGAAAGGACTCACCTCTCCTCACGATAGACTTCATCTGTGCGTCGGGACCTGTCTTCACGAGGAGGTGACCTTGTGACACCCCGACGAGGTGACCTCCCACTGCGATGGGAACTGTGAAAGAGAAGGATTACACGGGATTGGTAACATAAACAATCAAGAGGAAAGCTAATTTTCCACATAACTACCAAGACAGTGAGCGAAAAGAAAACAACAGCTCGTTTTAAAGAGGCAAATGAGCAAGAGTAGCAGAAACCAGCTAAAAATCGAGAAAAAAAGTAGCATAATTAGGAAGCCGAAGGCAGAAAGCAAATGCCCATCTCCTTAGGCCAAAAGGGACTAAAGGAATCGAACAATCAGCATTAAGTCATAATTGGCCACTTTGCAGAAGCAAAAAACAGAGACGTCCGGTTTTACGTCAGATTACCTACCGTTCCACACTATCCTCATTCCCCTGAACGTCAGTCTTCCCACCGTTGACTTTATTTTCGGTCAAGGGTGAAGGCTGTTGGCGCTGTGTTGATGGAGGCGGAGGGGAAGGTGTACCTGCACGCGGCACGCAGATTGGACCGTCAGTGGTGTGAGCGGCCCTCTCTCTCTCCTCGTCCCTCGGTCTTCTGCCTTCCCTTGAACTTAAGCTAAAGAGAATGAAAGGTTCCTATTTCCACTTTACATGGCTACTGAATTGAAATAACTGATATTTGTTGCGTGTACAAACCGGGGTCGACGGCGCTCGTGGAAGGAACGTATGTCTGCCTCCATTTCCATCTCCTCATAGCGACGATCTCGTGGACTGTGGTGTCCACGACGATGGTGGTGGCGATGGTAGTCACGTCGATGGCTGGAGGGAGATCTAGAGTAGCTTCGACGGTGACGTCGTCTCTGTAACAGGGAAGAGAAGCTGCTAAATAGACTAATTAGGGTTCGGGGAATTCCAAAGCTAAAAAAACGTAAAGAAAACGAATACACACCCTCCGATCCCAATCACTCTGTTCCGCAGCTTCGACTTCCGCCTCTTCCTCCTCCCTGCGTCGACGTCTGCTGCGACTTCGCTCGCGTTCGGATTCGGGCGAAGATGCTAATCAGGTGAGAAAAAAGGCACAACTAACAGAGGCAACAATTTCGACTAAATCAGCTTCCCAGTCGTAGCGGTTTCAATGGCCATCGTGGTGCCATGGAGTCCTACGCTAATAATACGCATTCTTTCGCATGGTATGCCAGAGTTCAAAATGCACTCATGGAAAGAAATCCCGATTTAGCTGACTAACTAGCACGTCCAAACGTGCCAAAAGGAAGCCATTCTGGCCCAAGAGGACTCAAAGTGGAAGAGTCCTTAACGCCAAACTAACTTTGATAACTTCCTATTCGCCACGATCACAGCTGAAGGCGAAATCGCGACCGTGATTTAGTTTGGAAGCCGCCTTCAAGGAGTTCCTTACAGTTCCATAGTAAAGCGCCACTTCCCAAGAACTTAAAAGTGTTCCAGGGAAGAGGTTGGGCAGCACTGAAACGGATACTAGGTAAGGAGAAATGTACACAAAAAGGAATCCCGTAAAGACGAAAGAAGCAGTGATCATGCATGTCTAGAAGGTAATGACCAACCACCCAGATTCCTCCCCATAGTTAATGAAATGAGGGCTCAAGCCCAACTGCAACTTTCGATTTTGAAGCAACGGAAGTGGAGGCTATCACGGTAACAGTCGCCCACCGCATATATCGTGATTGTGCGCATGGCGTTCTTCACTTCTTATCCTCCGTAAAATCGAAGTTACTGGTCTAATTTCAAAGTCATTGGCGATAAAACCCACCTACCGGCACCAACGAAAGAATGACTTACAGTAGCGTCGACGATTCCTGCTACGAGAGTCAACCTCCTTCCTCTCATCACGTGGCGGGGATGGTGGAGATCGATGACGTTGATTAGCGGCAGCGGGAGAGGTGAGATGATTGGGGGAAGGTCCATCGCCATGTTCCCTTGGTCGATTGACCGATCCTCCTACTCCACTGCCCCCACCGCTTCCTCCTTCGGGTTGTCGTGAGGCCTGCTCCGCTCGGAATCTCTCTTCCTGGGCCTGTAGAACACGCATGTAAACAACCTAGCGGATTTGATTATGCCAAATTACTACTCCCCCATCCTATTCATACGTTAACTACCCTGCCTATTCCTATCAGTCAAGTGAAGCAAACATTCGCCAATATAAGCTAAGTTCTTTAATTGATTTGACTGGCAGGGATTGTGACCTTGAAAATGTAAAAAAAGACTGAATGAGGGAGTTGAGAAAGCAAACGACATCATGCCTACCCATGTGCACCAGTTCACCTCTAAAGACTGAGCAACTAAATGAAACGTTTGAAGCTCATTTTCCTGGTAATTTTGTGGAATTTTGACCCGTCCGAAGAAGCCGATCGGTGCAGCAGATGACATTTGTGTCAGCGAAATAAAAACCCCCTTATTAGCCCAAACGCACTCTCACGGCGGCAAATGCCATGGCCCCCGCGGCAGAGCACACGTTGAAGAAAGCCAGATTAACCCCGAATATATTTCAAATAAAGATGTTCGCTGGGTATAACCCAATTTCATGGTCCTTTTACCAGCTAGTCACGTTAATGAATTTAGCTTAGCGGCAAGCAGAATTGGACAGACCTAGCCCCAGTTACCATGACTAGCACCGGCCAAACCTCATCCAGATGGTTCAACAATCCCTTGACCAGTGCAACCGGTGCTCACTTATAAAAAAGTGCGATTACTCTCAGACCAAAATCAGCCGACATACAGCCACGTTTTCAAATTCAACTAATCCCTTTGCATCACAAGATTAGGTGGATACCCTGCTACGGTTTCCAATAGTCGGAAAAGGGACATATTCGTAGACATCGTGACACTGAGGTCATGATAAGTAAATTCAGACAGCGCTCATGCACGTCTCTATTTCCGAAGGTGCTGAAACAATCTGTTTGGTGTAACTGACAGAGCTAGTCACCATGACCCGATAAAGACACCATTCGCACGTGACGCGGGTTGCAAACACTAGTACTAGCAGCGTCACAGTTTTACGCTGCAAATCCGTAGCCAAGATTATTTGGAGTGATTAATCTAACCGAGCATCTTCGAGACAAGATAATACCACGCACGCTTCATGCACCCTTCTAAATTGAGGCACAGACTCGCGAACTCAAATCATGAAAAAAAGTTTTCTTTTAAAAAGCGATGATCCTAGCCCCAACCATCGTCGATTTTATCTCAGCTCAGTTTCCTAACGGCCTATTTTCCATGTCTACTTGATACCTAGAACCATAGGTGGCGTGAGGTCTCCAGTTGGCCTGTATGAAGTTGATAAGTTCTGATAGTAAGATAACGGTCAGAAAGACAAACAACTGGACGGTTTTCTTAATATCAGCTTCAAGTGATTCAAGAGACTATTAAGCGCAAAAAAAGGCGGGAAATTTGACAAAACGCAACCTGCAAAACCCTAGTTGATTTCAAAGCGGCCGAGATTCGGCCATTGACGCTGTTCGGGAAGTACACGGGCACTGAAAACTTCGGATTTATTTGAAACTATGTGAATTAGCCGGCGATAGGGCATAGAAATTGACCAACGAAAAGTGCCCGAAAAATCCACCATAATGCCCTAAGAAGTGAAATTTCTGCGTGTCCATTAAGCCCACTTCTTCAAGAAAACTAAAAATAAAGCTTGGTCTCCACTCGAAATGGGTTACTAAAACCAGGAATTCCCCTTCGAAGAAAGAGGAAAAACATAGGGTTACAAAAGGAATGTAGAGAAATGATTTGACATTTGCCACGAATGAGGCTGAAAAATATTACTCTGGTCAAAAAAGCGAAAAAAGAGACAGTTTGAGAAAACACCAATTTTGATATAAATCTGACTTCATCGGACGATTCTAAGAAGCCAAAAGCATTTAAGCGATAAAATACGCCACATGCTTCCCAAAAATGGTCCATAAGAGGTTGGTTTCACAGCACACTAGTAACTCTGTTTGCTATCAGAGGTTCAATCTGATCCAGAGGACATGATTTTAGCCGCGACAAACCATATGAACGCTGATTTTTTTTTAAATTACGACAGGATTCCCCTTAGAGTCACAGACTCTAAAAATAATGAAAGCAACGAAGGTTTAGCGACAAAAATGACCAAGTTATCGAATTCCCATGGCTTCTCACCTTGCTACCGAGAATTTCGGCCTTTCTGGCTTCCAAGAGGATAGCAGGGACGCCGCCAGTCGTATTCATCGCAGAAAGAAGCAGGTCCCAGAGCTCTGTGACGAAGATCCGCGCACTCTTGCTGCCGAGGAAGGCCGTGAGGTTAATTTGAATATCTTTGGGGTCGGGAAACTAGAAGAAATGGAGGAGGAAGAAGAGCGATGAAGACAATGAGAAGACGTTACAGGGACTAGATAGTGTCTCCCATTAAAGAAGGACAACGGGACTAATATTATTTGGAGACCACTGTAAAAATGGTACCGGTAGATGCAGTGGCAGAGTTCAAACTGCGAGCCATCGCTCCAACACACTTAAGTTGATAGTAGCCCCTGGCAACACCTAAAAGCCAATCAAAATGCATAAAAGAAAGGTGCTTATGCGTCAAGAGAAGTCAAAAACGTTATTGCGCAAACCAACCTGATACCCATCAACATCCTCACAAAGACAATCATGGCTTGAAAATGACATGTTAAATGTTTATGGATTTTAAGGGGTAATCGAAGTGTGGAAGAAGGAGTACACTCTTACCTGCTCAGAAAGCATATTTACGACGAAATCGCAGACAATATCATCCTCGTAGGAGAGAAGCTCTGTGATGCGCTTAATGATCCAGGGTTTAATGGATTCGACGTTAACTCTTTGTGTATCGACCTTAAGATAGTTTTAGTAACGAAGGGAATGGGCACCAACCTTCTCATTCAAGTTGTCTCCAAATTTCATGCTTTTCAGCAGCTTCTTCTTCTTATCTGTAAATCTGGAATCCTGGTCTGTATTTGTGCCCTGGTGAATGAAGAAGTATAAAAAGAGGACGCAGATTACTTTAAAAAAGCCCGCATCCGTCATCTTGGAATTCGAAGTCAAGTAGGCTATCGTACCAACATTGCATCCAATCAACATCGAACTTGCAATAGTTAATCACCTTTAACAAAATGAATAAGCGGATTTATTTTTTGCATAGCGATTCGCAGCAAAATACTTACATTGCAATTAATGCTGCAATAAACTTGTACACTCTAGCTTGGAATTAGTCTACTTCTTTTCGTGCAAATATAGTGGATTAGTGGCGAATAGTTCCCCGGACAAATATATCGTGCGCTTTACAAAAGGAGCAACCCTTGTCTGCAATTTTTGTCACTGGATAGTTTATTGTATCCTAACTAAGCTAATCAACTGCGTACCTTGAATTTATTGGAGCAATTTGAAATAAGGCATTTACTGAAAACATTGTGCCATTTTATCTGGTCTAACAAAGAAAATTCTTTTCTTAGTCTGCGGAACTTTAGTCTTTTAATCTCTGGTAAAGTTAAAGGGATGGAAGTCAATTGACATGATCGGGTAATGGCGCGTTCAGAGCAAATGAAACGTCTCATGTTTTGCCAGTCAGAATTTGCCGCTGCATCTGTTTTGGTTGTTTATTAATTAGTTCTAATATCTTTTGACAGGGTAAGCAGTCACAATCCTTTATGACGCGAGTGATGGATGAAGAGGCATGGCCGCGTTTGCACTTGCCGCCTCCAACATCTTACAGCTGCATTGTTGACAGGGGCTCAACTTGTAGACTCTTACTAGCCTATAAAAGTAAAACACTGAAATTATTTGATCTCTTTACGAACAGCAACATTGAAAGTAATTTTTTGAAACTAAACTAGCAAAAACCACACGTCAAACGTTTGTGATGCGAAACTCGTACGGAATCCCCATTCACCTGAGACTGCGAATAGAGTTTTAACAAGTGCCGCAGCTCAACATTCTGATTTCGCAGCGCTTCGTTGTCAACAATGAGTCTTGATCGTGCCTGCAAGATGGTGAGGTAGCGCTGTAGTGTCCGTTTCAGTCCTGTCCACATTCTTTTCTTTTCATCTGGGGCAAAAGTATTTCTGCCGTAAAAAGCAAAAGAACCTGTTGCACTTTTGTTCCTTGTTTTCAACTCTTAAAGTTGGGCCACTCATCAACTTGGAGGAAATAGAAAAAGTTTTAAATGACGAAAAAGCCAAGTGAGATTAACACATACAGATATTTGTGCCAATGTTCACGATCCATTTCCATGTCGAGGAGGTCCTGTTGACGCGCACTAACTCGTTGGGTTCCCTTGGCAGCACCGTCCTTTTCTGCAACTCCATTAATGACGTCTTCGGGCAGGCTGGCGCTGACAGGGGCGGTGCTATTCATCGCTCGTCCAATAGCCGCCACGGTGGTGTCGTGTACGCAGTTCTCTACAGCAAAGCGATGCAACACCTGTGGTACATCGATTGGGTCGATGAGACGAATAACGATGGAAGCCACTTCCTCGTTGAAGGTAGGTGCTTCAGTTGGCGCGAGACTCTCTGAAGGTGTTGTGCTCTGTGAATCACACTCCTGAAGCTCACTTCTTCCACCCTCTGTCGGCGGATCTTGCCCATCTAGATGGAAAGGCAATTATATACTCTAACAAAATTGAGGACAGATTCCTTTGTCCTTTGCTGTAGAAAGGGGTGATGAACAGCATGGAAATCGTATTACCGAGGAAAGGCAAGACTAACAATAATTATTACTTTGGTCACTAAGGATTTTGTGCGCCTGGCTAACTTGCGATGCAGAGAGCGGTACAATGCAACAGTTGGATAACCCAAGTAAGAAGCAACAAAAGGTGGCTTACAAGCAGGTGACACCGGCGGCGGCATGGGTAAGGGTTGCGGTCTATTCATATCACAGGGCAGGATGAAGTAGGTGAAAAGTTTGTCCAACAATTCTTCACTATTCACCTTCAACACCTAAAATTTGTTTAAAACAATCGCATTGCTTGGCGCATTTAAGTGGTCGTTAATGTGTCAGCGCAAAACGCACGTTGAGGACCGCGTCCAGTCGAATGAGCTTCTGGTCGTCGAACGGCAGGCCTTTTAGCAGCTTTTTCATCTTCACTTCGATCAGAAATTCCTACGAATGAGGAGGTGGTGCTGTTATCTGTCGTCGGAAAGGCGCATTGTTTTACTTATGAAGACCTACGGGTTCAAAGGCGAGCATTGTCAAAAATTTTTCCACAACATCCTTTGGTGCTTCTTTTAGAGTCTGTGGCAGCCGACATTTTGACGACTTTCTGATTTTAGCTGACTGGCTGCAACGACCAAGTAAATAATGAAATGTGGTTGACTAACAACAAGGGCAGAATGAGCTTGAAGGTTTACGGACAGTCCAGACGGCTGTTTGACACTTGCCTCTTGATGGTGGGCGCTTGCAGCACTCGCGCAGCGATTGAGTTGTTGCGCCTTTCCCTTTCCGCCAGCGAAATTGGTCCATTGTTTTGCATAAAGGCGCTAGAATTGAAATAGCAGACATGCTACCATAAGAATTTATTATCTTGTCTAATTACGTGAAGTGACCCTGGATGACATGGCCGTGCCGACAGCCCTTCACCTCACCTCTGCATCAATGGCGTACTCACGACGTCAGGAAAGACTCAGGACACTACAGAGAGTTTTCATTAACCTCAAAAATGCTTATCGACCTATAACAGACTATCAATGGATAAAATTCGGGGAATCTTAGCATCAACTGGATCAAATATCGGCCGATTTGAATAGGTCATGTTGACCTTGGAATAAGCCAATGGCAAACGGACATTACACATCAGGTGGCGTCCAAGTGAGTCCCAGTTGCTGCTCCATGATAACTTTATCGGCAGCCATCAACTTTTCGGCGTCTTTCCTCAACTCATCCTCGTTCATAATCCAAACATCGCGAAAATTTTGTTCCTCAAATTTTATTAGCGACCTAGAAGGTTAGAAGGAAGGCAAGGAATTCGCGCAGCGGTTGTTTTAACCAATTGCCTAACGTCAGGATTAGAAACAAGTTCTCTTACTTTGACTTCTTTTGCAAGTCTCTGAAAGCTTCCATCATTTTCTTGTAGTCATCTGAGAGGCTCAAATTCTCATGTCTAAACACGATAAGAGTTGTCTCAGTAAATAGATTTTCGTTCAAGAATTTGCGCTGGCTATGGTTACTGACATACCGAAGGGATTCTTCCTGCTTTTTGGAGAAAACACGAAGACGGTTGAGTTGATCCTGTAGTTGCGTGATTTTACGCTTCTGCTGAGATCGCGTGAACGTATTCTCCTCGTCTCGTCTCTTCAGAACTTGAAAGTTGTATTCTAGCTTCTCCAAATTTAACTGGTAGGTTGCTTTCATCTGCTGCAAATCTGTTTCCATGTTCTTGCCAAAGCGACGCAAAAAAGAGGGACTTTTTAAAACCTTCAGAAAAGAGTGTACTTAGTCATTATAAGTAGATGTGTTTTAGTGATCATTTTTACCTGAACTTCCGTTGTTAATCGTAATTTGAGCGCATTGAACTCCTCCGTGTGACTGGTTCGCAGCCTTTGGATCAACTCCTCGAGTTCGGCAATACGCTTTTTTCGTTCCTCTAGGTAGTCCTCCTGTTTCTTCCTCAGTTCAGCCATAAAGTCCTCCCAATCGGTGGTCTGCTCATTCAGTAGATTCTCGCGATCTTGCAGAAAGGCTTTCTACTTTCACAAGAACATGATAGAGTGTACAAATTACCTTACTTAATGGCTATTTTTGGCGGGAACTATTTACTAATCAAGTCAAGAATAGTAGTAATGCCATCTAAGTTTCTCATTTAGCTTTCACTAGTCATTCTTCTGTCATGGAGTCACCTTATTAACCTTTATGGTTTGAACAATAGCCATCTGAACGATTGAAGAGTAAAGACCTCCGTGGTCAGGTCTTTGTCCCCTAATAATGCGGACTAAGAGCATGGCAGGATACTAGCACACCTTTCACAAATACTAGTCTAGCATCCCTGAGTGAATGTACTGGCGATTTGAGAGCCTGCGTTGCCTCACCACGCGGACGTACAACTCCCTTTTACCGTTTGATTACAGTTTTCTGAGATCCTTTAAGTAAAGAGGTGTCGGAAGTGATATTTTTGAGCTAACTCCAATTGATTGACTGTGTTTGATGTTTACCACACACACACACAGATCAGTCTTGTCGAGGTTAGCAACGTGCGACTTAGAAGAGTGTGATGGATAGTGAATGGACCGCATGGAGTATCGAGACCACTACCGTCACAACTCATTTAGGCGTCAAGGCGTTTAAAATGTGCGGCATGGTTTAACAGCTCATGGAAGCGAAACGGTGGAAAGTAGCATCCATTCGGCTATTGACTCCGTTGATTATCCCCGTCAATGACAGCGCACGCAAATTCCCGCACTGCTCTCACTGGACGATTCTAACTAATACTCTAACCTTCCTCAGTACAAATTTTTTATTGAGCTGTTCATCTCCATAACCAAGCTGTATTAACTACTTTAGAATGGTACGTCCCACCACTGAACCTTCTTTGATGGGTAAGAGGAAATTCCACAGCTTAATGACAAAAGTTATTACCGCTTCGTTAAACTTCGCCGTCTTGTAGCACGAGGCCTAAGTATGCGCCAACAGTAGAATCAAAGCGTTTACTGTAAACAGATATAAAAATTCACTCAAGAACTACCTCGATTTCTCTCAACTCAAAGTCATAGGCGCGTTGCATTGACTTCATTTGAGATTCCATTCGTTCCACCATGATATCAATATCTTCTGTTCGTTTTCTGAGCTCCTTTACAAAGTGGTCGTCTTTGGCTTTTAACTCCTGTAGAAGTAATTTTAAAAATAGCTCATTTATTCCCCTTCAAATTCCGTGGTTAGTTTTCTTTCAGATTGCCTCCTACTTATTCGCTTAAGTAGAGCCAGTTTGAAGTACTTGATTTGCATTATGAAACGCATCAAAAAATTCGAAGAACAATGTGGCTGAGAAAAGGAGAGCAACACACCAAATGAATGTCATAGATCAGTTTGTTTTTCTCATCGATGATTTTAGCACAGTTGGTCTTCAATTCCTCAAAAATCTGGTAACACAGAAGAAGGCATTTAAATTGTGGGCCAGAGTGTGACTTCGTCTTTATTTACATAGTTGGCTTACGTCATGCAACTCGTGGGCGCCTTTTGTGGTTTTTATCTCCTCCCATTTTTCTTCAACCTATGAAAGGAGATTTATGATTAGAGTGGAACAGAGTGGAGTTGAAAACGTATTAAACAGGCACAGGAAGACACACATCCTCAAACAACTTCGCCGCTGCTTTTTGTTCCGCATCAAGTTTGGCCTGTCGAATGGCATCAAGCTCTTCTTCTTCCACCCGACGTAAATTTTCACGGGCGTCACAGGCCACTTTGAGATTGGTGATGAAGGCATTGCCATTGCGACAGAGGTTGACGATTCGTTGTGCACTCAACGCCACCTGTGCATTGGCTAACGGATTTGAGGTAGCTGACGCAGTCGTTTCGTCATCTGTTGATGCCTTTTCATCGAAGTAGCCGGGACTGAAAAATGGTTAAGAAAATAATCCTGAAAAAAATCGAGACCTTACACAGAAAAAGGTGTGGCGACTTACCGTAAAGATGCCACTCTCTCTGCAATTCGAGCTTGACGGGCTGCTATTCGCTCTTCAAGATCGTCAGAGTTGACACTAGGACCCTTGTCACGACCCTCCTCATGGTCAAAATAGAGTTTGCGTGTGTGCTTATCCATCTAGTAAAGAAAAATTACGAACCACGCAATGCCATTGCAGCAAAGCAGACAATGTTTAAAATTAAGTCGAAAAATATATTGCTAGTTACACTTTAAAAAAATCTCACAAATTTTAGCAGCCAAAGTCAGTAAAATAAGCACCAGCTGTAAATGGGGTTATTTGGAACAGTAATAAATTCAGCCATAAGCACAAGTAAGCGCAAAAAAATACTGGCTGTGCATTGACCGCGTTAGGTATTTCTATCAACTTGAAGATTGTCCAGCCAAAGTATCTTCGTATTTCGTGGCCAATGTTTAAACAAGCCAGATTGAAAGTACAAATCTTTAGTTTTACTGCCCTAGATACTTAAAAGAAGCAAAGTATTTATGTTTATATGATTTTTAAATGATTTACAGAAATTACGTGATGCGAATCAGTCACAAGAACAAAATTACCCTCGTTGTACCTAGGATACTGTCTTCAACGTTCTAAATTCACAAATCTATAGTCACCGACTCGAGTAATGAAGCACAAATTGGTTATTACAGTCAATTATTGTTATTTTCAGAGTGAGCGGGAAGCGTTGCCACTGAGTCAAGGCTGTTCTGTCAGTTTGGAAAAAAATTTTGCTGAAATATCGGTTTAATAAGCTTTTTACAAATTCCTGACACCAGCTCATATTTAGAGACCCTATTATGCGAATGAAGTCAAAGGGATGCAAATTTAAAGAATCGTTATTTAATGTTTCATATAAGTTTGTTTAACTGGTTTTTTTTTCGTTAAAAAAGCGGTTGTAAGAGATGTTATGCTTCTGGAATTTTTAACTTTTTATTTGGTTCTGCAACATTTTGAGGCTCTCTCGAAGCCAAAAGAAGGCAGAATGCTAGAGTAGAATATACGTATTCAACGGACATAGGGAAATAAGCTGCTGGCATGGCCCGGAGGCTAGCCGACACAGCTAGAGCAATACAGCCACCTTTGTAACCTTGACCGAAACCGGTATTTCCAACAAACAAAGTACCACAATTCAAATGACAGATGCAGCATTTCCGCAAAGTGCGAGGTGGAATGATGCAAGCGCTCAAAACGTCAAAAAAATTATCAAAATTATGTGCAATTTGTCCCCCTCCCCTTAAAGTCGGGTGAAACCGAGCGGTATGGATTTTGAATTTGTGTATATACTGGATCTGATGAGCATAAATCAGAGGTGCGAACACGCTCTCATGCATAAGTAGTAGACGTTTCAAAATACGAAGCATTAAATAGTTGTTCTCTTCTTTTGAGCGCCGTCCCCGACATTTCATTAGCATGCATTTTGCGTCAGACATCACAATGGAATGAGCGTTGGAACAAATACTTACGAGCTAAAGGTGCCATTTTATCAAGTTTCGAGCGCGACTGTGGAGACACTTGGCCGCCACGTCACTGAATCTCTTCGTCCGGCTTAAAACTAAATTCTGAGTAAGAGTTTCTGTCGAGCATCAGCGTATCTATAAAAAAGACGGTAAAACACCGATTTTCTTAAGCAGATATGGTGTAAATCTCCGCACCGAAAGGAACCTTTTCTAGGTGGTCCACGGTTAGTGTCGCTTCAGTTGTTAATATCGTCTTTTGCAGAACACGGTAAAGGGGAAGATTTCGAAGACGAACGTGGTTCCTAGCCCTGCTGTTATGAGATGTAAGCGGTTTTTCCCACGCGTAGCACATGAACCTCTTTTGGACCACTACGGTTTGTCACCGGCGGTGCAGATCGGGGTGGAAATCCTGTAAAGTCGAGTCCACTCTCCACTGTCACCAATGTAGCTTCCTGAGACTTCTTTGAAAGCAAAAGAGGGCATACTACTAGGGTAGAATATGTATACAATAAACAGGGGATATGGAGTTGCCTGCATGGTCCGAAAGCCAGCCCCCGCTGCTAGGAAATATGGCCAAATAAGTGACCGAAACCAATACCGGTAATTAGAACAAACAATTTATTCCATCACTTTTGTGTTCTAGGGAAATGCCATTTCATCTGTAAGCGATATAAGATAACTTAGTTTTAAAGCTTCGTATCGTATCTGCATTAGGACATCAATAAAGCAAAGTCGCGTTTGTAGAACCCGAATAGTTAACAAGGGAGCTCAATTTTAAAATTGAAGCTGCAAGGAAGAAGAGGTGCAAAATTCTACCTGAGAAACCACGGCAAATGCCCCTTTTCCTTAGTAAATGTGCTTTTAGGACTTTAGTTTTTACGTCTAGCTAAAGATACATGCAATGGTTAGCAGTATTCCCTGTCTTAAATCCATTTCAGAAGAATCATTGACATGGTCAAGTGTCCTCTCAATGGCATAGCAATTCAATGACAAAAGCGATTGGCTCGTGTGTGTTTTTTTAAGACACTTTGCGTTTAGATAGCTGACGCAAGAAATTAAGAGGCAGGTGTAGTACTTTGTTCATTTGTACTATCGGTTTTGGTCAGAGTCAGAGGGGTGGCCATCTTGCCCTAGCTGCGTAGGCTGGGCGCTGGGCCATGGCAGCGGCTTATTTCCCTCAGTCCGTTGAATATACATATTCTACTGTAGCATTCTGCCTTCTTTTGCCTTCAAGGAAGCCTTGGGACCCTACAGGGAGTACCATTAAAATTTGTTGTTTGTGCCACCAGCGCTTTTGACTTAAAGTCAATGAATACCTTGGTCATTTAACCTTTACTACGCTGCTTCTCCTCTATTTCTTTATAAAGACTGCAGAGGTTTCATTATGGTAGCATAATTCTTTTACAAGCGTTTAATTACACCTACATTTTAGTTCCCGCATCAACATATCCTAGACACACTGACAAATTCTTACTCAGCCTTAATGCACCTAATGTTAGTTTGTATACAGTTGTTTAATAAATTTTGACTAAAAACTGATGGTTTTATGAGGTCGAATTGGCAGAAAAAGGAGAAATCGTGAAGTTGACCAAAAACGGAGGGCCAAAAACAAAGTATTCCAAAATATTCATTTTTTTTTCAAACTTCATATTGACGTTAATTTGATTCTTGTCACTTATATCCCAAATTATTTTAAATTGGACCTAACTTACCATCCGTATCTTTTACGATTAGTGGGATTAAAGTTTTACAAGACTTCATAAGCAGAATTGGGATCTTTATAAAGCCAAAATTTTCGCACGCAGAAATGCTTAATTTTGATGGTTACTCACAACACTTTTGCACTAAACCTACCTAAATAGGTTTGAGTACATGAAGATTCCGGTATCTTTCCCTCAAAAATAGCAATTTTACTTAATAATGCATCAAAGCTAATATTATCGTTTCTAAGGCACCATAAATGTACTTATTTTTCAAAAGCGCTTACTTGCCCTTTTAAATGTTGAACTTATGGACTTTTAACTATAGTTATTAAAAACTTTGTTTTATACGATCCTTACAGAAGCGCTAATTAAAGCGTATTCACAGGCGTGTGTATAATGTGCTTCTGCAGTTGACCAGCTGATCTTTGAAATAATTTTCTTCAAAAGTTTCCTCCGAACATCTTGACTGATATATATTTTAAACTTCTGATGCCTCGGAAACACCTCATCGTCCGGAAAATTCTTGAGAATGTTCCCGCAAATCATTTCATGCCTCGACCCTACTACGTAAGCTTAGTAAAGGCTTATTGTTCAATAAATTCCATTCATTATGTAGCTGGCGTCTTCTTCTTTTAGCTTGATTTGTTGGATTCAGCAGAGGCAAGGAATACAATTATTTGTACCGATGAGGACGTTACACTGCAGTTCTTAGCTCAGACACTCTTTGGAGATATGTCTGTAAAATATCCCGGAAAATGTATGGTCATTGTTATTTCGGATAGCAGTTTGGTTGAAAGCGCAGCTGAAACCTTCAAATATGTTACCGACACCCCGGTTTTAGTAGTTTCTGATGCTTTCGCTGATATTTCCAACACCGCTAAAGTCGTTTTTATGTCTGCAGAATCAGCTGCGAATTTATGCTGCGGTGAGGTTCCTACTTTCCTAATTCATGAGGTATGATTTTTCTTCTCTTTTAATCCTACATTTTTCGTAGAGGGCGTTTCTCCTCATTTTGGACAATTGCGAACTTGTTCTTTCACCGGGCCACCCCTACCAGCGACTATTTCCGTACTCAAAAGATCCTCTTAGCGAAGAACAAATTGAAGAGATTTGGAATCGAGATCTTTCCTTCTACTCTTCTATATCCCCTAGCTACCGGGTTCTCGCTCTAACCTCTACCATCCTCCCAGCCGGCTGTTCCGATCATCTCCTTGCCAAACGCTACATCTGTTCGTTGGAGGACCGTTTGGGTTGCAGGCTGGAGACTACCTCAGAGTTGATTAACCTCCTCTCCCTTGGTGCTCAACCAGAGGAGGAGGAAATTCCGCTCCCACCCGCATCAAGCAACGTTGACGATGGTGATGGCCAACATTCAATTCGTGAAACTGTCCTGCGTCTTCTAAAAGAGGCTCGCGATTTCCTTAGTGACGTTGACTTTGCCGGGTCAGAGGAAAATGTCGCTACTACAGGACAGCGTGTTATAAATGTCCCCTACTACTGTTTACGCTCTGTGGCACAATGTGAATCCATCACAAAAGAATTGGGTGTCTACTGTGGAGCACTCATCGCTCGGGTCTTTTTGCGTCACCTGTATCGTTTGGAGCGAGCTAGAGCAGGCATTTTAGAGGCTAGGAGACAGCTTGAGCATGGAGAGGACCTGCTCACGCGAATCCTCCGCTACACGGCTACGCAGCTGTCAATGATTGCACGACTGTTTCAAACCGTTTGCGACAAGTGGGTTGAAAGGAAAAATTTTGAAATATTACTCCTTCTTAAGATTTGGACTGGCTGTTTTTTTTCCGTAGTTGCATGACGAGGGAGGAGATACGCACTCTAGCATCTCCCCGAGTCCTGCAATTGGTGGATCGGTTGCGAACACTGAAACCGACAGGATCCTACCGGATAGAGGCAGTGTGGAGGACAGAAGGCGTCAATGAGGACACAGGTTCAGATTCTGACGGTGGAAGTGGTGGATTGGCCTCTCATAGTAGTTGGAGTAGTAGTGGACGACGATCCAGATTACGTGGGAGATCTACTTCTTCCAGCTTCATCGCTCCACACGGATTTGAAGCCATGAGTGGAGATGACGACGAGGAGGACGATGATTGTACCGAAGATTGTGAGGACTCCTCCTCATTTTCAGGCGTTGACTCTGTCTGCTCAGAAGATGATAATGATATTGTAAGTACGTACAATGATGACAGCATCGATAAGGATAGCGCCTATGATAACGATGGTGAAAGTGGAGGGGAGAGTGATGCTACTGATGTCTCAATGTAAGTGTTGTGTGTTTTTTGTTTTGATTATTTGGGACTTGAGGCCATTGAAGGTGTATCACTCCACTATGTGGCATCATTTAAATATTCTCTTTGACATTTCCGTTAGCTGTTTATCTCTACCAGTCACGAGGTTTGTCTTCAGTAACCTAGCCTTAACAGTGTGGCAGAGAAAACGATAGGTTGGTGTCCAATCATGACATAGTTTTAAAAGAAAGTAGGTTTGAAAGTGCTGCAGAATTTTGGCAGCCTTGCCTATATGGGAAACGCGTTTTCTTGCACAGACCTGAGCGATTCTTTACAATGAGTGAGTTCTACATGACTCACTTTTCGTACGCTTGTTCGTCTAAAATTGGGATCAACTGTAGCCTTTTGAAGCGCCACCACCTTTTTTAATCTTTGCCACCTCATTTCTATTCTATTCAGCCGAGTTTTGACCTGCCACTAATCTCTGCTTCTAACGTGGTTTCACTTGTTACTCATTTAAGTAGTGTGTGTATAGGGCTACCACACATCCTATTTGTCATTTATTCTTCTAGGGGTTTATCCTCTGGAATTCGACGCAAATCCACTCGAAAGCCATATCGGAGGCCTCACAAAACGCGTTAGTTGCTCCTCCTCTCCCCTATTCATTTCCATTTCAGTGACATGTCCGCTTTCTTGTCATTTGCTTCATTCCTCCTCAAGGCTCTTCCCCCGTCATTCGTGGCAGCCGTGGCGGTTCTCGCCTTGTATACCGCGTACTTCCCGATAATCCCGACAAAGAGAACACTGTTCCTCCTCTTTGCGGCCTTCTATTAGTCGGTGGGTGTCAGTTTTCTGCCTATGCGCTACCCCGATTCATCGAGGAGTACTGCAATTGGGATCCCGAGATAGCGTTTGTCCGTCCTGGCTACTTCTTTGTGCCTGGCGCTTCTGGTAAGTTAAACCAATGCTAATTTCGCCTCGATATACCCTTTCTTATTCATACCAAGGCTCAAACTAACTTGGCTACTAGGAAACGAGTTGTGGATGGCCTTGACGCTTGATATTTCTTGCATGCTTTTTTGTTTTGGGGAATAAATTCGCTCATTCACTTTTGCAGACGACTTTGCATTGTTGATGCTCCTTATCTATCGTTTGTCTGGGAAGAACTCAAGGGAATGTTTCTTAGTATTGCTCAGGCATTTCCACGTGTAACTGTTAGTTGAACCATGGTGGAATACACCTTACTGCTACGTCTTGTAAAACATGGCACCCTATAAGAAGTGAACAGCGTTAAAATTTTTTCCACGCAGAGCAATTGAAGACTCTGACACTCTCGGCAGACGTGGGCAGCACACAGGAGGAGACAGTGGCAAGTTTTCGTTGTGGTGGTGAGGTGAATCTTCTTGTGACTACTCAATCAGGTCTGGCCGCTGCCTCCTCTCTTCCACGCTGCAATCTCATTGCATTATTTCATCCCTCCACCTCTCTTGCCACCTACCTGTCGGCGAAATCTCGTTTGCGATTGGTTGCAGTCAAATCTACAAAAGCCCACTTTTGGCACTTCTTGGGATCCGATGGATTGTCTCTTCGTACTCGGTTTGTGATAGCTGATATTGGTATTTCAGTAACATGGCAGCTGTTGGAAATCCCCCACAGTGGTTGTTGTCGTTGTTTAGGCAATTTTAAATAAGCGTGACAGAATTTTCCTCTTGCTGTGAAGTGACGTAAATGGAGGTCATCCGTTACTATGAGCACTTTTCCATTGGTCACAATAAATACTTAGTAATGGGATTCAGATAGCCTGTCAAAAAATCGGGCGGCCGTTCAATTATTTGCCTCGCTATGCTTTCCAAGTGGATGCATTCACTGTATTTTCTGAATTTCTAGCTTTCAAGAGATGGAGCGAATGCTGGTTCAACGATGCAGCAATTCTAACCTCATTGCCGATGAGCATGATGTGGACGCTGACTACGTAAACGGAAAGTTTACTTTTCTGCCCAAAGTAGGTGATCGCTTCTGGTTTCCTGTGAGAAGCTTATGGTGAATTATGCGTTTTAAAGTAACAATGCAGGCAATAAGTCAGCCACATTCCCTCTTGAGGAACCACTATCTCACTGGTTTTGGAACAGCCTTGTTGAAAACGTATTGCCTAGATGGTGCATGCCAGAAAGGCATAAGCATAACTCTTTTTGCCCTCCAGGTCAACCTTCTACAAAATATTGTATAAGATGTGTCTTCCTTTTTGAATCCTTCATTGCATCTATAGAAGGTACTTGTGGAGGGGAAATAGTTTACCGAAACGTAAATGTAGAACTCCCTTCCTGTTGTAGAAAAAGGCCTGCCGAGCAATAGACGTAGTAAATCACTACTGCGCTCGTCTGCCTTGCAATTTCATGACACGTTTGGCGCCGCGCTGGCGTCTCACTATGCGCCAAGTAGTAGGTGATTCAAGCGATGCAGTGGAGGGTTTGGATCCCGCAGCTCTTCTTACCTGTCCTGATCCCTCTCACACTGCTGCCCCAAGCAACACACTCGTTTATCGCTGCGCCCTGCAAATGCCTATTAACTCACCCGTCCGTAAGGTGGTTTGGGTGAGTGTTTTACTTGATATTTGAGCGCTTACTTGGTTCGCTCAGAACCTCTGGTCAATGCTGTCAGGCCAGTCCCTTTTTCGTCTCTTGCTCTCTTTCCTTTGACTCTAACAAAAGATGTTGCATACCGAACGCGTTTCATGACGTACGGAAAGGTGGTTAAGAGGCAATGATTAGTGAGATTCGTTTTCCATATCCATCACTTCATTGGTCTTGCCCCCCAATTTGAGTCCTTTTTGCTGGTTGGTTAATGTTGACTTCTGCCTATAGAGTGAGTGGTCGATGTGCAAGAAGATGGCCAAATATTCTGCAGCTGTGCGCATGGGTCAGCTGTTAATGGAGGCACGAGAAATCGATGTGCGTGGACGCCCCATCCTCCGCCACACGCCGATAGCTGCCGCCACCGCAGCCTCTCGCCGCTTGCGTCCCACCCGCGAACGCTCCCCTCCAAAACATAAATCGAGCTACTTAATTAAAGTTAGTAGCGCCTTTGTTTCGTTTCATCTCAATGTTTCCGTATTGAGTTGTTTTTATTGGCGTGGCTACAGAATTAGGTGTGGTTGATCAGACTTTCTTCTATTTTAGACTCCAGACTCACTGATCAAGTGCCTTGCTAAGGAGGAGAGGGGAACTATGGGGCAGAATCGTCTCTATCTTATCGATATTCGTCACCTCGACACCGCTCTGAGTCGCCTGCAGCGTGAACAAAGGAGTCAGGGTACTTCATCCCACATTGATTTCTTCCCTGAGGCTGAGAATCGGGTCTTCGCTATGCTCACCACAAAACCCATTCCATTTGTCAGCGGACAATTTAACGTCAATTCATTATCCCCTGTGGCGGGTGTTTAATCTGTACGAATCCAATTTTAGATCCCTGAGTTCTCAATATTTACTCGTTCGGGTGAGGAAACAGTGCATATTTATGAGGCCTCCTCCTGTCCTCCTCTAAATATTGATCAACTCAATAGACTTTCGCGTTTTCATAGGATCATTTTCAAGGTGAGTGGCGATGTTTCACCTCCGATCTTAGTGATTTCTTCTTTGTAGTCGGTACTGCGGTTCGAAAAGGACTATTTAATGCATTTTAATTTGGTCGATGCACCCTGCCAACTTCTCATTGTGCCAGTGAAGCAAGGTACTGCTTTGTTTATATCATCAGCTAAAAATTTTCCGTTTAATTTTGTCAAGTAACTTTCCATGTCCTCCGTATGTTTTAAATCTATTGCACTTCAAATGTTTAGTGTCCATCGATCCAAATGTTCTTCAAATCTTTATTTTCTTAACTTCTGAAATTGTATAACAGTGCCAAACGGGTGCGTTTGCGGGAAAAATGGAAAAAGGGCCATCACTTTTCCTTGTGATTCCTTTTTAGACAGCCAGAAGATCGATTGGGACCTCGTAAACCTCTGTCTTAATTCTTACATCGCCTCTGTTGGTGACTGTCGATTGCCGGTTCGTTGGCGCCCCGCTCCACCGTTACAACTTCCTATTGAGGCAGTGCCCTTGACACAGCTACTTTCGCAAACCGCCAGTCCTCGAACTGTCTTTCATTTTGTTCCGGACGACTTTATCAATGCTGTTCTCACACCAACCTATCGCAACGTGGAGTATCCGCCGCGCTATTACGTTGTTGCTATTCGGTACGCCTTTCTTATATTTTGTCTCAGATTTTGTTTTCACTTATGCAGCATCTAAGCTGGATAAGCGGTTGTGGGCTAAAGATTAACTTGCTTCATTGAGAAGCTGCACTTCAGTTGCTTTGGATGTGTTTTGCGTGTTGCTACTTTTGGTAGCATGTGCATTCATCAGCCTGGTGTGGAAAATATGCCCCTTTTTCGTTGATTACTTGCTTTTCTTCTTGTTCACTGAAAAGGTATCTGATGCCAGCATTGTGGGCGAATCGCAACTCAGCTCCATCTGCTAAAAGACCGGTATAGGTGGCACGTGCCCTCATTAACTTAATTTAGAGAACATTGTTGTGCGTGACTGATTGGATTTCTGCGGTCAATTAGCGTGTAATTTCGATTACCTACCTCAAATGAAATGGTTTTCCTCTCTTGAGGCAAATGGAATGCTCAGATCAGTAGCACACACTCTGGCTTAGATAAAGCATCCTTAGGAATCAGATTTATCTACCGAAGAGCTGGAATGAGTGGTGCGTTTGCATTTCCTCACAGGAACGATCTGTCTCCTGCCACGGCGTTTCCTTCTCCGCAGTACGCCACTTTCGCGGACTACTACGCATGTAAGTATGGCCTCCATCTGAGCGGAGCACCAACGGACCAGCCTCTGCTAGATGCCGCCTACGCTCCTCTCCGTCTCGCCCCACTTCTAGTGCCGCGAGGCTGTGTTACTCAAAGAAAGTCGAACAACGATGGTACTCCCGGTAACGCTAACTCGAGTTCAAAGCATACCCTACCCCGGCACATCCAACTCCTGGTACCTGAGTTCTGTCATCGTCATGCAATGCCTGCCACTGGTGAGGACGTTTCTGACTTCTTATTGAAGTTTAAACACGTAGTACCAGTTCTTCTAGACTTGAAATTTATAATTTTCTGGGATTTTCGTATGTGTTCTCGTTTTATTGAGTTCTTGTCCACCGTATTCCAACTTAGGTTGTCACTTTCAGCTGCTGAATCTGCAACTTAAATCTGTACTCTCGGCCGGTGTGGCTCAGGCACTAGTGCCACAGTTTGCGCACACATGAAATACACCTCCTTATCGAACTTGATCTTAAGGATTTATTAATTGGCTACTTTGCCATTGCTTGCAATCGAGTCGGCATAAGCATAGGGTTTGGTGCTGAAGCTACTGAATTCTTCATTTTAGTAGTACCTTTCTTGAAATTGCATTTTTTTTTACTCTTTTCCAGTTTGGCAAAAAGCAATCTGTCTGCCCAGTATTCTCTACCGCCTACAGCACCTCCTGCTTGCAGAAGAACTGCGTTCAGAAATCGCACGAGAGACTGGGCTGGGAGTCGTTACGCCCCCGCATCGGTTCTGTTTTCCGCCCCTCCGCTGTTACTTTACACCACAGCCATCGTCGCCGTCACCATCCCCGTCACCGCCACCATCTTCTAAGAAACAGGGGGATCCGGAGGATCAAGACTCAGAGCCAGAAGTCGTCAAGCTAACCCTTTCTCCTCCAAGCCAGCCTGAACCTCGGAACCCTATCAACGATTTCCAAGCCCTACTGCAAGAATCCGATATAACGGAATCCGATAGGGAGAGGAAACTAGATCCAGAGGTGGAAGAGGAGGAAGAAGAGGAGGTGGACGCAAAAAGTGTGGACAGTTTTGAGGAGAACGCCACAAACTTATGTTTCTTCCCACCGGAGGATGATGATGATGATGAAACCGAAGGTTTAAAGGTAAATTTCACCTTTTGGATTTGCATCGACATGTTTTATAGGGGCAGATAGTTTACAAACCCGGGCCTACAATGATTTTACAATCACTGACATTGCTGGGAGCAGGCGATTTCATCAACATGGAAAGGCTGGAAACAATCGGAGATAGTTTTCTGAAGTTCGCTGTTACCATGGATCTGTTTTTGCGGTACCCCGATGCTCACGAGGGTCATCTTAGCTCGTTGCGAAGCCAAATTGTAGGTTTTCTGTTATTTATACTTTAATTGTATGCATTCGTAGGTTGGTAATTCGAATCTCTATCGGCTCGGATGTGAGAAAAATCTGGCAGGAAGAATTGTAGGAGCGGCTTTTGAACCACACGAAAATTGGCTGCCACCCTGCTACGTTTGCGCCTCTGATCCCACAGCTAATGCTACCTCCACCAGGTAAAATAACATTGCTACTCAGCAATTTGCAGTAGCCTGTATTTTGGGCAATAAGTGCCCTTGTTGGTGTTCCTTTTACATCTGCTGCGTCTCGTGCTGTTTGGTGAACTTTTTCATAAGCTTAATTTCTTTTCGATATGTCATTTTTGTTTCTTATTGGCACACTTTTGTGCTTTCGAGGCTGTTTTGGAGTTATGTCTCTTCATCTGTCAAGTGGAGATATGAATCTTATGTCCGCGTCACTTTGAAAAGCCAATCTTTTGGTGAAGGATTGAAATCATTGTTTGAATTTTCTTCTTAGAGGTTTATGCGTGGCACTTGAAAGTGGTCAATTTACGTATTTGAGCTCGGCAGGAGTTTGGCAGTAGTGGTTTTTTTTAATAGTTGACATCTTTCCAAATTTATGGAGGGGAATTGAAGAGTTCGCTCCTAATTTACGTCTGTGAGTAGTATTTTGTACACTCCGTTTTGTTTTAGAATAAAGAGTCAATGCCCTTCGTTGACGCACCAATTCTTGACCAACAAGTCCATTGCTGACTGCGTGGAATCACTGGTCGGTTGCTATCTCACTGAACGTGGCGAGCGATCTGCTTTGAAACTTCTTCAATGGTTCGGCATCGAATGTCTCCCACCTGCAGGTTTGTCTAACACCGCTGCTTTAATGTTGGCTTTTGTAATGCTGACGCTTATTATTTCCTTCATAGAATTATCAATTTTCAAGTGCTACTTAATGGCAATGGGCGTGGCTAAGTGGTGAGAATAAACTAAATTTTCACGATGAATCATTTGAAGTCCACTGCACACCTTGAGCTCAAATGAGAGATTTGTTCTTGAATCGACCCGAATTGAACCTTTGCATGTGAAAATGTTCTAATTGAATTGAAAAGGCAGGGTCCAATTTTTTCTTCTCTCTCCTTTTTTAGGTGAGATGCAGTCCACGGGATCGCCGTGGAAACTGCCTGAAGAAAAGCCGCTATCAAAGGCAGAAGAAGCGATTGTTGAAAGGGTCTACCGTGCTGGCCGATTTTCTAAGTTGGAGAAGATAATTAGTTACACCTTCAAAAATCGCAGACTCCTTATTGAGGTGAGTAAATTGGTACCTTCTTCTACTGCTATGTGAATTGGGGATTGAGTTTGTTTAAATCACTGGCCACTCATTGTGCAAGATAAGGGATTCAGGGGCGTCTCCTTTTCTTCCCTCCACCCACACAGGCTTTCACCCACTCGACTTGCCGTGATCTGCACGGCCCTCCATCAGACGATGACGGTGGTTTTCATGGCGGCGTAGCTAGCATCAGCGGAGGTTATGAGCGCTTGGAGTTCCTGGGCGATGCAGTGTTAGACTACGCGGTGACGCGTTTCCTCTTCACCACTGACGCTACCGCTCGCCTCTCGCCCGGCGCCTTAACCGATCTGCGCTCAGCACTGGTCAACAACGTGGTCTTCGGTGCACTGGCTGTGCGCCATGGATTGCATGCTTTTCTACGCGCTGCGGCTCCGCCTCTCACTCGCACGATGGCACTCTTTCTGCGTCACCACCACGATGTCGTTCGTGGCGACCTTGACGTACTCATTGCTCCGGTAATCTCGTTCTACCTTTACCATAGAACTCATTTCTCACCTTTGTTCTTTGTGACTTACGGTGATTCGTTGCAAATTTTACTGGCTCTGATGGAATGTCCTCCGCTTTATTTGCTACAGTACTCCCTCAATTATCTACTTTTGTTATTTCTGTCGTTTACGAAAATGCTGGTAGATTTAAGAAGTTTGCCACGTTTCCTTTTGCCAACGTTCCCTCCCATTTCCCTCATCTGCTCTCTTCTTTCACTTCTTTTCTTGATATTTTAGGAGGTTAGTGTTTGCCGGGAGAACAAAGGGACGACCGCACCTCAAGCCGAAGGAGATGTAAGTTGGAAAAAGGGGGTTTTGTGATTCGCCGCTCGTCCTGTATTTAAGTGGGAAGTGAATTTGTCAATGGATCGTGATAATCTTCACTCTCGTTATCATCCTGTCGTTGATTAGGTCGCTCATTTGATATCATTTGTCACTAAAGCGAAACTTGGGTATTATCCGTTTGCGCTCTGTCATCCCTAATGTTTCATCGTTCTTGCATTGGCAGGTAGCATGTGGTAGCCATAACTACTAATCAGTAGGCCATCGTCGATTCGAGTCGCATGTTTTCTTTTTACGGCTAAGCCTTTTCACTCATCGCCAGACGTCAGTTTCCTTGACATATACCACTTGCTCCCAGCTTATTAACTGTGCATTTCGGATTCGCAAAATTAACTAGCTAGGACAGAATGGTCATACGCGACCCATCTTTGCAGTTATTTAGGTTGTCAAAGTGGTGTAAGTAGCAATCGTATTCATGAAAAGTCAATTCTCCTTTGCTAAACCTATTTCTCCACATTTGCAGTCCTGCCGCTGATTTGAAATAAGTAGCATGTGTGGATGGCAGATGTTTGGCGTAGCTAAATTGGGATGTGTGTGAAGGACGCATCGGCTGCTACCCCTGATGACATTGCTACCTTCTTCAGTGAGGATTCATGAATTGAATGCGTGCCGTCGAAGTTGACTAATTAGTATGCCTGGCGAGTCCAGCTGTGGAGGCAAACCAATTCATCGTTCAATGTTGCAGCCAGTGACGGCGTGATTGGAGTGAAGTGGGTTGTGTGTATGTTTATTCTTTGCAGCGGGCGAACGAGGAGGTAGAGGTGCCAAAAGCCCTGGGCGACGTCTTCGAGTCGCTTGCTGGGGCGGTCTTCCTCGACTCGAATCTCTGTCTCAACACTCTCTGGCGTGTCTTTTTCCCTTTGCTGCGCGAGCGCATTGGTACGTTCGTCCAGTCGTCGGCCGCCCTCCCCATTGCCGCTTTGGCTGTCTTTCCGCTTGGCTGTTTGTCGCTTTCCTTCCCTTCGTCTTCCCCACCACCTCCGTTCACTTGCATGCCGCTTTATCTGCCTATCCGATTGCCCACTCTTTATTGTGCATTTTAATTTACAGAACGATATTCTACATGCGTGGCCAAATCGCCAGTTCGTCGTCTGCTTGAACTATGCCCAGAACGCGTCAAATTCGAGTGGGTTTCCTTCTTTACCCCATGCTTTACAGGTCATTTTTAGTGAGTAAAATCATGCCATTCGGGGATTATTCTGGATGGTCAGTCCTTCGATTAATAAGCAATTCCACTGACTGACATATAAGAAGCGTGAATTATCTGTTAATTCTAGAAGGCCTATGGTGCGCCCAGACGGGAAGATGCGAGTGGTGGTGCGCGTGGCTGGGATTGGTCGATACGTGGGTGTCGGTCGTACATACCGATTGGCAAAATCAGCCGCTGCCGATCTCGCTTACCGACGCGTTACCGAGGCCTTCGCTGAACAATTGTAAATACTACCCACTTATCAGTTTTTAGTAACATGTTTTATGTGCCCCGTTACTCGAGCGTACGCCCTGCTCCATTTGAGTGTGTATATAAGTATACTACTCCTGTGCGAATTAGTAGCGCGCCCTCTCTTTCATTTGGGACATATTCTTACGGGTGGATATACTGGAAACTGTGTTACTTGGCCCATGAACGAAGAAAACAAACAATTAACCTGATAGACTAATTATTTTTATTTCTGGCGTTGAAAGACTCAACGTAGGACTTGTGGCCTTCCTGAACATTCACAACAGGGAAGCTTATCAGTCTTGATTTTCTCCTATGTGCAATTGATATGATTTTGGTTACTCGGTAAGCGTTGGACGGAAATCTGAAAGTCGGCTTCTTGAAACTTTGTACAAGGTCACAGCTCTTTGATGATGGTAAGTGGCGGGTTTAAAAGTCTACTCATGTTTGAGGCGGTTTTCAACTGGCATGTGGAGCATCGGGTCTTCCTGGGAGGGGGTCTGAAAACGAAAAAAAAGTTCTGAAAAGTAAAGCTTTTATTCGTAGCCGCGCTGATTTGTTTTCTTATTAGGGAACTGAGGGTTCGTTCGTCCCGGTCAACTTGTGTGTGAGAGGTGAGGAGGCTTCCACATCTGGGCGGGGAAAATTAGGATAGGAGGGATGCAGCTGCCCTCTTGCCCAATTTCAAATCTACGAATGTGAGGGCCTTTATTACTATTAAAGTGATTTGTTGTTAATATAAGATTAAAGAGGTGGAGTACCCTCCTATAATTCGTATAAATTGAAGTGTTTTATTTCGCAGATTGGGATCATGAAGACTTTTGAATCATCCAGTTGGATTAAAGTCACTCAATATATTTGCCTTAAAGTATTCCATGAAAAAAATATGCCAGTTTTTTCCCGAAATTTCGGCAGTTAATCATTTGTAAATGAAGAAAAATCAGGCCTACGTCCATATTTTAACCAAGTGGAGCAGCAAAAGAAACGCTATAAATTCATTGTACAATCGTGCGGCCTCACAACTCACCTGCTGCAGCAGACGCGCACTCCGGTTGGGGACGGCGAGGGGAGCGCCTTTTATTCGCCTTCACCAACGCCTACGATTTGAGCGAGACCCACTTGCTCATTCATTCGTTCGCCCAACTGCGGAACGCAGGACTTCCATTGGTCCACGCGCAGATCGCGCGTCGTCTGCAATGCTAGCCGTCTGCTCCATTGGCTCATTCGCCTTTGCAGTGCTCGTGTGAGAGCGGAGGTGGGTTGTGGAGAAAAATGCAGTGAAACCTTGTGAACTTTTGTGTCTCTATGCGACTGAGGCATCTCTCAAAAGCGATAACAAGGTATCCGCGTGCAGAAAGCTGGACTGGCAGGCTATTAACTAATCTCTCCACCACTGTTATGTTGGACTGCACAACCGAATGCGCCACATTTACGTTGCATCCCTATCCCATTGCTTAACCTCACTCTCAAAAGCTTAGGGTATATTCAAGTGCCATGATCTCCCATAAGGGTAGAGTTTCCAAAATCTTGTCAATTTTATTAGCTTAATTCATTCTACATGTCAACCTCAAAAGCATCCTGTGTGTTTGAGAAGGTCATGTTCTACATTTAGATGACGAAGTTATATTAAACGAAGTTATATTAAACTGATAAAGTAGGAGAGGAAGGATAAACTGAGAATTCACTCGCATTCTCTGCCCGACTCCCATCATTTACCATGAATAGGGGGCGTTCTTATTTGGACATGTCCTGCTCGTGTAATAACCGCTATTAAGTAGCACAGCTGGACCAATAAATTCGCAGGAGATTTACATTTGGTCGCATAATTTAATGCACGGCTAAACCAACTATGTTTCGACGATTCGAGTATTAGGCGATAGAAACCATTAAAATCCAATCCAGGAGGTAATATCCTTTAAGTCTACTCTATGCCACTAGTCGGAGATGTGCTGTACACAAGCATGCTAGAATGTGCTTTTTGGGTTGTAATAGATCCATGATTTGCTAGGTTTAATCAAAAAGCGGACCACTTAAGCTCAAAAGACGATTCAATTAAATAATCGCCGTCGCGGCGTCAAAACAATTAAAGCGTAGGTGGCCTTTGTGACAATAAGTGGCAACCAATGAGGCTTTTGCACTTTGAAGCAGCTTTTAAACTCTAAATTAAGAGAGCGGCATAAATTGCTCTTCCTGCTGCACCACTTCTGACATCCGCCCAATCAACGCCTCTGGGAAAGCCTGACTGCAAACCTCAATCCCAATGACTCATACCCACACCGAGGTTGAAGATAGATTATCGCCACTAGGAGGAGTTACAGTGTTTTAGAAACTCCTCATCCCAGTGCCCGTCACCTTAGCAACACTCAGTGCATTGGCAAAACCTCTGTTCAGAGTGGGCGTCACCTATACATTTTGGGCGTTGCTGGGTTATAGGCAAGTAACGCGCCTCCTGGGTAGGAAACTTTTGCCTTGAAGGAAACACTACGGCATAACTTTAATTGCTGGTGGTGAAATAAAATCACTTATTAAAGCACAGCTTTCGCCCTAATTTGTTATAACTTTTCTACTTTAAGAGTTATCTCTCTGATAGAGGTCATCGAACGGAAACGATGTGAGCGTGTGCGTGTGTGTTTGGACAAAAATGATCGTTTGCCAAACGAGCTTTGAGTTCTGGGGGCAATGTGTCTCCTCTAGACAAGGAAGCTCCTCCTCCGACAATGCCAAAGTTAGCAGCAGCTCTTTTCTCCTAAAAGGGCTTAAGAGAAAAAAATCTGTAAATCTGTCAAGAAACTCACTAATTGCTTCATCTCCCGCCCACCACAACTGATCACCTGATGCACTTAAATGAGCACAATTCCAGCAGCTGACTGACCTGTTTATCGATTTTTCATCCTCACGCGGAAAAAAATAATCAATCGATTAATCATCTAATTAATCAGCTGCTCGCTGGCGCGTGCGCTACTAAAACAGCTGATTTCGTTAATGCAGGAGAGAATCCGCAAAGATGAATGTCTGATTCACGATTCATTGTGTCAGTTGATGGTGTGAGTGCGGTTCAAATTACCACGTGCGAATGAAGAGACGATTAGGTTGCAGAGGGTGTCTCCAATTCATGACAATTTATAACGCGAATTCTTTAAAGTTAAATCCATCGAATTGACAAAGGTTAAAAGATTTCACAATCTTTATCTCACCTCGACGTTGGTCCGGGTGGGGAGTTATTTCTCGACTGAATTACAGTCTACACTAAACCAATAATATGCCTTTTGTGCTAATGAGATGTAGCTAGGGTTATTTTGCTTGCTTCTAAAGACGACGGCTATTATGAAATTAAGATTCGCAAGCACTTATTAGGTTTTTTACTTTAACAAGGAAAGAAGGCCTTTTTGCCTTTAAAACATTCTTATTGCTCTACTTCTTTCCCTCACAATATTGAACGGTTTTGGTTTGGCTTACTTGTAATTGGGCGTCAACCGTTTTTAGGGCGTTGCTGGGCCATGATTTGTCTCCGTCCACTGCCCACCGGAAAAGAAGGACTTTTTAGAACCTTGCCACAAACAAATAGTGGCGATTCTTTCAGTAAGGGGAAGGAAAACACAAAGTAAAAGAAGGCAATAAGAGTTAATCGTTTTCTGGCTAAGACATCGTTAGTTGCCGAATCAAGTACTCGGGCGAACTCATCCTCTTAAATGCGTAAATCAACCTACTGCCTCCAAAAACAGCTTAAAAAGCTGTTTGACATGCTATTTTCAAATCAAGTGAAGGATTGGCTCCACATGATTCTTTGTAGGTATCAAGAATGGAAAGTCTTCCTTAAAGTGGGGTGAAATGTATCACGTCTGCTCTGAATGCTAAAAATACCTCCATATTTATGGAACCTGAATGAGCATAGTTAGCAAACACGAAAATTGGATTGACGCATGTCAGTGCCGTTCACCCGTAGTCGCACTTTAGGCGTGTTTGAGGTCAAAGCATCACTTCAATTAAAAATGACATAAATGTTTAGGCATACTACTGCAAATGATTAGAATGACGTAAATGGCAGTTGTTGTTCCAACCTTGACCTCCAGTTGTTTGCATCAGCAGCAACGTCTATCCCTTGGGCAGATTACTTAAAGCCTCTCAAAGCGTACTCTCCTTACCATTTGGAGAACATCAAGTTTGACAAGAGGGTTGATCAACTGCGGAATCGAATTGAACGGTTTCAGTCGTCGTTGGCCTTGGTGCGTTAATCATGAGAGGGGAGTAAAGTGGAGTAAGTGACACGAGCGGCGGTGACAAAATGTCACTCAGCCGTGCCTCAGCAAGCGTCTCCCGAGTATCCATTAGTGATGACGACAGCAATTGCAAGGGCAGTGCAATGCTTGTCACAGGAAGCCTCACCCACCTTGGACCACGCATCTCATGATAGAAGAATGCTTTTATCTCAATTTTTTATAGGTGCGATGGCGGCAATTTCAGCAAATCTGTTGAATTTCACGAATACAACGCACAATATAAAAATACTACAAAAACTAAAAAGAAACAGTAAACTAGAGGTCTCTTCATTGAAGTAGAACGATGACTTTTTGATTAGTTGGGAAGGCATAGCAATTGAAGTAGAAGATGTATTTGAACCAGTCCATAAATGGCCCCCAGTCAGCAAAGGCAGTTTCATTAGCTAACTTGGCTCAGCTTAGCTTATCATTTCTTAATGGAGTTGACGCACTGCAGAGAAGGCGCCTTAGGAGAGCAGTCACAAGTGTTGCCAAATTAAGGAGTCAATTGTTTGGGGTGTTGCCAGGCAACAGGCTGCATGCATCGTCCTTAGCGTCGGTTTGGGAGGCAACGGAATCACCTGTCTCGTTATGAATGAGACACTCTTTTGAGGAGGCATTTCAAATGCCAAACGGGAGACAGTTGACACAGGTAACTTGGATTCCATGCATAATAAAGCTATTAATCCTATTCTATCTTGTTTTTATAAAAATGGGGCCTTGGAAGGGTTGTTTGCGCGAAAAGACCACCTTAGCTCCCTAAACACGCGTAAGTCTCAGGAGAGGAAAATGTTCCACGCTTTCGATTACGGTTTTACACAGACCGACACTGAGTAGTATAGAATAAGACATGTTTTACTAAATAAAAGAGTAGAAAAGGGGCTGGCGAAAGTTGAAAGTCAGTTAAGGACCCAAAATGTTCCCTCCAGTGTGAATGCTAGAGGCTAAAAGCAGAAACAGCCCAACCACAAAAAAGGTTATGGGAATGATCACTTGACTATCGGTTCGACCAACTAATCTGTTGACCCAAGCTGCTCATTTCTAGTAATAGGGAACGGGGAGGAGAGGGAGATGGCTTTTGTTGATAAGCCAGTTACCATCAGCGTGACTAAGGCGATTTACTCGCCCCTTCATCAGTGCAGATTAACCACCAAAGTTGCCGAACTTGCGTTAAAGCAGGCTGTCGATTAGGAGAATGTGCTTTCAGAGTTAATTAACTATTTGCGTGTTGCCTGGGCCGCAGATGGAGCAGCTGCATGACATGTGACCTGTGATTTGACAATTGATTTGTCAAGTATCTCCTGGCGGCATCATGCAAATGAATCGGTTGACGTGTTAGTGAGAAAGAAAACTCGAGCCAACCAATGGCAGACAAGCAAATTTAATTAATCACCCGACCATTGACCCTGGCATGGAAAGGTCAGGTTGGCCACTGACTGGTGCATCGACCTACCAGTTGATTAGACCGAGTCGGTGACGGCTGCTACATCATGCGTAAGTCAAACAGCAGTAAATGACGCGACCTACCCGTCATTAAATGTTTGATCAATGTGACAATTGATTTGACCTCAACTCAGTGAGATGATCAGTCGATCTAAACGATAGCCAGGCTGAGGCCTCAGCGCTTAGGTTACCTCGGGGCATTAATATCTTTTTCTGACTCCATAGAAAAAATATTAATGAGCTATTTAAGCTGCTCACCCAAACGCCAAATCAAGGGTCGCCAGAAGGTGAACGGGTGAGGAGAAAACCCCAGTGAAGGCCAGCTCACCCCCTTACGAGTTCAAGATACTAATGGTCGCCAGTTCATCAACTCAGCGACTCACGTCAATCAATCATTTAAAGTCAAATGTATCATCACCTGACCTGGTGAACTCAGTGTGGGAGAGGAAATTGACCACATTTGATCTAAAGGCTGACAAATCTGAATAAAGCGAAGAAATTCTTAGGGCCGGCGCTTTGCTCTCATGTTCTTCCCTCTACTCAAGCCCCCCACAACGCACTCGACCCATTCAAGTCAAGTCAATCAGTAACAAGGAGAAAGTGTATGTACTTGGTCAAAGGAGGAAAAGGGGGGAGACAACTTAAGCCCTGAGTGTGGTGACAGGACTAGGGGTGGGCTCGTAGAGGGGTCTCTCATCCTCCCACACCCATGAGAGGATGGTGCGATTGCGCAACAGTCGATAGAGGTTGAGCAGTGCGAAGGGGCTCATTGCCGCCAGACCGAGGAGTTTGTACCACTCGAAGGTCCACTCCAATGTGCACATCTGACCAAGAGAGACCACCACCGCGGTGTAGCACAGCCCATTGGTCACCAGCGTTGGCGAGGCAAACCAGAACTGGGAGTACATGCATACTTAGAATCTCCACGTTAAAGTGACCGACTGAGTCGCATACTACTAATTTAGTCAAAGAGGCTGAAATCTAGACTTCACTATTTTTAAAAATTGGTAAAACGTGACACAAACGCTGAATAAGCATTCTACTTATCTATCCATAGCCGTAGAGGTCAACTAATGACATCAGCATTGATAGAGCCAAAACTACAAAGATTGGCAATTTTGCATCTTTACCTAATCTTGGAATTCAAGTCTTCTGGTGTCGCAAAGCGCTTGCAAATTACATTCACGAATTCTCCAAATCGTGACTGCGGGTGACCGGAAAGTTGAGAAAACCTTAGTCCTCTGCAGAGTGTACATCATCCTCCGGCTAAAGTTTCACCACCCACCTGGGTGAAAAGGCAACTTACAAAGAGTCTGGAATGCGAAGAGTTGCCCGGTTCAGCAGCGTTGGAGACGCCCACAGCTTGAAATAGGCCCCGAATATGCTTGACTTGGACGCCCTTTGCGTACGTCTGCGAATGATTTTGTTTACAAAGAATAAAAATAAAACAGTATACAAGCAGTCCGATACTTCGATAGTGTTTATGCCCTCCCCAGCTCCAAACCCCTTACAGACGTTCAGAGATTAAAGGTTCCCGATATTCATTAAATAGGGGTTTCTTGGGATGCAATGCTGGCGCTTTGATGGATGGATTTTTATTACAATTTCATATATTTGACATGGCTGGATGTCAAGAGAAGGCAGTGATTGCTTGGAGAAACAGCAGCGAGAAGGTAAAGGATATAGCAGTATCTCTGCCTCAAAAGGTATGAGATCGTGCATTGTCTTGAAAAAGTCACACTACACTACACTCTCTACACGCTCTGTAGTTGCACTGCAGTGAGTAAACACCTCAGCCGCACTTGTCCGAAGATAACACAATGTCAGTCTTAAAAGTGTGGAATGGGCATTGAATGGATTATTTAGACATAGCTAATCATGCTTTATTTCTTTTAACAAACCGAAAAATACAACCTGCCATTCCTACTCACAAGTCAGTATGCGAGAAAGTCGCTCAAGAAATAGCAAGTTCTCATGACTACGTAATAAGACCTAAAACATCTACCGCGCGCCCGCGAATCCACTAATACCTTGTCATTGTAAAGAAAAGAGGGCTCTCCCAAACATTATGCATCTAATTCTGGGATGTTCAGCGCCTGAACCAACTAAAATATTATGCACCTAGGAAATGGCACACAACTTAAGTAGACCAATTCAGCAGCACTAATTTAAAGATTAGCGACAATAGTCCTGCAAATTTACAATGCCAGCCATGAAGATAAGCTTAAGGATAATACTTAAGCAGGAAAAGCAGAAAATAGTCGTGAGAAACACAATCCAACTATGGTCAACAAAAAAACAACAAAAAACTACGGGCGACAGAAATGCTACTGAAATGGAGCTTCAGTAGCTTTGAGTCAGAAATAGATAAGAAATTGAGGGAACGTAAATACAAGCTTGCCAGCTGAGGACTCCATAGCTAGAGACTGGAGCGACTGAAAGGAGCAAAGCTCATACCTGCAGCTGCGACCAGGCCTGCCAATTGAGGTAGCCGGAGTGAGCAGTGGGCGAGAGCTCCTGCCAACTGCCCAGATGGAGGGCACAGCGATGGAGAAGATCGAGATAGGCTGGAGGGAGGAGGTATTGCCAGTGCAACAGAAACAACGTCAGACCACTCAACAGCGCGTGACCCATACACCATACCAGGTCCACGCTCAGTCCACGAGGCTATACACAAACCGAAGGGAAAAGCAATAATAAGTAGTATGCCGGGGACACTATTTCAGAGGAACTCAGGCGGCCATTTCTCAACTCAATCCTTCGACTATCGAACCCACGAAGATGTTTTCCATATTAAAACACAATGTGGGAAGAATGCGGTGGTCAAGTGAACCGTAAATGTCACTACACTGATAAACCACCTTTTCACTTAAGCATGAAACCGGGAACCATCCATTAAGTCTTAAAAACTTCAATGGAAGTTACTTGGTAAGGCAAGGATTGAGGCCGACAGGGGGAAAATGAGAGGAGGGAGGTGGATAAAATTGATGCATGAAAATTCCCGACAACCATTTGGGAAACGCCTTTTCAAGAAGGCTGCTTTAAGCGCTCTCTTAATTGAAGCAATTTAGGTCTTTTCGTCCCTTTGTGGATGACACACCCAGAGATTTGCTCCCCCTCCACCATTTTTTAAGATTGGAGTTTAAGACTTTTAAACCGCAAATAAGGACTTTGTTTATTTTTTTTCAGAAAAACCGGCCGATGCAAGTTTAACCGCACAAGTTTCTTTGGCCTCCAGTGCTGCTAAGGATCAATGTCCGCGTGTGAGTTTGGATACCAAACAAACAGGAGACAGACTTCAATACGAAAGTCTTCGTTTGACTTAAGTATCAACTGACAGCTGGAGATGTTCGACAATTGGCCACAAAAAGGCAACTTCTAGGGAATCAAAACAGGATCATTTTGTAGAGGTCGTAGACATTCTCCAGTACTCAAAACAACTCTTCAATCATGCTTGCAGCCTTCTCCTTTGCAATAACAATAAACGACTTTGTCTGGATGTTTGTGGAACATACAGTTTAACGAGATCCCAGTAGAAATGAGTGCCACCGCATCTTATGGGACAGAAAACGATTTAGGCTAGATAAAACTACCTTATACTAAACTTCTCTGCTTCTTTCAACAGGCTGTAAATTCAACATAGAAAGGTAGTTCGTCATAGCCATAACAGTGGGTGAAAACCAGTAGCTGCTATGTCAATTTTACTAACCTAAAACGATCTACCCACATTTTGTCCCCTTCTTTAAAGAACGAACCACGCCCAGTTGCATTTCCGGAATGAAGTGAGCCTCTTTTTCCACCCGCCATAAATAACGACAATTAATGTTTCAGACGTATTAAATTCAGTCGAGGATTTGATCACGGCTAATTTCCGCTTGAAGCTGTGCGGATATAAGCTAACACTTTCGACCTGAGCGATTTTAGATGACTGTAAGCTAATAAATTCGTGAAGACTGAATAAGAAATTAAAACTTAAAGCAAACTTGATAAAAAATCATCACACAAGCATTCCGTTGACGTCGAAAACCCACTACATCCTACTTCATTCAATGTAAGTAAAATTCCTCCATGAATGGACTTCAAATACCTACTGAATAACGCAAATAAGTAGGTAGGCAAGGCGAATGGAAAAAAAGAGCAAAACAAAATCAAGTTGCCAGACAGATTTGTGGGGATTTCGGAGTTAGCTCAACGTAATGGTATTTTATAGCTTATAGGCACAAAACATGAAACAAAGTCTATCCGTGTGGCATTTCTTCTGGTGCACTTCTCTAATTCCCCTCTCCCTTTCAGATCGGCTAAACAGACCTGATGGATGTGGTCTCACATTGTCCGCTTTAAAAACTCACACTTAATTCAAACGTCCCTAAAGACTTGCATCAACTATGGCTGAAGAACTTGCTACTTAAGTTCTGAACTTCCCTTTCATGACCAAAAGCGGCCTCGCTGCTTGTTAGATAAAATTGGAGCGCAATGCGTGCAGAACAACTTTGCACAATGCTTGACACAGTGCGAGTTATGAACCAGGCCGTTGCAACCTAAATCGACTGAGAAATCAGTGGTATAGACAGGAAGCTAAGCAACTGGGTTCCATTCATATTCAGGTCCTTCATGTATACTATCTAGACGCACCGTTTTGAGATTGGCTGGAAACAAACTGAATGAATGGCTTGTAAAGAGAAACAGTTTCAGGGCTATTTTACCTATTAAGTAAACGAATGGAGCACTGGTTATCGCCTCACGAACTACTCGCAACACCGCGCAACCCCAAGTTGTGCAAGGAAAATTATCCTCCCACAGGCAACCAGATAAACCACACAAGACCTCATACGGAGTCCAAGCTCATCAGTTAGATCTGAAATTTAGATGGGAGAGGGTGGACGACACTGTTTCATTCCCATCCGTCTTATTCCTTCCATACCTCTTCATCTAATAGTTGTCACCTCTCTCTGACACCAATAATGAAGCGCATGATCACACACCAAACAAAATTCCGTGCTGACTTAAACGTATAGTAGAGACGAAGGTGACTGAGAGCATGGCAATGCCAATAAGAAACATTTTTAAGAAAGTCTCTCTTATCAAAAAACTGCGCTATGTTATTTGACCGATGCTCACAATTAATATGCTATAATTAAGTATAGAATTAACAATAACTAAATATTTGCAACAGTAGGGAGAGCACATGACCGAATGGCTTGGAAGAATTGTACGCTTAAATGATTCCGGGGAGGCGATAATGGAACCATTGATGTCGAAAATAACTAAGCGCTAAAGTCACTGAAACCCCTCAAAACAAGCAGAAAGATGGTGGATAAACAAGCTAAAGCAACGGTTGACCTAAATGGCCTGACACTAAAGTGCAGGTGGGGACAGGTTTGAATGAATCCTTAAATACATGCTACTGATGTAAAAGAGTAGCGGGCTCATACCCGGAGGAAAACCAACAAGAGGAGGGGAAGGATAGTCATTGAAACCAGCAAACTCGGTCACATCTGGCAAGCAATTAGGCAGCGAAACCCCACAAACAACCATTACATTGGAAACGGAAACAAGCGGCAGCCAATCTAGCACATTGTTCACATGTGAAACGTGAGAAGGCGTTGAAAATCCTTAATGAAACCAAATACGTCTCCTAGCTATCAAAAAAGGCGGTCAGTAGCAATTAATTCACTAGGACATATCCCAGCAGAGCTTGCAACTAAGTCGCTGTTTCAAAAATCAGATCAAAATTAAATGCAGGCGGAAAATTCCCAAAGTTCAAGAACGGAGATGTAGCGCCCATTGCGATGAGAGCATCAGAAAGACAGGAATGATCTACCACCTTTGAATTCACAAGACAATTAAGAATGAAAGTAAATGAAAGGACAGGAACGATCTTCTAAGCTAAATAGCTAGATGCAAGGAATAGGCACCACTCACTCTGATGAAGAAGCAGGGCAGGATGGTGGCATAGAAGGTAGCTACGGCTGAACCCGCTATGGTATCCATTAAACGCGCATTGAAGTCTGCGCACAGCACCTCTGCCTCCTCCCGTACTGTCTGTGCCGCAGTTTCCGCATTGGGAGCAGAGTTGGGTGAGCACCGAACACAGTTGTGCTTCAGAGCCACCAACTGCTGCTTATGTGGAGGACGGAGGGTGTAGAAGGTGACAGCTGTGCCAGGGTGAACGTTGCTGGAAAGCGACGATTGGACCGTGGCATAGCGAAGTGGTAGGAAGTAGCTGTAGCGTGGAACGCGAGCTGTCTGCGAACTACCCGCCTTGGAACGTGGAGTACACGGGATAAAGTATTGCCGAAGCAACTTAAAACCGTCAAAAGAGAGCTTCGCATAATGTGTGCTGAAGTCGAGTTAAGAAGGTGGACTTAGGTGTAAGCAACCCACCTGAAAGATTTTTCGCGACTTCAGAGTCTGGTAGAGGAACTTTACTTGCGACTGAACTGATCGAATGGACTCTCGAGGATTGATTGACCACGTCTTCTCCACAACCACGTGAAGCATCCTTTTCACTGGCTCGTAGTAGTAGACTATGACGAAAACAATTGGTCTGAAGAGGGTAAAACTCAACTTTTACCGGATTCGTATAAGTAGGGGAGAAATTCATCTCCCGACAATGAACTCACTGATAGACAACCAGAAGAATGCCCAAGTACCGAAGTGGGAAGATGCAGAAATCATAGCTAATACGTGTTACCATGTGGAATTGAAGAGCACACCACAGGGTAATTCCCAAAAATCCCACAAGAGCGCAATTTAAACTGCGCAGAGGTGTAACAGACCTCCAGTAGAGCTATATCACCAAAAGCAAAGTAATGAGCCAACCAAATAAATGATGACGAGTTGCTAATAGTAATGGCAGGTAACTACAGGGATATTCTTAAAGCATTTTATTTGTTGAAATAATTTTCGTTAAAGCGTGCGATCTAAGAGTCTATGCCAGCAGGGCACACTTACTACAAATTCTAATTTATAAAAGGTTCTGCGGCCAGAGGAAGTAAACTTAGCTTTAGCCGCTGCTTAAAATACCAGGAAAATAAACAATGCCACCGTTCACGAGTTTGCCAAAGTTACGAATGAGGAAGTCATTGCGATGAGCATAAGCTTTCACTATCACCTGAGAAAAGCCGACTTACATGTTGAAAGGCTTCGTAGGCAGGTGGAATGACGAACATCAGTAGAATGTACGACAGGAGGTAGTAATCGATGCTGTCAATATCCTGTGACAAAGTTAGGATACGAAAAAGATGTGATGAATGCAACATCACTTTCAAAGATTCGATACCTATTTACGCTTATTGTCTTGCCCGGTTCAAATGTACCTAAAGGCTATAAAAGTGCTATTGTCATCAGGTCAACAGCATGGCGGATTCACTTTCTTGTTTTACAACCAACAATTCTGTTAGCGAGACATGAATCAACTGAACTAGTTATGGCAAAAATGGACAATTTTCATGCCACAAATGGATAAAAAGTGCGCGATCAGGGAAAAAATGACAGATGTGCTTTAATCTCCACTAACTTGATAAGTCATCCGAAAAACAGGATTCACAGTAGACTTCAGGTGAGGCCTAGTTCCAGCCTTTCACGTTTCGACAATCTCAATATGGGACGAAAGGATTCGAAGACAAAAAACGGAGCAAACGCAGAATAATTTGAAATATGCCAGAAAAAGTTGGTGGCTGGGACATTGAATAAAAGAGATTGAATTTGAGCAGATTTTGGACGACTTGATGTGAAGTAAAAAGGTTGGAAATGCATCGCAGAAAACACACGCTAACTTTAAATCCAAAAGCAGAAAAAGTTGCAGTCAAAATCCTGCCAAACCATTCAACATTTAAGTCTCAGCCACCGAAAGGGACGGTCGTAATTAACTCCTTCTTAAACTGCTGAGAACAAATCAGAAAGACTAGAGAGCAACTAAAAAAGACACGATTTAGGCTTTATTTCGGTACTCATAATGGGAAAACAATGATCAGCTACAATACTCAACAAAGACATCTCAAACTCGCAGAGTTTAACATTAATTTTGGCCAATTCAGCCAATATAAAAACCAGACTCACCACGGGATATTTAGTCCACGGTCGAGAAAGCCACCAAACAGTGCGGTACATATTGAGGTACTGCAATATCACAGCCACCACAGAAAAAGCGAATTTTGTGATATGAAAGTTCATAGCGCCGTAGACAGGGATGGGAGGAAAGAGAATATGCCGGATCGGCTCAACGCCGCCCTTTGGAAGCACTGTAGACCCGTCTGTTGTCCTGCAAAGCGGATATGGCATCAAACGCGTTGGCTCAACTAATTAAGTGAGCAAAATTTTGTATACCTTCGCGAAGACGGCGGTAAGGGCCCCTTCTGATTATTTTTACGAATGTTCCCCATTTATACCGTTGAAAGAAGGCTCTTTGAGTTCTTCGGGGAAAAAAATGGCAATTGGTTTCAAACGGAGGTTAAAATAGATGCAGACAAGAGGAACACAGATTAGGTGTAAAGTATAGAGAAACCGACCGGTTTTTCTTCGGGCTTAACAAGTTAGCAGGTGCATAAAAATCAACCTGAATAAGTACGTTTGATTGCAAGCATAGCGGGTATCATATGCCAATATCATCTGCTTCAATAAAAAACCGAAAACTAGCTAGGTCGTCAAGAGAATAAAAGTGTCTATTTGACTTCCAACACAAATGCTATCAATGCAAGCATTGTATGAGACACATTACTTAAACGACAATAAAGTCAACAACATGCTAGCACGGATCACGCCTCGGTCAAAACGACAGTTGACCAAACACACTTGACCAACGCGCCTATGGAACAGCACATACGAGCAAAATACGACAGTTAAGGTCATTAATAGAATTAAAACGATTCCTTTAATTATTTTACAAATCCTTGTTGCACATGGGATTCAATGGAGTGAGCTGAGTTTCTGGTTCAAGTTTTACTTATATTAAGATTTGTTACTCATTTCAAAATGGCCTAGGTTCGATTGTTTCAAAATGTTATAATTGCATGAATGTGTGCACAGCAGACAAAATACAGTATAGCATTGTTTTTCGCTACCAATTGCGATTCTGCGCACTACTTTGATGTTTATTAACTGCATAGGATTTGGTTAAAATGGGTGACTTTCTTGTTTTGTTTATTGAATTCTAGCAAAAGTGTTGCATATAGACTTATCAACAGGGTTTTCACTAATAAAACCTTGAGAATAATATATCACTTGCACGTTGTAGTCATGTAATTCTAGCCGGAATTCATATTTATGTGCCAGCAAGGGTTGCTGGCAATCATTCCGATTTCTGCATTTAAATAATCGCGAAATTTCCGCATTTACTGTTTATTTTAACGTCCAAGCAGCTGGCTCTCAGATACTTGCGTCATTGGCAGTCGTAATGTTCCCAGGCGTTTCAATTTACCCAGTTTAAAAAAAGAGCTTTGTTTACTCGACCAACTGTCAGGTAGGTTTGGGCTCTCAACCGGAATGTCAGAGTGCCATAATCTGCATGTCACCCGACCACTTGATTAAATTAGTCATAACTGTGTGAACATAGTAAGGCAATGCCTGCTTGATTGTAAGAAGTATGAACGAGAAAATACGCACGAAAGTTGGCAAAAGTTCTTTTGTGGGTTGTTCTCGGGTAGGCTCTACCCTTGGTCCCAAAGCATATACAGGCATCTAAGGTACATATGGCCATCGAGTATAACATCCATTTTGCGAGTTTATGTGCACGTTCCTTACTTAAGTCACACATGTGTAACGGCCAGACCCAATCGCCCATCCCTGCTATTCCCCCTCCCCCCATCTTCCGGCGCGAGGTCTTTTTTGTATTAGTTTCTTTACAGCGGGCTCCTATCGGTTTGCGGTCAGTCTCACCCTACATTTCTTTATTGTGTATAGACTGGCATCTGGCTCGTAATTAGTAGGTAGCCATTCTGCCACGAGTTTCTACAAATGCGACTACCAGTGACAGGTGCGTTTCTTTGACGATCCTTTGACTTCAGGTTGCTAGCACTTATACCACTACAGTGCTGGTAGATATTTCTAAGGGTGCAGGAGCCAAGCGGTAGCACGTCACATAACAATCGGAGGATACCTTCTAGCCCTAAGGATAAAAATTCTTCTACTTCACTTTTCTGGAAGTTTCCATTGAAAATTTGATTCTTTAGGCATTCCTAAATGACAGTCGCTGTGTCCTCATTAGTCAGTATCGTTTGAAGTTCTAATATATATGTACTCATAAATGGTGCAAAGGCAAGGTCATTCAATGTACTATGAATGCGAGTAAAGGTGACTAACTCAGAGATTATCTTGCCAGCCAGCAGATGTCATCCTCTAGCTGTTCATGTTGTCGAGGTTAAGGACGCCATTCCCTTCCTTCAGTCCTTTTTCCTCATTACTCCGGATGGCAATATTCTGGCCTTGCCCGACCTCCAGAGGGGGCAGGATAACCTTATCACTAAAACGAAGGCTTAATTTCCGTCGAGTAGTGAGCTGACGTAGAAGCGGTCCCATAAAATTCTTTAAGTCAAGTGTAGCTCTAGTTGCTGGAGCGGTTGCCCTGACAATTGGTCAGTAAAGTAGCCGCAAGATCAGACATCTATGCCTGATGTCTGCCTTTGGCGATGTCAGGGTTGGCTAACAAGTCAGAGAAATTGAAACAGCTGTTTTTTTTTTGAACGAATCCCATTTTGTGCTTCTCCATGTGGTTCAACGTAACCCTGAGATCCCAGACCTGACGCTTTCCCCGTCTGAGATCCTTCGGGTCTTACAGTAACGCAGCTAATCATTACCTGACAAAGTGCGATTTCCATTTCTGCCTCAATTTGTATCATTAATTTTTGAGAAGAAGAAAGTTACCTGACCTCAATCAGAGCGGCGTTCAACTGTACTTCCCTGGGTAAATACGAGGCCGTAGAGATCCATTTCACCTTCTCCGGAGTCGCGTGTCCTCCGCCTTTTTCTCCGGATAACATTTCACCTAGGGCATCACCTGATACCCAAAATACTTAGACCACCAGGAGTTCGAGTAGAAAACGGGAGGCGAGAATATTTGACATGGTCGGTGGTCAATGATTCGGGCCGATAGCTTCAACCCCCTCCCCCCGTGCCGTTTTTGCGGGGTCAATCACCTACTTTGTCACTTGTCACTGTATCTTTTCCGATGGTGAAGAAGAACAGTGGTAAATAATTAGCAAAATTTATTTAAATCACATTTTTCACTTTCTTTTCTTCTCAATCGATCATTAATCAATAAATGTCGTCCAATCACAGGAGCGTAAATCATGCCGCTTAAATCCTATTGGTCGTAGTTGATTAATAAAAGAAAGTCATTTTTACTGAATATTACCATTGATAACTCAAAATGACAGCTGACGAATGGCCTAAACTTTATAGTGTGTGTGTGTGCTAGCGGTAAGGGTTTAACCTCGCCATCGGGGCTGCTATTAGTAATGGGGGAATAAATTTGAGCTCTATTTCTTAGGGCCAGAGATTATTAAATGAAGAGGTTGCAAAAACGCCTAATTCGGATGCCCGATCTGCAATATCACTAACCCGGTAGATGGCAGTTTTGGATTTGACTGAGCCTCTCTTCCCGCGGTAATTTGCCGAGGAATGAACCATCTCTACTGATCCATAAACTCCAGGAAGTAAAAAGGTGTGGTAATGTTACTCAAATTGAAACACAGAGAAGGGCCGTTGGATAAAAGTAGAGGGCGCCTCGTGACTGGAAGTGGTATAATCGAGCATTTGACGCGCTAGCTACCCGAAGTATTATTCGCAGTCACTAGTACTCAACAGCCTGATTACCCACCTTGAAAGGCAATCAACTCGTCACACATGCGTGACACGCCATCTGAGGTCAAAAAACTGCATCATCACGTGGGTTTCTTCTAAAGAGCACGTGCTAGTTAAATCCATGGATCACTTTCCAGCCTGCACAGCAACTGATCCTTTCATCCTTAATGCTGTGCGCAATGAATGGAGTCAATTGTTTACCCCCAAAAGCTGAACGTCCACTGTTTATGCTAAACACAGTTACGGACGCACAAGCACACAGAGACGCACGAAGGGCGCACAAAAACATATACATATAACATCGGTCCGCGTCTACGCCACAGTCACTTGTTGTTAGCCTGTTTAGACAATGCTGTGGGCAGTAAGACTATGCGTTCTTCCCTTGTTGGCCTACCTGACGCTGACGGAGGCAAGTCCATCGAGTGCGTCGTCTCTCCTTCCTCCGCCAACTTCGATGTCAAGTCAAAGCAAATTATTTGCGCACTACGTGATGGATCGAGGCACCCTGCTACTGAGGAGGAAGATATTCATCTTCAGGAATGAATTGTACACACCATGGTCAGATTGGAGTAATTGCTCCACAAAAGACTGCACAGAGTTGCGATATCGTCAATGTTTGAATGACTCCTATGAGAATTATATTCCGAATCTCTTTCGAACAAGTAACTGCCCATTTCAGTACATTGTGGAGACACGAAAGTGCGTCGATGATGCCGAATGCCATAAAGAGGGTGAGTTGGTCTGCCTATCTGACTATTAATAAGTGTCATTAAAATTGTTGTTTCTTTAAATCCATCCGCTAATCGGAGCCACGCCTAAGCAGTCGTCGACCTTCGGTTGATGCGTTTCCATACAGTGCCACCTGTACTGGCCGAAAGATTAACTTATCTCTCGTTGGATATCTCAGTAGCATCTCCACAGCTTTCACCAGGACTAAAGAAAAGTAGAACTTTGCCTTAGGACACGATCTTCACCTTGAGGTAGTAACTACACCGAAACAAGTCACAAAAATTGTCAAAATGTAGCAACTTGCTGCAAAATTATTGCTAATGGCAAGTTTAAAATCGGGTGAGTGTTTCGGCTGCAATAAGGAGTGAAGTGCTAAGGGCCAAATGTCGCCTTTTCGGGTAAACCGGTGACGCCGCTGACCGCAAAGTTGACCCCAATCGCAACGAGAAAAATTGGTGTCCCGGCCTCAAGTCCGATGCGCAGGTGTTAACGACTGTCAATAGTTCTGTCAACCCTAATTGATCTGAATGGAGCTTTTGGCATTAAAGTATTTCTTTTTTTAAAAAAATTTGCATAGTCGTAAACAATTGTACTTAAATTAGAGGTTTGGAGTAGCTTAGAAGTGACTAAAATGATTCAAGAATAGGCGGTCTTCAGAGCAAGTGAATGCCTTTTCAGTGAGTGATTATTCTTGCACTTTTTTAGTTAATGAAAGTGCTGTATAAATCACCTTTAGGCTGCACTTAATGATTATAACTACTGACTTCGCACAAACCAGCCTCGCTGGTGATTAAGCAGTAATTCAGTAGTATTGACCATTCAGCATTGATATTTAAGTAAATCGGTGTAACGTTCGTGCATTCAGGACCTATTGTCACAGCAACATTTTTTGTCGACCTGTAAACAATTATTTCGAAAAGAGCTCAAAATAATGTGAGAAAGTAGAGGTTACCTCTACATAAATTGCGTATTGTATATCATTGTGCACTTCACTTTGATTTTACGCGATTTCCAAAGCTAAGTAAAGCGTAGTTCAAAGTTTGGGATTAATGAGTAGGGTTGAATAATTTATGTTCATAAGAACCGAGAACATCGATCAGAAACAACAATAATAGCGAGCCTACGCCTCAACACGTCTTTGTGGCCAGCGAAAAGGAGCTTTAGTATAGCCACTAGGTCAAATGTTGACACGCTTATGAGATACTCAACTTCTTCTATCTCTCTTTTTTAGCTCCTTCAAAAATTTTGAACGAGTTAGCAAACACCTGTGGAAAGCGGCCCAATTTTAAGAGTAAACGCGGCATTTCACCGAAGATTCTCGGAGGTCGTGAGGCCAAACCACATAGTTGGCCTTGGCAAGTAAGCTCACACTTAAGGTTATCTTCACTCCCTGGAAATCGAGTAAGAATTGCTCGTAATAGTAAAGATCCAACTGTCATTGCCTAAGCTGCATAAATCGGACAATCAAAGTCAGCTCGCTATCTACAGTGAACCTAACCAATCATCTTGAGCGATACCAACTCGCTCTTTTCTGATTGGCTGATGGCGACCAGTAAAATTCATAATTAAATTCTGTCTACCGCGAGTCACCTAAACAAGCAAACTGGAGATGAGCTTGTGAATAAATAAAGCCCTTTTTACAACCATACAGTTGTAAAAATTATTCGTTAGGCCTTCTAAAACGCCTTGGCTTTTTTCGCGCCTAGTAAACACAATTCTTGTTATTGGACAAAACCCGAGAAAGAGCCAACGAACGAACGGATAAACTAATATGTGATCGAGAGAAAAAATAAATGACTAATTCTGAACCTTGTTTGGGCATTACATTCTATTTAGCCTCGCGGTTCCATCAATTTGCACCCCACAAGTAAAAATGTTAACGATTTCCTGACCATAGGTAAAGTGAGGTGAATTTGACCCTACGATGTTAACACAACAAGTTGCTACAAGACCGCACTTATTACTGATAATCGTACTGTAGTATTGTGGGTTGATTTCTCAGCTAAGAGCATTTCTCTTATAAGGTCTTAAAGGTTATTGTGTGCTACTAATGCAGATATAAGTAGGACCGGTGGCAGAAGGTATGTAATATTGTCCAAAAGGCATTTAATCCGAATCTCCTTGGGTGCTGTATTTCCAGGTGGCCTTGTATGTGCGATCTCTCGCTGTTGAAGGCAGATCTTCACGCTCATCTACCATTGAATCGCCCTTCTGTGGAGCTACACTGATTGCACCTTCGTGGCTCATCACAGCAGCTCACTGCCTCAGTGAATTAGTGCCAGACAAGGTGCTCACAGTGGGACAGATCTTCTCCGTGGAGGAGGAGCTGGAGCAGAGTATTCGTGCTAGAATTGGAGACCATGTCCGTGGGAGAAGGGATGGACCGCAAGAGGTCTCCCGCCTTATCGAGTTGGCAATCATTCATCCGGACTATCGAAGGGGATTCTCGGAGCAGGGTTTTGATGTAGCCCTACTAAAATTGGATGAACCGGTGGAATTTGGTAAGTAAAAATTATAAATTAGCTTCTTAGAGGTGTGTCTAACAGCTGCACAACTAGTGATAGCTGCTGATCCTCTTAACGGCGTTTCAATCAAGGGATTTTAACTGGAAAAGCTCTTGGAAATCCACTTCTTGATGGTGCAGACCGAGTGGGGAAGATCACGGACTGCTTTGTTATTCCAAAGGTCAAAAAAGATTCGTAGAATGATTTTAAATGTGCGGCAACTTCAGTAATAGTCCAGCGGTTCTAAACTTTCTAGAAAATTTAATGCGTTGGCACTCAATGTTCTTTTGCTACAAAAGGGCTAAGAGCTATTTTCTGATCTTGAGGATAAATAATCGTGCAACAGTCAAGGAGAAGTTTTTGAGACGTTACCTTTACCCGATTCAAAGTAGAGGTAGGAAAGCAGTTTTTCAAATGCCTGAGCCATAGGCTGCCACAAACAGAGTAACAAGAAGGGTGTGGGCAAGATGGAGACTCAGGGTGTGTGCGTGACTGCTGGCCAAATATTGCCTATGAGAAAGAGAACAGAGTTTTATTTTCGCGCATTTTAATTTAACTTTGGCGCAGTAGTAGTAAATGACACATTTCGAGTCTAGCCATGCGTGTTAATGGCTCAGCAGAGATTTCGACAACGGATACGGATTAGGAACGTTCTAGAATGCCTGAGAGGCAAGCACAGGATCGAGCATAATTGAGCAGTGAGTGTATCATATATTGATGAATATTACAGTTCTAACAGTTCATTAGCAAACAACTTTTCCGCCATTTGGATTCATACCAACTTTGCCTATTTATTTTATACTCAGCTAACTGCTGCTGCATTATCAGTAGTTATTTTAAACATTAGCGAAGAGTTTTATGTTTATTCGCTTTTTACGTCCCTCTAAATTGGACGTAACACTCCACTCAAACCTATCATGATCAAGTAGATCTTTTCGTGATTTTAAACATATCATGCAAAAACCCCAGCCCATTTGTTAATAGAGGATAGAAGTATCAAAGTAATTAACTGATAAAAGTATTTTCTTTCAATACAGTTGGAACAAGAGTGCATTACATAAGGAATTTACGTTTGTAACTCAGGCGAACTTAAGCACTGAAATAATTGGCTCATTGTGGACCTCTTTGATTGGCTAAGGGTTTAGGGTGAGAATTTGATTGGCTTATTGATTAATTACAAACCATTTGTTTATGGAAAATGAATAATGTGTACCTAAGACATTAATAATGAATCGGTCATAATTAGCTTTATCTAGAAAAAAGAGGAGTATGTAGCGATGAAAAGAGTGAAAGAGGGAGCCAAGTAAAAACGGATAATGTGATACGTTCTGAGTAACATGTTCAAATATCTTAGCAAGGGACTGCAGACAAGCTGATTGTTTTTTTCGCCATTATTGGTGTTCAGGTGACAAGGTGAGCTCAATCTGCATTCCGGATAGAAGCCTCCATTTGCCTGAGGGTCACACATGCTACGCAGCTGGCTGGGGTGCGACCTCACCCGACACCGCAGTTCTACCCGAACCCCTCGGCTTCATAGACTTCTTCTCGGCGAGTCTCCTTCCTCGACCTTGCGGTTTGGGACAATCCCCCGCCTCCAATCGTAGATGTCGTGGACCCAGACAGCCACTGCGGTTACTTGAAGTCGACTTGCCGCTTGTCTCACTACAGCGGTGTCGTAGAACCTTCCGCAATCTCCGTGAATGGGTGCACGTTTGTGCCGGCGAGAAAGGAAAAGTAAACCTAATGTCGAAATAAAAGGCATTACAAAGTCGCAGAATGGTTATTAAAGCTAAATGACTGTATCAGTTTAATGGAAATTTTGCTTGGGGAACACCTTGAAGGGATTAGTATTAACACCTTGGGGTGTAGTAGCTAAAAGACCTGTCAAGCCCGAAAATCACTAATTTAGGTTTCCTTTGGATGAAAAGGTAATTAAAAGTAAGTACGAAAGTTTCTTTTGCCATTTTATCCAAAGAAGCCATGAAAGGGTCTTCACAAGTGTCAACGCCTACGCGGTTTGTCAAAGGTTGACATGCGCAATAACTGGCATTAAAGTATGCGGATTATGGCCAGCTCTATTTAAGAGAAAATATTTTTTGGAACTGCTTAGTTAGATAAATTAATGAAACGGAAGCTTCTGATCTGGTTCCTATTTCTTTTTTCGTTGCCTTCGCCTAGGATACCTGCCGCGGTGACAGCGGTGGTGGACTTTTCTGCCAAAATCCCGAGGATGGAAGGTGGTACATCTACGGCGTGACCAGTTTTGGCTCCGTTTTGGGTTGTGGTGAACACTACGGAGTGTATGCGTGCACCCGTGGAATCTCCGACTGGATTCATGAGAATGTTCAATAGGTGGGTCGCCCCACCCAGCCATCCAACCAACAAGACATTCATCCCTTCGTTAAAGAAAGCACAACACGCACACCCACTCTTGCAGCTCTGCACCTTCTAACAACATGGATATTTCTGTTTCATTTGTTTTAATATCGTGGGAAAAAAGTTAATTTGTATTTAGAATGAATGTCATAAAGTTTTCTGTTACTTCCTTTTTTTAGCGAAAAGGGAGGGAGCGCGACCTGGGGAAGCAGTTTAAAGGTAGCTGTGTTTAGAGGGTCACTTGCGTTGAATTCAGGTGCTTGGCGTTTTTATCACTTCCAAGACACATAAGTGTCAAAACTCTGTTATTCGTTGGTGGCTATGTCGAAGGGATATCCGTGGAGGGTAACAGCAGCTGTCATGATGACAGAGAAGGGGATTTTAATGAAGGGTTGAAAGGAAGGCAAAGAGCAATGAAGGCGAATCGACGGACTGGGACTTTCATGAGTTACAAAGGGCCACCAATAGGAAAAAGTTTCTTTAAATTCGGCTACTTCGTACTTTTAAATTTGGCATTTCCCCACCACACACTTAGTCTCCAACTTCAAATCTCTCCTATTCTTCAAAGGATAACTCATCTCCCCTTTTTTCCACCTCACAACTTTAAAACCTTCTGCTTGATAAACAACGAAGAAAGTTGCTGTACACCCCACTTTCCATTATTCTGCAAGCTTCACTCAATCTTTCGCCATTTATTATGTGTATTTCTCAATCCTTGCGCGCCAGTAAATTCTCACAGTCACAGAAGGATACCATTACCTTTTACAACGCAAACAGCCCACCTCGCTCTTCTGAGACGCAAAAAAATTTCTCATTTCCCTGCTGTTATAGTCTCATCATTTCCTCTCAACTTACGACTCTTGCTGCCTCTTTTATGGTGATGAACATCTACCCTACCGTAAGCTAAATTGCACACAAAATAAGTCACAAAGAGTTAACCTTCGTCCCCACCAACTTTTTGTGCCTTGTTTAAGCATAAAACACGTGGAGCGATAAAATACTTTAGGTCGTAGATACTCAAAATCGCATGTTTTTGCATCACTAGGTGTAATTTAATTGGTCCATATGGGTTGGATAAAACAAAACCAGGTACACACACAACAACGATTAGCCAAGGATAATACTGACTCTTCCTCCTCCTCAACAACCATTTTCTAAAAACGAATTCTGGAAAAGTCGATGTTTTGCCGAATCGTTTTGCCTTTTTAAAGAGAATTGCATTCTATCCTTCGTATGAGTACAACATTCTTGACCAATGATTGAGCTTTCTATCTCCGTCATAGGCTTTGCATAGGTCTTAGAATTAATATGAACAGGTTTTGCATAGTCAGAAATAGAGCACAAGTCGCACACATTAGCATCCATCTATTCCTTCACACTTCGTAAAGCTCTCAAATTACTTCAGCCAATCATATTGGTAGAGAATTCATATGGCTTGTCAGCCATTGGCCTTGTAGTTAAGCCAATCAGGAGGCAAGTCTTCCTGCTTTTAAAAGTTACCACCTACGAAACTCCATTCTTGCAATGATAGCAACAAAGGAGGCATCAAACACCTCATCTGCAAAAATGGATCATGTAGTCTCAGTTCCGGTGGATTTGCGGGAGATGAGTGCCGCCCATCCAATATCCAACCAATCAATGCACCGAACTGCCGGTGTGATGAGCCTCAACGCTTCCGGATTGGATGGGAATGAAAATCGAGTTTTCGAGGGTGCCGATGAACCCAAAGACTATTCAGATGAAGCAAATACCAGTGAATTGGCTCAGGTGAGTCAAAAAGGAGGGGATTTTCAACATTTTTCGTTTGTGCTAAATGTGCTGGCGATATAAGATCAGGAGTCAGGCTGAGCATTGGTGGACTTGGTAGCTGAAGCGCTCGTTGAATTAGGTCTTTGAAGTGTTGAATTCAAATAGAGTTCAAAATCAGGTCACCAAGGTGGTAACATGACCAGGGTAGTCTTCAGTCGTTGATACCCAGTTTGTGCAGCCCGTGTTAGAAGAAGGGATGCGGAGTCATGATGAAAAATATTAAGGTCACCATCAGGTGCACATTTTATTCCAAATCCGGTAGCTCCATTTTTGGCCCCAAAAAACAGAAAATCTCGTGAAAATAAGAAAGAAGTAAGGAGTGCAGGAAATGATAGCCTATTATCGGCTTAAGAGCAGATAGCAAGACAAGATTGCCTATACTGTCTGGTTACTGTGCTGTTCAGCACATACAACCACACGTTGGCGCAATATCCAATGGGGTCACACTGTGCTAGCATGAATTTTCAAATGACCTCAATCTCCACCGCACAGACTGCTGTGACTCATCCCCTGTCCTGGATGCACACAAGAAAGGTGATCATAAGAATTAAAAATGGGGTGCTTTTGGCCCAATTTGTCGCACTAATATAGTTGATGTTTTATTATCAGAGGTCAGAAGAGTTGCAAAGGTAAGAAATGGGCGAAAATTGAATAATCCACCCAGTTAAGTATCTCATTCACACATCCACCCTTTCTGGCCCCTGGGACATGATTGAAAAGGATGTGGCAAACTCCCAATTCACCGAGAGGGGAAAAAACCAACATTTTTTTCGTTTAAGAACATCCTCCAGCTAAATGCATAGAAGAGGCTATCACGTGTTCACTTCACCTCATTTCATTACTAACTGGAGATCAAATCCCCAGATTCAAATTGCCACTAAAATTTGAGAAAGTTTTGCGAATTTCCTTGGCCTCCTTCCCCCTTATTTTGTAGAGAGTATCTGCAGTAGATGTAGAGAAGACGATCATGCGAAGCCTTGAAGAGGTCATTGTCCTCACTAACGTAGATGAGGGATTTACCTTTGATGTACAGAGGGCGTGAGATACCATCACTAGGACATCAGTTCATGTGGCCCCTTCACACCGATTAAATAAACCACCCTTAACGCAAATAAAACGCTCAGTTGTCAGGATTGATCACCTGGTCCATATGACTCCACACAACTATGCGTCAGTTAATTGTGCACAGGGGAAGAAAAACCTTACCTATGCTATGCAATCCTCCTTACCTGATTGTTGCATCAACTATTAATAGAAAAATCTACGCATCTTTAAGGCTTTTACGTGCATGAGAGATCTCATAAACATGATTGACGGCTACTTCGTAGTTCAAATGCAAAGCCACAAATTACCTAGGGTAATAAATGCTCTAATTTTTCATGCTAAGAGATTTTAAGGACTGGAGCTGTCTGATTGGTGCAGGGAGCTGTGGCCGCGCTGTGATTGGCTACTTTCGGAGCCATCAAGCCGTTCGAAATAGGTAGAAAACTAGCTCAAATGGCGAAACAAAGTTGGGAAAAGTTATTTTTTTTTCATCAGGATTGGCTGATTTGTTAATTTGTAATTTGCATATCCACACATACGCAAACACACCCCGACATGTGCCTCGGTTACAATGTCAACACAATGATATTTGTCATAACTGTTTTTCAAAGTCCAATAGAAAAGACCGAGGATATTTTGAGACATTTTTTGCATTCTAGATTGGGTAGGATTCTTTTTTTCCTAGTGCACAGAGCAAATGCCTCGTTGTCAGAAGTGTCACAACAAATTGTACCTGACATTACGTTTCACTAGAGGAGGAGAAAGCAGTTGATTGTGAAATGGGAGAGCGCTAATGGTAGGAATGCAAACAGAGATTGATCAACTGAGATCCTTTTCCATTTTCGAAAGGCTTGTTTCTAAATATCCTATCTCAAAATCCATCAAAATACACTAAACGGTACTACTTCCTTCAGTCTTTCAATTCACCGCTCCAAATCTCTATCCAATTTACTCAATTCAAGCATCTTCTCCAGCTTTGACGTACCGTATATTCATTATCGCTCGATTAATTCAACAAAGTCCTGTTTATCCTTCATTAATTCCGCAATAACTTCACGAATTCCAATAAGTTGTTTAAATTTTACGCTGCCTTGCCCTTCCAGGACGTGGATCTACTCTATGAGTTGATAGACGAGAAGGACGCGGAGGCGAAAGAGCTGAAACGGGACTTGAAGGCGCTTCGCGAGAGTTGTAGTGAGTTTCAAGGCAATCTGGAAGAGGCCCAAATGATCATAACAGAACAACAGGAACAGCTAGCCGTCTACAGACAGGAAGTCGCTGTCAGCAAATCAAACATTGAAGCATTGAAGGTGAGCTCTACCCACTTGGGAGCATGGATTTCGTATATTTGATGAGGTGTTTGCCTCAAAGCAGCATTGAATCGATCACCCCAAAACCTTCCCTCTAGCAAAATTTTCACGTTAGGGTATGGTGTTTACAATGGTGCTAGACGTCAACGGGTCGATGAGGAATAGCGAAGCGCTTGACACGCCATTGCCTAAAGGGTTGCCATGTTATGTTTCGCATTACACCTCTGAGTCATAAACACTGATTGGGAAGGGGGAACGTTTCAAAGGAAAGATATGGGCAATTCCCTTCCCTCATGCCTGAATCATCACCTCCGATGTCTGCAGAGTATCTGAAGGTCTCAATGGATTCGCCCTGTTGCTTGCGATGGAGGTCACATTCTTGGCTGTGGTCTAAAGTGTATTGAAAGGATCGAGCACCACATTATCAGGGAGTAAGTCGGTCACCACTGACAGGATTGTTCTTTTTTTCAACGAAGACAACTACCAATAACTTTATAATTTGCCTTTCAAATAAACCACGTGCAACACGTGAGTGATGTGTGGTTCGAGAAAAAACTCGAGACATTTTGCATCAGTAACACTAATGGCGATTGCGTCACGAATGATGCAGTCATAAAAAGCAAATTAACGCACCTTTTCTCTTCAAGATAGAGAGGCAGATTTTGTGCCATTTTCCGCATTTCTAATTTGGGCAGCGCGACAAATAACAATATTATTCGTTGCTATTTTTGGAGTTGTTGGTTGAGAGTTAATCGCACCTGGGAAAACCTGCACCACACTTTCCAATGCCCAACTCAGTGATTTGTCCAGAGCAAATCCTTAAAAGAAAACTACTTATATGGTTTTTAAGTAGCACATGGGACCCTTGTGCCCTCTTTAAAAGAGGCAAACGGAAAGTTTTACAGCACTTTTCTTACATCCAATCACGTCACCTATCTAGGATAAGTCGCTTTTAATTTGAGCTAAAGAGTTGCCACCATGGCGACGAGGAAAGTTTAAAAACTTGTTGGTAAATTCGACCAATGGCGGATGAAGCAATGTTCGGTTCTGCTCTCTTCTGTTCCATTAACGAAAAGGATATCCCCTTCGAAAGCACAAGATAATTACCACAGGTTGATGCACTTTGTTCTAGTCCAGGAAGGAATTTCAAAGCAAAGATTTGCATACAGTTTGACTTTTAATTGGCTACAGTTAAAACCGCAAAGAAGCAAAAAAGCCTTCTCTTTCTAAATCCCTTTGATTCATCATCGCTGTTGCCTTTCTTGCGTGTGAAGGCATGCAAGTGGTTTAACCAATCACTTGAGACTACCGATCCTTCACCGCCCCCTCCTCCCCCTTCTCCTTCTGAGTCCTGCACAAAACATTTCAAGGTCGTTTTGTAAGCACGCAACCGTCTCAAAACCGTCATGCGACTATACCTTTAAAGTGGAAAATTTTCACACTCACTGGAGCATAAAATGGGGAAGCGTTACAGAAAACTGGTGAAACAAAAGCTGGTCAAAACGGGGACGGGTACAAATATACTACTTATTTTCGTTAGAGCAGTGAGTAGACGCTTTAGAAGAGATGGTTGCGCGCTTTCGCGTGGCTTTCTTCATTCCTTGTAAATGCGGTGGTAGGCGCGAGTGGACACCCGGAGTGCCCGCTCAGACTAATCATTGTAAAGCAGAGCGCCTTCACTTTGTCTTTCCGTTTTGTGCAAGGCACTTTTAAGCTTTGTGCCCACTTTAGCTACCTTTCTGAACTCTGTTGCTAGACGGAGGTCACATGACAGGTGCGATCACACCCCGTACTTTGTAGTCGATAGCATCTCAACAAAAAAGTAGTAATTGAGCCACAACCAAAACCAGTGTGTTTCTTGCAAGGGAATTCCATTTTATTAAATCTTTGGGGTAGATGCACAAACTAAGCCTCTCCAAATACTGACTCTTTCACATCTGTCGCATAAGGCAATACCATGGCTGAACGGTGGTACGATAGCCCTCGTCGCTTCGCCATCAGGGCTAAGCTGCTGACCACTGAGGCATCTTTCGAGATCCAGGGGTGAAGAAATGCACCTAGACTCTTGAACACCCTCTTTTCATTCCTCTGAGGTAGTCAGAAACGGGTTCTTGTCGTAGCGCCTACCGTGCATTCAATATTTGCACCTACCGACCCCTGACGAGATGGTGACTAGTATCGTAAGCGATTTTTTATGGCACGGTCCAAGGGTCGCTTGTACGTCCGGGGTGTGACGCTCCTGACGGCTGCTAAATAATCACAAGACTGACAGAACCATCGCTAGGTGAGATGCACGTGAGTTTGGGTGATACGCTCCTTCAACCGGCATCGTCATTCCTGACCATTGGTATGGAGGAGCTACACTACATGTGGAGTGATCTGTCAACTACATGCTGAGCGGCTACGGTAATACCCTTTCACACCGCATATTTTTTTACAATCAACAAAAATTCCACTGTCATTTACACGGAGTATCCGCCGTGTGTTAAAGTACATCTTGTTAGAGAGTCCCGTGACACTTTGAAGGGAGATTTAATCTAAACATGAAGGTTTTCGGTTCGTTAAGATAAATAAGCAAGAGTTCTTACTACCTGTACTTTAAAAAGACAAATAACAGCTTTTTACCAGGATAAAAATCCATTTATTGTTTCGCTGAAACGGAAATTGAGCTCAGATTAATTTTTTAATAAGCAGCTGAATTTGGCTCTCAAACGAAACGCTGATTAAAATGCAATCAGCTGGGGGTTTCTTAACAAATATAGCTAAAAATAAAGTTGGCGAAGGAAAAACAGTTAGAAACACTTTCAATGCATCTGTGAACTGTTTCAATGGAAGAAATCTCCTGTGTACTACTTAATTGTTCAATAAGTAACTTCGTTGACACGTGGTCGAAATGCCCATAGCTCAACTGCTATTCTCAAATAGCCGTCATACTTGTTGGAAAATACTCAATACGCCGTACATGGTATTTGAAATACCATTTTTAAGGTCAGACGCATTCCGCGATTGTCGGTAATTAATAGCACCGCTCAAGCCTCTCCTCTTCCATTGTGTAACCAACTCGTAATTAACAGTGGTTAGTAATTGGATTAGTAAACGTCGTGCAGATACGTAGTTATCAGATGCCCTCTAGCTGAGCTCTTAACAAACAAAAGGAATAATTCGCAGCTTCGAATTAACTGTGCTTTATTTGACCTTCCCCAAACTCAAAAAATAGTACCCAAGATAGTGCCAAATCGGTTACCGCGCCTAGTTTAAATGACTTTAATAAAACCCTCTACATTTCAGCTTCGAAACTTCATTCTTGCCTCAAACAGTAAAGGCGCAACAGACGAGATTCGGAAGATGGTAGAAGAGTATCATGAGATGCAAGAGGAGTTGGATCGGCTTCGACAGGAGCGTAGGGCAACAGAGGCGGAGATGACGCGGCTGAGGAAGCAGGGCAGCTTCCTTCGTAAACGTGCCGACGATGAACGCGCAAGCCAAGGAAAGAGAAATGGAGCTGATAGTATTGGCGACAAAATGAGTGGAACTGGATCTGCTTCCAGTCCTCCACTAGTGAGTTGATTCAACGCGTCCAGCTGATATAATATGAAACAATTTTCCTTATCCATCAACCCATCTTGGAGGTTTTTGCTTATTCACCTCTCCTCATTTAATTAATAGGTCCAAGACACTTCGAGCGATGCCGCTGAGCTAATCCGCAAGCTGCGCACTGAGAAGCAACACTGGGAGGAGTATGCCAATCGCCTTGTGCGTGCCATGGTGGAAAGCGGTCTCTCACCGAATGACCTTCTCGAGGCTCAAGAGAACACTGCTACAATGGCAACAGCACAAGACGCAGAGCGCTGGCGCACCTATGCCATTCGTCTGCTCGCCGATGTTGTCAGTAATGACCCCTCGCGCCTTACTGAATTCGATCGGTGTCTCCTCCATCAGCATACTTTTAAGGGTGTAGGATGCGTGGCTCCACGAAGGGAGGCTTCCATTTCTGACCTAAACACCAATTCCTGTGAGGGTGTAGCTCTGCGGACGCCAACGTCGATTTCTGCATCCACCTCAGCAGAGCGATCAACAAGGGTCAACTTTGCACAAACAAGAAGACGAAAGATTGATAGATTGAAGGACTTCTTCCAGAGGCGGGGAAGACATTGAGATTTAGCCTGCGATCACCACGACCATTGACTACCAGCAGTGTCTTTCAGAAAGTTACTTCGGCGCTTTTGTGTTCTCCTTTAAAAGGAGTATGGAGGGAAAGGAAAATTTTTGGTTCACTCAATATGTTAACTTTTATTTTAACCTTTAGTCGATAAAACAGATTGACAAATTTAATGTAAAGTGCCAAATCTGCTTTCATTAACTCTGTCAAAGTTGTTAAAGTCTGAAAGCATCCTTAGTTGCGTGGGCTAGCGTCGATCTCGTGGAGTAATCAAAGGGTTTTCAATGTCGCCAACGCGTGCGCAACCACAGCCCGATACTGACCTCCGCTGGGTCACCAAGTCGGGGAGATGGTCCCATTCCAGGCTGTTTATTTTGACAACAATGTCAATTGGACATGGGCAATGTTTAAAGCGCCTGTCCCCGTTATGCTGATGAATTAAACGGATTTCATTGGCTACTTGGGACAAAGGTTGCTTTTAGATCACCCAGAGATGGTAACGATATTCCGAAAGCGAATTTCAGTAGTGTGTACCCACTACCAAAGTCATCACCGCTATATAAGGCTCTGTCTGTCACCTCTTCAGTTGGGATTACTTCTACATTCGTTATGGGTGTGAATGAAGCCGTCCAGATCTGGGAGATGCAGAACTCCCAGCTTACCAACCCAATGCATGTCGAGCCTAAATGTTCCCTCGAATCACGATATCTGGCATTCACGGGAGTACTGCATTCTCTCCTTTCATGTCCATCAATCGGTTACCTCTTGTTTCAGTTATAGGACCAAACCAGACCAGACGGTGTTAATCACCGCCGTCGCTTTAACCTTATTTATGTACGAAACAATTTACCAGAGGTAATAATGCTGCAGATTGGACAAAACCCACTACTTTTTTGTGATATTCCTCCTCAAAGGTATGGATAATTACTAGTCCTTCCTAGCCACCTAATTGGCCGGTTCCTCGGCTAGTTTTAGAAACGCCCGGGATGATCTTTTTTTGGGCTTAACGTAGTCTTCTTCCGAAGATTACAGCACCAACGCCTATTTGCTGCATCCGAGACAGAAATGTCTGGCTATCTCTGGCTATGCTGTTCTAGAATTATCGGCATATAGCTGGTTACTGTGGTCCTCCCAAGTTCTCCCGATCATCTCTTGCCTTCTACCACCTTTTTGGTACATCAGTAACGATGCAAAATAATCTCTTAGCTCTCTGTTATTCACAAAATCCTAAGGATTGAGTTGTATACTGAAGTAACTGCTCCATCATTGTTTTGCCGTCAATCACCCATTTATGAATTGCTTTTAAAGGAGATCATAAGCTTACGAACGCCAATTAGCTCACAATCAACATCCAAGAGAGGAGTAGAATTCCATTTCAGGTGGTAGTTTTAATGGAAAATTGATTGAGCCTCTTCCAAGTCGATGTTATCCTCATTGATTTCGTGATCGAATGCGGCAATGATTCGATACAGCCACAAAACACTCTGTTTTGTTGTTGCACTGTAGTGTAGCGAGGAAACAACGCATAATTTGCCATTTTGTGCTCTTACTGCCACCAGCGAAGGCAAAATGCGCTTCTGAAATGCATTCAAGTGAATTATTTATTTCTATTGGCTATGAAAGGAGGCTCTGCCCCCCGAGCCAATCGATTGACCAATCACGTGCTCAATAAATCTTGTTATCTCACATCTGTATGGTTAATTTTTATCCACTTCAGAAGACCCTTTACCTCTCAGTTAATCACACTAAGATAGGATAATTAAGTACCTTAAACTGAAAGAGTATTATCGACGGGAAACAAGATTTGGGTGTGGCATATTATTAGCTCATTCCCCAAGAATTGATCATAGGTGGGTCGTTTTTAAACCTACTGAGAGGATCCTAGAAACAGTCCATTTTGCCGGATGACCGCGAAAGAGATGCAGCAAAGCATGCGCTTGCTGTGGAATAGCCTCCGAATCTCCCACTTTCAAGGCGTTTAGATCATCTTCTGCACTCTCTTGATGCTGATGGTGAGGTTGATCGGGTGAAAAAACATCTCCAGTTAAGTCCACCGGCCATATGCCAATTCCGCGTTGGTAGAGTGCGTGGGTGAAGCGTTGAGAGCACAACACATTTGCAACGAAGTGAGCGGTAGGAGCAGCTTCGCCATCGTGGAGGTAGACGAGCAGCGGCTTCACCTGCTACTTTGCAGAATAAAGAGTAAATAAGTAGTATGCACCACCTAATACATTTAGGCTTGCCATTTATCTAAGATGTTCTCTATTAAACCATATGACTTAGCTGCATTTACCTTCTCTGAATTTGGCTCAAAGCAGCGAATCAAAGCAGTGGAAAACCTTGTAAGCAAGAATGGTGGAAGAATGGGTAAACCGGAAATAAAGTTATCTCGGAAGGTAGTCCAAAAGTTGTGCATTTTATCCACCACTTGCTGATGTAATGGGGTGTCAAGAGGCGGCGCTGTTTCACAGCCCTTCTCGGTAGGGTAGGAGAAGCCACCCTCCGTTTGTTGTGTGGACGATGTGTTAGTGCTGGGTAACCTCTGTGGCAGACCTGTTGAGTAGGGCGGAACTGGTGAACCTTGTCGCGTTGATCGAAAACCTGAGGGAAACCAAAATCGGCTGGAAGAAGGTGAAAATAAGGAATGACACACGGAAGTACCATCGAGGTATACAGCTTTTAGTGAGCATCCGTCTTACATCCATGGCGTGACGGTCGGCGTGGAAGAAGTCTTGAGGACGACTTCCATGTCAAGGCGGAGGAAGCGATCCATGAATCACTACCCATACCGTCAAGACTACCAGTCTCCTAAGCGTTCAACACGGTTAGAACAAAATCACCTTTAGGTGCTCAAGATATGTGAGTGATGCGTTACAACTAGCCCATTTCCTGTCATACTACTGATAGATTTTAAAAGTAGACCCCGTAATTCAGCAAAGCTCAAACTTAAAATAATGTAGAATTAGCGGTGGTTTCATACTTACTTTTAATGACGTTTTTTGTCCTCTCCTCAAGGACCTTTGAAGACTCTTTTTTGAACGACTCAAATTTGATCTGTTGGTTAAAAAGACACAAAGTGTTTAAATCAAAGAAAAAAACAACTTCTTTCTTGATGATCGGAGGAGTACAACGTAGTTGGCGCTGATGGTAGGCTGCAATGCACTGGTCTATGATTTATGGATACGCAGACCCTAGAGGGCGCAGACATATGTCAAGTCGTCGAAACAGAAGTCGCTCAGCCCATAAACCATCGGTTGAAAGAGCTAGATAGATATAAATTGACCTTGTCTGATTTACGACCCGAGTCCTGTGCTGTTCCGCGGTTTCGAATGCATAATTACCTATCAAATCCGTCAACTATAGGTGCCTCAGCCATACTGGTTCTGGTAACGACCTAACCAACAGATGGATGCATCGCGTTCACGCCATGTTCTCAGTGTCAAACTTAAAAGCTTCGTGTTTCAACTTGGTTTTTTAAAAGTGAATTTAAGGTGATCCGTGATGTCATCTGGCTTCATGCAAGTAACTCACTCTGCCGTATTCCAAAAGCTGATATTTACTTTATGCGCGGTGAGCTGTCAAAGAATGTATTCTACAGGCTCTCTTTACTCACCGAGAACCGAAACATTGCCCATGAGATCCACTTCCTCTCAGCTGTTCAAAAAAATATCTTTTGAATAACAAGTGAAGGTAGTGAGCCAGTCGAAGGGAGGTCCAGTGCTCACACAGGAACTTATATTTTGGAAAACAAAACTTACCTCCCATGAGAAGATGCAAAAGGGCACTGCCTAAGGCTGCGTATTTTGCTACAAGGGACAAAGAAGCTTATAACAGCAGAACTCGTATTGAGTCAATAAATTTTTAAGAAAGAGGATGAGTTTCGGAGGTGTCTGTAAAAAGAGAACACTATTAGGTTTGGTTTCTATAATGTTTCGTTAGTCGTTTCCGATCCTTTCGATTGACCAATGCCGCATTCAGATGGACTTGAGGGGTGTCAGTTTTCACGCTAAGGTTAATGCGCAAGGAATGGGTCAACCCCTTGTGCACATAACCCGAAATGTGTCCAACAGCTTGAAGGTCATTTTTTGGAGCACTTAACTCACCTTCTGTTCCACACGAAACACAATCTTTCGTCGCCCCTTCTGCACCGCCTCATCATTTGACCTCGGAGCCTCTGAAGAAGACACGTCCAAATCGACGTCACCCTTCTTATCATCCTCGTAGTCATGGAAGTGCGCCTGTGTAACCAACTCCATCCACCGAAGAGTTTGTTCCAAAGAGCCGCGAAATTCACTGCAAACCACATCTCCCTTTCTTCTTCGACCAATGGCAACAAGACGGGGGTAATCAGTGTGCTAGAAGGGAATAGTTTTAATCAAAAAGTATCGAATTTTTGACTCGTGACCACCTCTGATGCATTTTTACGAGTGATGTTCTGTGGGTTTCATTGAAAAACAGCGCTGGTTGAACTGCACCGCCTTATTTACTTAAATAAAATCAGTAGTCCCTCATTCGAGCTCAAGTCTTACAGGACACCATTCATGGAGCCACTGCTCAAACCGCGTTCCACGAAAGGCTGCAGCCAATATTCGCCGATTTTCAGCAGTGGCACAGCTCCATGGAACCATCTTAATAGCGCGTTCGATAAGGAGGCCGTTGATAGTGGTGGGAGTCATTCCGATCTCCTGAATACAGTGTGAGGTTAAGTCAACGGAGATGTCATCGCCACCATGGTAGTCTCTTGTAGGAGCCCTCTTCACGCCGCTGCAGAGAACCCTGCTGACAAAAGTTCTGTTTGAAGCCGGTTCCTTCCCGAAGAGCATTAGGATTATTGGGGGCCACTAAAGATAGTGCAGTGAGATAAGTAACCTCTAAATATAAAGTGGATTCGTATGTTCGTGGGTGGTTTCGATAGTCAGCTCAAAGTACGAGTGCTTCAAGGAGGGAAGGTTCGCCTGCCGGCCTATTTAGCAAACTTGACAAGCTTGTCTACACATCCATCAAACGAGCTGTGCCAAAGTCCAGTGTTTGATTTCTCCACCTTGGGTTAGAATTAATCAGCCACGGTAACTACTGGCAAGATAATCAGGTCAAAAGGTCAACCTAGATTCATCCCTTTTAATCACCGACGCTGTCTTCCACAAGTTCGAAAGGAATCTTACATTGGCATGTAGCCTGTAGCCTTCGAAGACTGGGGTTATCAAAACAACCACGTCGGATTCTTCTCTCCGATTTGATGGTAAAACGTACCGCCAATGCAAATTAGAATTATGAGTTTTGGTTAAATAAAGATGTTTAATAAATTTTTAATAAGAGAGGTGGCATTTTTAATGCTGTCAATGAAGTGAGCAAATAATTCTTTGGTAGTGATTTATGCAAAAAAAGGCTTCTAACTTTCTAGAAGGAAATGTGTGACATATGTCTTGTTCTTAGGATGGGGTTCTTCAAAAACACGGCATCTAGAAACACCTAGCGCCACGTGAGACATTCACCAACTTACCGCGCAACCAGGCGCCCTTTTAACCGATTCAATGGCAGCAGAAAGTGGACCATTAAAGAATTGTGGCATTTCAACGGTCCAGTCGTTCGACGGTCGAGCAGGAGTGTCTACCAAGGTGGAAGAGATAGTGGAATCCAAGGAATCCCCCATAGTATCCAAAGCATCACTAAAAGCCTCCGTGGAGGATGTCTCCAGGCTTTGTAGGCAAAAGGTGAGGGCTTTCACAAAGAACTCTGGTTCTGGTTTCACTGCAGAACCTGTAAATGGGAAATGAAACAGATGTGAAGCAATTCAGGACATTCTTCGATTCGCAATGCCAGTCGAGTCACTGCAGTGGCAAATTTAAAACCAACTCCTGATGCATGCTATGATAATGCCATGACGCTCTTTGTTGTCAGTTGTCTGTCTCCGTTGTGTTCAAAATAAATAACAGAGAAATGCTTGGTTTGATGGAAGGACAGTTAAGTGAATGGGAGGACACATGGTTGGACATCCGAAAGTAGTGTTAGAGCCAGTCCGGCGCCATGATTGATGGATGGATGGATAGGTTAGTGGGTTGGTGGACGGATTAATCAACCTAACAAAATGAACTACAAAATCAACCAATCAAAACGAGGACCCCTTTGCGCTTTAACCATCTGACTTGCCCGACCTACTCTGGGTTATACTTCTCTCCTGTGAATGTTGTGCTTTCAGCCTCACCATCGGTGACACAAAAGGGATTCTCTTTAGGTTCAACTTGGAGTACCGTGAGTCCGGATTGGTGTGGAGAAAGGAAAGGAAATGCATTCCAATGGTATCGCACTTCGTACCAACAGCATGCGAAGCCACCGAACCTGTGGCTTTTAGTGCTCTCATCTTCTTACTCACATTCCGTGTCAGTTTCTTACTCAGGGGTCGCTAGGTACAAAATGTGATTAACTGTATGATACATAACGGCCTTGGAAATTAGTATTTATTTGGTCAGAAATCATGGAATTTAAGTGCGAAAATAAGATGCGAATGACTAAGAAATACCGCAAACTAATAGAAAAAAATTCATCTGCGAAATTTACCTTGGAAAGGTTACCAAGAGCTTGCATTAATAATGCTAAAGCGACGCCACGAGCGCATGCATGTGAACGGGCAACTGGAAGATGTGACCTTTCAGTGTGAAATCACGTGGTACCCATCGATTTGCTTAGTTTAAATGCTGCAGGCGGATTTGTGACACTGTGCTAAATTGGGCAGTGGATTGCGGAAGGTGAGTCCTGCCCCTACCTGTCACAGGCTGGTGTTCAGCTGTGCAGGTGAGCTTGGATCCTGCCACCTTCTCAACCAGGCTCCCTGGGCGGGCTAGTGGCTTCAGCACGGATGACCTTATTGACGACCTCTGTGGGTAAGATGATGGGGGTGGCGGTCACAGGAGTGGAACGACGTGTTTACCTGTGACTACGGGCTGAGACACGAAATGGTGCCATTCTCGCCTATTCATAGGCTTTTACTGAATGCTAGAGAATTCAACCAAAAAAGGACCTTTTGTGAAAATTGGTACAGAAGTGTTGTTCGGAAGATCGAGACATCGCCACTACTATGGTTAACAGGATTGTGAATGATTTCCAGGGGAACTTCCATTGCTCTCCTGTATTTTTTACGGTTTATATTTCATGCTTAAGTGGCTCTCGAAGAATCGCGTAGTTGGCATTTTGTGACTGACATGTAAGTCAACTGCAGAACTCACAGCGTTTTTTGATAGTCGAATAAAATTAAGGCCAATTGACAGGCAGGAACTATTATAATAATGTACTGAGTTTCAGAAAGCCTTTGACACTTCTCTACAAATCTAATCAACCATCCCACATCCATCCAACCCTTTCGTGTCCATTCATCCATCCCATTTCGATCCATCCGACTATCTCGGTTTCACTGCTTCTCCGACCAAGTAAAATTAGATTTTTTACCCAAATTAAACACATGTGCCACATTTTTGGAGTTTTACCTTATCCAAAAAATCGCATTTCGTTAGTTGTGTTGCTACACCTACCCACTTTTGATGAGCCTTCTCCACCATGCCATCGGTGATAAAAGAGGCTCAACATTCCAAAATCTCTCAGTTCCTTTCTGCTGCGCATGACCTAGTTATGAGATTCTTATTTGCATAGCACACGATTTATTACCTAACTGGCTAGGATAAACTCGTTCCCGTCAATTATTTAGAGGCATCAGGTGGATTAGTCCTCAGCTGCTTTTTGCCTGTGCGACACTCACCCAACTTAAGGAGCTTTTTAATTATCTTGCTTTCCTTCCTCCACATTCTCCAGAGCGTTGATTGCATGAAGCCTGTCAACTTCCAGGCAATTAGTCAAATGGTACGAGGAGAAGATACCAATAGCCTCGTGTATGTGTTGTCCAAGCAGATTTTGGGTAGTTTTAACCTTCACATTGGGCACTTCCCACGATGTCAGTTAGAGGGTCGAAAGTGATTGTGGGTGTTTGAGACTCCAGCAAATGCCTCATCTCTGATTTACTCACAAGACTTCTCCTTAGTGCTTAATTCTTCCCCAATTTGGAACGTTTTGAATACGCACTATCGTTTACCTAAAAAGGGCCAAGAATCAGTAGAAGGTCGAGTGTTATCAAAATGCTGTGAATGCACAAAAGTGAGACTGAATCGTGCCTTTAGTAATCAGCCGGAAACCACGTACACCCTGGTGTCCCTCCCCGCCCCACGCCCTCCGCCCAGCTTACTCACACGGGTCGGCAGAAAAAGACGTCCGTAAGGAAGTGGGATGTACCCCTATCTCCGGCTGGAACGCAGGTGCAACTGCACTGCCAGTCAGAAACGGTCCCATGACAAGTTCAAGTGGGACCAATAGTCACTCTAGCGATGACATTTTAGTGCCCCTCGTAGGCACTTTTTACCCCTTTCAGATGAAAAAAGTTCACATTTTTTCGCTCACTCACATGTTAGTCAGCCAGCTAGCAAAAAAACTCCACTCTAAAAGGGCAATAACAGATTGTCAGTCCTCAAAACCCCCTGTCTATCATCAGTTAATGTATGCTGTTTGGGCGTGGCCCATCTGCTCAGCTGTCAGCACAACTCCTGACTCCCAGCTGATGCAAGCGTCAAACCATTGTATCATCATACACACACACACACACATTGTGTCTGTTGCTACAATGAACACCCTCCTGCACGTCCTGTTTACTAACCTACCCTGGATGCTGGCCAACAGGTAGGTTATGCAGTCTCGACGCCTCTGGAGGTTAGTTCAAATCTGCTCGTCAAATTGACAGGCCAAAATCTCAGCCATCAATTTCAGTGATCGACAAATTTTGAAGAGACACACATCAGTCTTACCATGGCGGTGAAATAAAGCTTCGGTAAATTTCCCCTCACTTGAGAAGAAAAATTCTATGCCAGAAAGAGGGTTGTCAAATCCTGTTTCAATGACTGGATCATCGAGAGGAGTTAAGAATTTACTTGGAAAAACATTTTAGTTCTCTCGACACTAGTCTTCTGTTGACAATCTCCTGCTTAGCGTTCCTATTGTTTACTTTTTGGTGTTGTTCCCCAAAACTTGCTCCATTTTTTTTGGAATCCACCTCCTATTTCAACATTCCATTTACTCAACCACATCACCACCGACACTTGAGATCCATTCTTTTATTTCTTTTAATTTAGCTCTCAATTCCCTACCTCTCACTCTGCATCTCGATCCCCAAAAACAAAGTTAATTATTTATAAGATACTTTCTTTTTCTTCTGTTCCCCTTCTGTCGCCTTTCCATTGTCAGACCGTTGACTTTCCCCTCCCCCTCATCCATGGGGAGGGGAAAGAGGATCACCTCGCCCATTTTAATTGGCTGGTCCTCAAGGTCATGTCGTATGTGGGAGAAATAGGGGGTGTGTGTGTTTGTTTGGATGTCTTCGATGACTCATTGGCTCCCTCTCTTTCTCTCGCACCCTCGTCTTTTTTGTCTCCTCGGTGTCTCAAAAAAAGGTTTACAAGACGAGGCAGCAAAGCAAAAAAAAACATCCACACGCCACCTCTGACTCATTTGTTTTCTTTCCTTTTCTCCTCCTTCCGTTTCCTTTCACTATTTTTCGCCAAATCCCAATGCACTTTGACTGGAGGGGATATGTTTAAGGTATTGGTAGGGGTAGTTGAAAACACGCCGAATCGTAGGCAGTCCAGAAGCCTCGTTTTACTGGAAGTTAGACCTCCAATAACATCTTTTAGCTTTTTTTAAACCAAGTTGTTCTGTCTCCGTGGGGTCTATAAGATCCACCTATCACGCACCTATAAACGACATGTTTGGGGTTGGAAAATCGGTTCGTCACGTATGTGTGACGCTGGCAATGATCAATGCCAAAGTGTTTAGAGGAAAGAAATTGGAGTATGCGTTAAGTAGATATCAGCTACCTCTGCTTGCTTTTTATAGTGCGTAAAGAAGGAACGGACCTAATCCAGTGTAAAAAATGAAACGGTCCTGAAAATTAGGATTTGGCTTTCTAAAGTCCTCCTCTAAGGCTGCTCTGTTGGGTTAAATGGGCAACATGAGGGCGGCAATGTATGTCAATAGAGATACCTCGAGGTGACTGGAATGTCTTCTGTACTCTGAGTTGGAGTTGACAGCACAGAATTTTGGAGTCGCAACTGACAAGCATATGGTTGACCATCTTCGACGTCTTCCTCACCATTCAAGTGGTGTAGCGCCCCCTTTGCGGATGGATGTCCGCAAGCTCACATTGCATCGCCTTCTCCCGCCCAAAACCGCTTTCATCCCCATGCAGTACCAACTGGATCGCCGGTGCCCAGATTCGACTTTTCCATAGCTGGCTGTCAGTGCGGCCATGGCAAGATCCAGTCTTACCAGGACGCCTCCCGTGGGCATCAACAGATGTGAGGCGCTTCTTTCTTTTCCCCGTAGGTGCAACTGGAGAGGTGTAGAATTTCAGTGCATTTGTAGCAGACTCATTGCCGTCTTTTTCCACTACATCCTTGTCGTCATCTTTAAACCAGTCTTTGCGGGCGGTGACTCATTTTCATAGCCGCTGCAGATCTTTAATAACCCACCTTCATGATTATCATCGTCATCACCCAACGTTTTTCTCATCATCGCTTTCTTAAACGTTACCTTCCAGGGAGGTGACGCCTCCTCCGGGCTAAAATCGCTCCTCAAAAGGGAGAGTTCTTGCACCTACGACTTCTTTAAAAGCCACTCTACATCAAGAGGGTAGAAGAGGCCATTGACAAGATGTGTCATGTCGTATTACAGCTGATTTTACATAGACAAAAGAGTAGACTGCGAATGGAAGGGGTAAACTCATTTTCTCAAGGAAACGTCAACTATTTGAATGACACACTACTGAAAACTTTATAAGTATTTCACCAGTTAGAGATGATTATCATTGGGACAATCAAGGGATTGCGCGTTACATATGAGTGAGCATAGAAAGAGTTGTGTTAACTACACTTCCTCATCAATGACAACTGGTTCCAATCATTTCATATTGATTTGAAGTGCGTCAACGCATGACTTGAGCGGCACAAAGCCTTGTCAATAGTATGCAAGGGAGAAATCACCTCTAGAAAAATCTGACAAATCTGATTGCAGAAATGTGAGGAGGTATTGTGCCTTTGAAAGTAGAGCAGAAAGGCGGCCAGTCAAGTGATGAATCAGGTGAGTGGCTTTGTAGGTCACGGGTTGGTGAACTTTGAACATACCAAAGACGAGGCTAAAATGACACGAAAAATGTGGAACATCTTTTTTTCGAAAAACCAGAATTGAGCTAGCTATATTTAAAAAACTTAGCACCTGGAAAAGTAATGAGAAGTACAAATGGAATACTTTGTGACAAAGAGGGCACAACGATCATGCCTTAATGCTGAGCAGTCTGATCGACCACCATTTGGAGCCCGTGCAGTTAAATGAAATCGACATAGTAAATCCATCCATTCATTTATTCAAATCATTCTTTCCTTTGTTCTGTGCTGCCAATTTGAGGTATTCCTAAGAGCTCCAGATTTCTAAGGGCGATCGTAAGAAGCTTTCTGCGCGTTTCAAATTTTTCCTCTCCTTCTTTCTAATCCTGTATATCGCCTAGATGATTCCCCAGGTCCTCAAATTTAAATCTTCTTGGGGGCTGCAAGTACCGAACCTTCGCAGCAAGGACTGTCACCGGTCATGCCCCAATACCTGTGCGGATCTTGTAATAAGTCCATTTTTTGCTTCTGTCCTCCACCTTTTGTGCTGCCATACTTTTTAATAATTCCGATGAAACTGCAAATTCTTTCCTGGTTAACAGAATCCTTGTCTGAAGTGATTCCCACCAAAGACAGGGAAGGCGTTCCATGCAAGCAATCGCTCTTGTCTTCTTTATACAGCAAGAGAAAAGCAATTAATCAAACTGCGTCCCCTTTCACTCCGCTCACCACCACGGTTTTTGCCATTTTGAAGGCGAAATTAATTCACAGTGGAAGGCGTTTTTCCCTGAATGCTCTTAGGGTAGAATTAAGAAGTATGGACGAAATGTGAAAGGCCTCGTTGATAGATGAAATGTGTGATATAGTAGTTTGAAAGGGCAAGACGCAATGGATGTAACGTGTGAAAATTGGGAGACAGGTAGGTTCTACTTAGGTCTCTCCCTGTGTGTATGTAGATGTGTGACCGTTATAACGCCTAGTACTGCTTTCACGTGGATCTGCACCTCCAATTCTTAAATAAACAAGCCATCTCTGTAGCGTCCCGAGACTTCCTTGAAGGCAAAGGAAGGCATAATACTAGAGTAGAATATATGTTCAATTAGCGGAGGGAACGGGGCTGCTAGCACGGTGCGGAGGCTAGCCCACACGGCTAGGGCAATATGGCCACCCAACTGACCGGAACCGATACCGGTAGTCGTAAAAACCAAAGTCTTACAACCTTCATCTTCGCCTCATTGTTTCGTCTGATTTGGTTGGTTTTAGACGGTAGACACCTATCCGCCCAAGGCGGACAAAAGACTCACTGGTTTGCCGATTTACTTGGGTTGTTCCATTGCATATTGGTGGAAAATAAGACGATGTGACGAATCGCGAGTGGGCAACTGGTCAGGTCAGATACAGATGATTAGGTACGAGGCAAGCGGATTCATGTATGTATAGAGGGGATGGTGAGATGTCCAGTGAAGTAATTAATGAATCTGGAATGGGGAATCGAAGAGGCAACTGAAAGAGATATAAGTAGATGGATAAGTGGGTGCTGAGTGTCTAATTGGTGTTATAAACCAATGTGATGGACGCTTTTGGGTTCGGTCTAGCTTTTGAATGGAGTAACCAATAGGTAGGACATCGCCACTGACGTCTCCATTTGCCGAATATGAGTGAGTAAAGTGAGTGCGGCATGTGTGTACTTTGAATGTTCGGTTGACCTTGGATTTAGCCCACTTAACGTACATCAGGATGGTCTGGAAGGCTCGGATAAAATTAAATTAAAATTAGTTGAATGATCGGACGAAATCCGGATGAATTTGTGCCAAAGACGTGCCTGAAACAGAGAAACAATTTGTCCAGTTATCACACGTCGCCAAATAGTAATGATAATTAAAATGGCCTCATTTAGATTCAAATTACAGGGAAGCCTCTATCCACAATGATCGACCAACTATTTATTACAAATTGTAGACATAATTTTCTTTTCAGTCATTCATTCTAAGCTATATTTTCTAAATATATATAATTGATTTTTCCAACGACTTCTTTTCAACTAATTAAAGTGCCTTGCTAACACAAGGTGTAACTCTAATTGGCTAATTATGATTAATGACCTAGACGAGGGGAGATCAGAAAAAATCAAAATGCTATTTGCTAATTCATTCCTACGTATCATTTTTTTTCATCATCGTCTTCTCCTCCTTCACCATTCACGCTATTGGTGGTAGAGGCCAACCTCAAGGTCATGCTGGCTTATGCTGATTGGCTATAGTCAATTGTCCTTCGAGAAATGCCTAATCGTCCCATTTAAGCCACATTAGACGCTTAAAAATAAGTTATCCAAAGTGCTGGAGCTGCATTTATTCGCTGGTATGGGTTGCTTTCCTATTTAGAGGAACCAATTTAAGTTGTACTCTAGTTTTGCTAATAGCACTCATAAAATGAAACATAAAAGTTATTTTTTGTGAAAAGAATTATTTACAACTTCCTTGCCTAAGCTAGCTTGGAAAAAGAGAAGGACTATAGTAGTGATGGTTTCCATCATGTCATCATCGTAGCGGGGATCATAATTTAATTTCCCAGAAATAAATCATCCGATAAATTTAAATGCAGAGATGGTACCTAAATGTCGATGCGCCGCCTAACTTTTAGTGCAATGCACTCGCTGAAGAGTGTAGCTTAAGTCTGGACAATGTCCCATATCAACCACTAATAAGCATTGGTAAAAGGAACACTGCTGCTGTAACTTCCCGTAGTCCGATATTTTTTCTAAGTCTTCCTCTACACTTTGTTGCCTTTTTACAACGATTCAATTGCTTATTCGATCCTCGTTATGCATGTAGACAACAGGACTCTAGAGGTCGCTCAATTCGTTATGAGTAGCAAGGGATGCGAAAAAGTTGTCTTTGTCTACAGTAACTTGATGCATGTCAGTCCACTAGCTCAGCGACCTTTCTTGTTCTTTTCATGCAATCTTTTTTTATTCTTACACCTCTCATCAAAAAAGTAGGTTGAATAAGTGAGGCTAAGGAGGGATAATATAGAAGGTAAATGGCAATTCACCGTGAAGGGAAAGACCGTTTGGTGACACCGACCTTAACTGAGAACTTCTCCTGTGTGTTCGATGACGGTCGGTATTTCATCGAGCTCGAATTGGTAAGTCATTCAAAACGATGATAGATTTATGTTTCGGATAGGATAAGGGATAGGGGGCATGTTAAGTCATTCCCTATTACAAAGTGAAAGAGCAAGGCCTCATCATCCAACGGAGAGGCCGGGAGACTAAAACCATATACCACTTTACCAATTGAGGGTGTTGCAACACACAACGACCTAGAAACACAGGTTGCTAAGTGTCTGCTTGAACACGCAGCTCCAACCTACTCGGAGCATTCTCGCTAAAGCCACTTTTATAATTCAGCCCTAACTAGGTTTAAAGATAGTACTGTGAAATTGGATCATGCGAGACGAAGTTCGCCAGAGAAAGCAACTGGAGGATGGAGACTGTTCAAGAGCTAGCATATTTAATGAACCAATTACATTCAAGACGTCAAAGGTTGAGCTGTCAAAGAGTAGATATGAGAAAGTGAGAAATTTTCAAAAGATAGCACTGCCTCAAACAGCCTTCCACAACAGCTAGATTGGGTGATCGGTTGATTTGACTCGGTTTTGCTTGGTGCCTTATCAATGCGACATCCGCGGTGTTCCCCGAAGCCACATCAACAGATAACAGATCGGCCGGACGGGCGGATACACCGTTGGAAGGATTGTAGACCTCCTCCTCGGGCTTAAAAAGCGCGCCCAGTAAAAGCCCACGCTTTAAACAAGCGCGGCTTTACTATGGCGTAAACTCGATATAAGAATAAGCACAAAATTCCGCACAAATTTTGACATTCCCATTCCTCTCTTTTTTTTCACTCTCGCTCGGTCCCCCTCTTTTTTCCCATCTCTTTGTCTTTTGCGTGAGAGTAGACAATTTTTTTGGGGCGAGAAGGGAGGGCGGAAGAGAGAGACAGAGAGAGCGAGAGTGGGTGAGAGAGGAAAGGGGAGCAAAAAACAAATCTCCCTCATTTTCTGTGACCTTGGGCTCATTCTGATTGCAAATTTGACAAGAGGGAGAGCGACAGAGGGAATATTTTTGGGAAATATTCTCCTAGAGGAAATTAATGCGTTTTTAGTTGTCTGACAAAAAAACTTGGACCATACTCCATTGCCAAACACTAGGAAGTAATTAGTGGGAGAAGGAAATTTGAGAAAGGCATTGTTTGCATGGACATACTTAAAAATATATTCTCTTTCATCTTGAGTACTCAGTAGCCACGAAAGTATCCCTTACAGAAATTAGAAAGGCGAAAATTCTGTAAGGAGCTGGAAGTTTAGTAAGATGAGTGTATAAGTGGGTACAGAGGGATGTCAATCTTTCTTTTTAGTAACTGTGTAATCCACTTGGGAGGGGACCTTCTTCAAAAGTTGAGGTGGTTATCCTACTTTATCTGGACCGTTACTGCTGAAGCCTAGTGACAGAGAAGTCTACGTCTCTGTCGTCAAGTTCGAATGGTGTACAATACTACTTATTACTCAAAGGCAACTTCGCCTGTTCATTCACATCGTGTCTTTTTCTTCTGGAGGAAAAAACCAACCCTTGCATCAATCCCACAGCATACTCCTTAAACTGTGCATCAATTAAGCTCGGAGATGGTAAAAATCACTTCTCCATGTCTATGCATTTTTAATGCGTCAAACAGCGACGTGAGCTTTGTTCACCTGTGCGACCTTGACAAATGGGGGTTCGGTATTCCACAGACGAGTTAGTTATTTGGATGTCTGTGGCATCAAGTGAGTCATGAATGCACATGGCATGAATAAATGGACTTTTCGAGACCGTTTAATGAAGCGCTGCTTTTGTTTTATCGTCAAGGTAAAGGAAGGCACAAAAAATCCACACCTCGGTCTCACTTGAAAGCACTAATTTTGCTGTATGCCAGCAGTCAGTTGATACTCGCAGAAAAGTGAGCAGTGGAAGTGTATAGCGTTGTTTAACTTATATCCTCTCACCAGAGGTTTCGTTCACCACCCTGATCTCCTGTCTGCAGATCTCTTTACGGATACAATGTTCAAGTTATGACCCAAATTAAGGTCGTGGAGGCCCCTTACTTGACAAAATATAACGATCGACAATTGGAACCTGTATGGGCTGAAAAACTTCAGAAAATTACCTGCATTGAACCGTCAGGCGTAAGTCTAGCTGTAAGGTTTTCTTTGTTGTTCTCTCCACTGTTTCCCCCAATCAAAATATAAAATCACCCAGTAGGTGCATTTATCGTTGGTGAGATTCGAGAGCTCCAACTCTTCCCAACTAGAAGGAATAAAAACGCGTCAACAAGAAAAAATTGACGTCAGGAGGGAGATACTATCTGGAAGGTGGAGAGAGAGGGGAAAATCATGTTTTTGTCATGAAAAATTGCACTTTACAATGTAAAAATATATCCTAACTGTTACCTTGCGACAACACATTCTTGCTTTATTCCGTCAGGGCTCTGCGTGTTTCGCGAATGTGTGTGTTGATGATGGACAACAGGTGCAGTTGTTCACTTGCCTTAGGCGATTGAAAGCTGCCCACTTGATACAATAATTGTGCGCCTCAGGAATGTTTCCGTTTCCCAGGAGGCAGTCAGAAGCAGTGAATCAGTCGTAAAAACATCACATCTAGCAACAACTCACCGCCTCATTTTCTTTACCATTATGTGGAAAGTAAGGGTGATAATTCTTCTCCTTTTTTTAATTTTACTCTTCCCTATTTTCCCCAGTACTGTAGACAGAAAGGCGATGGAGAGTTGGAAAACCAAGGTGATGTAGCCACGGAAATGGGTCCAGCTAGATTTTGTCTTTTCCTTGGCTTCTGGTGAATAATAGAATCCAACTAGATGTTTTACGCTATGCAAAGAAAACCGAATACCACCGCCTTGTTAACTATTCTTTGCAAAAAGTAGTATGTTTGACTGGGTACTAATTACATAATTTGTTCTACTCCACCTCTTACCTCGAATTTGATTGGTTGGTTACATGAGAATATTCCAATGGGAATTTAACTCCTAATAATGGGGAATTATATGTATTACTGCCATATAGGTTCTTTTGTTCCCCTGAATATGCAAAAATACTACTTATAAGTGCTAATTATAGGAACGTACATGCTTACCCATTGTACACATGAGAGTTCCACAGAATGGTTCCAAAATACTTTTCGAATTTAAAATTTAAAACCTGTCGATAAGTTTTCATGTTTTAAACTTCAGCAGACATTATTTAAACTGCCCCATACATTAACATAGAGAAGAACTAGAGCGCTACAACCACGCCCGAAATAGTTGTCACATCTATCAGCCAATCACACGCTCCCCTAAAATCTTGGGGATCGGATGGATAAAGGCACGGTTAATGTAAAAGTAGGCAGGGGTTGGTTAATACTTCTACTTTGCTAGCACTGATGCAAATAACGGGAACTTGGATTGCTACTGTGGATAAATCAGAAGCTGAAAAGCTGCGGTGATGGATCAGCTGTCCGTGTGGACGCTTCAGGCTGATGTCAATGGCTTCCAAACCTTTTACTCACCTCGATCTTGCCTGTGATTTGCATTTGTCCACCGCCTACGACGTTCTCATCCGTCTAGTGAGCATGATCGAGGAGGCTCACTCTATAATAAAACAGACGCAAATAAACGTACGTCAACGCTTGGGTAACATCAGCCGTGACGACATTTTGGTTTGGTAAAAAATAAAGACATTTACATGGTGGTAAGGAGTCCTTTAATCCTTAAGGGCTGAGGAAAAGCAGGATTTCGTATCTTCCTCTTTTGTATTCCATTAATATAACACTTTTACAAACGATCTTCAGCATCGTCTCCTCCAATCAGATGAAGGGATTAATAGAATTGAGGAGATCCACTACATCGCCTGGAGTCATTCACTAAATCGCAGTAGGTGGCAGCTTTGTGGAGGAAGGTTTGCTGCTGGGAAAAAAGATCTGAAGGATGGTTGAGAGAAGAAGTACAAGCTCCAATGATTGAGGCGACAAAACTAATTTTGGGTTTCCTTCTTTTTTCTATGGAGCTACAGCTGTTAATAAAATGCAGGAAAGCTTTAAATAAACATCTAAAAAGAGAAATACAATCACAGGTCGTGGTGCTGTTGAAGGTACGACCTGATTGGCTCTCAGCCAATCAATATTAGGAGACTTTGAAAGGCGACCAATCACATTCCTCCAGCTAATTACTAATCGAACAAAATAGTGAGACAAGATCTAAAAGTAAATAAACTAGATGATTAGTCATAAACAGTGCATTGAGTGACCAAAAAGGAGGTTTGTGTGGTTTTTGCTTGAGTTGGGTTAAAAAAGGGCTTGTTTAGACTTGTAGGGACACGTCAAGACGTCAAATGGACTACGGCGCAGAGATGTGCGCGCCATCATCTTAGGCTGGTTAAAAGGCGCTATGGTTCGGCTTTTAGTACTTTTTTGTGAATTTTTTAGCATCCAAGTTTGATTAGAGGTTGTCCTAAAATGCCAGCATATCAGTGAAGGTAAAATTTCTCTCCAAACATCTACCAAATAATGCGTTCTCATTTTGACTTCCACAACTTCTGTTCGTCCTCGTCTTCTCCAAAAACCCACTTTAGAAGCGCAAATAAAGTTAAAGGAAGAAGGAGAACATTTTTTAGTTTCACTTTAGCACTTAAACCGAATAATTCAGTTAAGACGTTTTGCTTTTGGTGTTTTAGACTTTACCACAAGGTCGTCCTTTGCCCAGATCTTGCAAAACTCTCTCGCTGGTCCCTTTCTGATTGGCTAATTATGCTCACGATAAGGTCAAATTTAATCAAAGAGCCCCAAGTGGGTAAAAATGAGATGGACCCCATGTCTCTACCTGCCAGTCGACGGGCACCTTATTCAGACGCATCCATAATAAAGACGTCCGTATTGAAGGTTGGTTGAGTTCACGACGGGATCTGCGGGCACAAATACAAATCAATTCGGTAGAACCAAGGAGGGCACTGCATTGCTACTTAATTGGGCAATTAGTAGATCAACTTTCAGTCGAAAGCATTATAAGTGAACACTTTTACACCCAATCCCTGCTCAACGGTTGCAAAACCAGTCACTTCAACTGACTTTTGATTGACGGCGTTTAACACATTGTGAAGGGTGGTAAACAAACCCTCCACCACGTTTTAACCATCCCCACCCACTTCAGTCCCGCACCCATCTGTCAACACATCTGTCATTTTACAACATAGTAGACACTTACACGTTCACACCTGTCCACTCCTGTTCTCACAGTTAAGACGCTAGCCTAGTTTCTAGAGCGAAAGGAAAATTCATGAAACCAAAGGCTTAGCCTCTCTTGTTTTTGGTTCAGACACTAGCTCTTCTCACGAGGATTAGATAGAGGCAAGTCGACGCTTGTCATAATATTGATAACATAAATCCATCGATTCATCTAGTACCTGGAGAATCAACCTCCTCTTCGATGGTATGGAGGTGTAATACGGATCATAGAACCCTTCACTTTCTTGATAAGGAAGACATTTCCAGGCCTCTATTTCCCTTATTATCGTCGTAGTTGACATTGTAAAGATTTGAAACATCTTTCTGGATAATTTAAGGAAGTCTAATTTGTTTCGTGGTAAAAAGGACTAATCAGGAGAAAGGAGTTGGGTGAATGGCTACAGGGTGAATGGATGGATGATGAAGAGGTTGGCAGCCGGCTATGAATGCGTGATCTCGCAAAGACTCCTCAAGGATTCTAGTCGGTAGACCAAGCCTCACTTTTCAGATCTGCGCAACACTGGTAAATATGTCGACTCGCGGCTGGATAACAGAACATTCACATCCGATAAACTGCTAACAGAGGAGTCGCCTAACACGAAAAATAACGTAGAAGATGAGGTATTCAGAAGCTAACCTGGGGATATAAAGAAAGGAGATTTGAGAGAAAAAGAGGTCTTTAATGCGGACAATCAGAGCGTGAAATCTGCGTGCGAGTCCATTGTCTGGAGCATTGAGTCCTGGACTTGGTCCCATTTCTGCGTATTTATGGCAATACGGATCGCATTGACTCTCTAATGCGTCTCCACATCGTATTGGTGAATGAGGAGGATTTGTGAGAGAGGTGAGTGGTAAAGCTTATCTTACGTCCAAAGGGAAGTTTCTAGATCAAGGTAGGAAGGTTCCCTTTGGACTCGTAGTTGCCTTTCAAGCTAATGCTGGACATTATTCTTCGAACGATGCGACTTCAACAACTCTTCGTCAATCGCCTTTTGTTGTAATTTCCACCTTACAGAATGCGTCTGTGCAATTGAAGTGAAAAAGTAATCACAAGGAGCTATGTGGTCTCCGCAAGATGCCAAGCCCTCAGAACTCTGACGAGGACATCAGAACTGAACACTTTAAGAACATTTTGAGTGCAAGAGCTCTTCAATTTCTTCCGGATCTTCAACCATACCTTTGGACCGGTAGTCCTCTTCTACCCTAATAATATTCCATTCTTCTTGGCGCGACTTATTGCCCTCGAGGTGAGACTGGAGTCGCTACATCGGCAGTCGCGGTAAGGAGTCCTGGTCCCCGTCCATTTTTGACACTCAACCCGATATCATGTTCGGCAGCAGGGCGATCCACACCTGAAAAGACCTTAGAAATGGAGGAGTTCAAAGTCTTCCCAAATCGTCTGCCCCAGTATTTGGGCGAATCACGTGACCTGTGAACAAACAAATTGACAGATTGCCAAGCGAACAGCAGTGGAGAGAGGACGAAGCGATAAGGAGGAATAGTGACTGAACAGTAGCCAATGTAAAGCTATTCCACATCCTGAATGGATCGGCTTTTATGCGCAGATCAGCGACTGACTTGTGAGGTTAATTTGCCATTCGGTACTTTCAACAATACCGATTCCGCCCTACGAAGGGGACGCAATCACTGGTGGAATTTTATCGAAATGGTGAAATCAACGCCTGTCGTACCTCACTCGAGGGGAGGTTCATTGTAATTTTCAACTCCCATAGGTGATCAAGGTGATAGGCTGGAGGAGAACTTACAATGAGGTGAACTTTTTTTCGTTCTAATCGAATATCCAACTTTGAAGGCTCTCAATCCCGATGACAGTGACTGTCACCCGCACCCACGACCACCCATCTCGCCCTAAACACTGACACCAGAAAATTTTTTCTCTCTAGGCGCCCAAGACTGTGACTGAAGCTTAACAGCAGTGAAAAATTGGACGTAAAATTTCTACAAAATTTATTGCTATGACATTGTAAAATGAATTGGCAAAAAGTTGTTTTTCTTTCCCGAAAGAAAAGACGATTGTTTTACAATAAATTCATTTCCTCTCTATTTAAAACATCTCCATTCTAAAGTGAACTCATCTTGGTCGCTAATTTAGGGAATTAGTTTTTAAGCCAACCTAAATGGGATCGGGACACGCATTTACAAATGGTTTTCCCCTCCTTTGTTTCAATGCTTAAATTGGCCTTACTTCCGACTGCCAACTTTTCAATGTGCTAATTAGAAATGATTCAGAGGAGGGGGAAGGGGGTAGGGGCGAGGTGGGGTTTCCTTTCACTTATTAGGTGGGGAAAGTGGGCGCTAGAGTTAATTGTTCCATTGTTGGGAATTTATAGTTAACAATGAGTTGATAATTGAGGCGGGTCATTTTCATTTCGGACTCGGACTTTCGTGGTTCTTGTAGTGTGTGCTTGGCATGCTTTTTCTTTCTCAACTTGTTTAGACTGCTTCGGGGCTTTCTGGGTGCTTTTTTTCCCTTAAAAAGATTCAAAGAACCTCAATGGGTCAACATGGCAGTAGTTGTATCAAAATCGCATTGTGAAAGCTGCTAATGGGCTTCATCTCAGGTTGCCAATAGGGAAAGGGTTCTTAAACGCCATGGAGGTATCCTGCTCTAGAAGCGACCTCAGGTCTGATGAACCTGTTTCTGGTCAGCTCCAACTCAGCACAACTGGACTACCACACTGCAGTCTTCCAAGAGCTCTCTTGCTTGCTCGCCTGTGCCAACATTTTCAGCGTTTTCACTAGGAAGATTTGCCTCTTGGGCAGTTTATTACCCACTAGCTCTGGTTCAATGTTCTTGAGAATGACTTTCGAGCTATGGCCTAAGACTGGAACTACCACAGCTGAGCCTCATTTCTGAGCTAGCGGACGTCTGCAACGTGATGGCAGCCTTCCGTGGAAATAGAGGCGCAAGTCCCGCAAGTCTCCCCATTCATTGTTGCCTGTAATCCCCACTAAAGAATGCTTAGACCTTATTGTTAATTCCTACCCGCATGCAATTGTTTGGCTGGAACAAATGTAGTGCTGCAGCTAACAGCACGACTTTACATAGTTCAAATATTTAACATTCCAAAGTGACATTTGACCCCCAAGAGGATGCATAATTGACACTGCGCGTCAAAATATGTAGCCAAATTCGTATTCCTCTTTCCCTCCCTAACTCTATTTTCGGCCCATTTCAGCTGAAATTCGGAGTGACTAACACTCGTCTATCTAATCTACCTGTGCCTCCCTCTCCCCAGCTCTCTCGCGCCCTGTCTGCCTTCCTGTTTGCTCTCTTTTTTCCCCGTCTGCTGACTCAAAGAACTTTGAGCACTCCGAGCTTTTTTGTATCTACGCTGCATTAGATTTTACCTGGCGAATTCCAACTTCTCCCAGTCTTACTTCACCTCAATTCAAGTTTACACTTAACTGCGTAACTGACGCAATAGACGTGACTGACGAAATAGGCACCAGCGCTAACGTCGCATCGGCCAATGTCGACGTTCCTTGAACTCCCACCAAAGGTGGATTGAAGGAGAGTCAATGAACACCAGAATACGGTCATCAAGTTGCCCTTGATCACATCTGCAGTGGGTCAGGTGTCCATTCCCTCCTGGTTCGCGAAGACCGTTTTAAATGGTGTGGAGCTCATTAGAACAAAAGTTAGGCCTTACAAGAACATCTCTGTCAAAAGGAGGTTTCTTTTCCTTGAGGCTCCAGTTGGTGTTTCTCCTACACTTCTGTTCTCGTGAATCGTAAATATCGGTAGTTTGTGGGGTAAACCCTGAGGAATCAGCGACTTCGCACCATTAGCCTGTGCGAAGCAAGGCAATATGCCAAGGAATGATGGATTAGTTAAAAGGAAGTGTCAAGCAAACTCGCCTTAGTCACTCATGCCAGGTGCACAGCCATCACACACACGCACACAATGAGGCAGTGGGTACAAATCAGCAAATCAAAGTCCTTCTCCTTCCAACCTTCTTCTATAGGTAAGGAGATGCACTTTGTCAAGAAATTTTGTTTCCGGGTTCTTCTCTTTGAATGGTAGTGATGGTCTGTCAGTTCCCGTGGGTCTAAATTCCGCCTTGTCGGCAGGTCTACCGCTCAACCCCTTCGCTTCTCTACTCTTACCGCCCCTTTTGTGCGTGCATAATAAATCTTCCACCCGTAGTGATAAGGATGGGCTAGAGGCTTGGAGAAGTAAAGTATATTTACCCGTTTTTTTCATCGTTTCTTACTTTCGGCGAAAAAGCCAGAGACATGTCGTGCTATCTCTGATTAGTCCAACGAATCGGTTTAAATGACAATTACATGAACTAGCCCGAATAGTCTCTCTCGAATTTACACTTCCGGGTAGAAAGATTTTTAACTTCAGGTGATATTAAGACTTTCCCGCCTCATTCTTCCATTTGAAAGATGCAAAGCTACCTCAGGAACTAATCACAAGGTTTAGCGGGAATCACTACCCTAGTGTCCCTTCAAAAAGCCTTTAACAATGCAATCTTTGCCTACTTCATTTTCGTACACAAGGAATTCATTGTGCGCGTCCTCTCTTTTCATAGTTTATTAACAGCTTGAATGGGAATTTTAAACAGGTTTAAAAAATTACCGTAGCTTCCCTCATTACTAGCATGGCATAAAAGAAAAAGTTTTTTAGCTAATTAGGAGAAAATACCCAAGTCAGTTGTCAAAAAGTGATTTGTTAATTTAGTGGCATCTAGTGGTCATCTGAACACCGGAAGCATCGGGTACACCAGAGACTGGTCTGCTATTAAATCAAGACCTGATTGGTCTGATTATGATTGGTCAGCTGTGCCAGCCAATAGTCTGCCTCCTCAGTATAACTGGACTCTGAGGGTTGGTGCATTTCTGATAGGACGCAGTTGCAAGAATCATGCCTCCACACTGACTGTCAGCCGCAAAAGAATGTCCTCTACAAGTGTTCTTCCCCCATTACTCCTTCTTCTTGCCCTTAATCATTTCACTGAAAGTCAGAATGCCAATCTCTACGCCTCGTCAGACACTTATGGTCCTGTCGGTCAACGACGGTGTTTTCGACCGACACGGATAGAAATACCAGAATGCAAAAACCTCTTTTACAACTTCACTGCCTTTCCCAATCTGGTGGGCCAGGAGAGTCAACTGGATGCACGTCATCAGCTACAAACTTTTAAGCCTCTAATCACTTATAAGTGTTCAAATCACCTGGCCTTCTTTCTCTGTTCTGTCTATGCACCCATGTGTGACGTGAACACTAACCATCTGATTGGACCCTGCCGACCGCTTTGTGAAAGGGTTCGGAAACGGTGTTTCCCAGTGTTGAAAATCTTCAACTTCGATTGGCCGGCAAATTTGAATTGTTCTAGATTTCCAGAGAAGAATACTGTTGGTGGAGTGATGTGTATGAAGGGCCCAGATATTCCAGAGGACTTTGATGAACCATCTTTCAGCAGAACTGCGGAGTCTGAGGTTGGGAATGGCGGAAGAGTTTCACTGGAAGTTATTGAAGAAGTTAAGCCATCCTCCATGGGACAAGAAACAGCCGGGAAGAGGGCTGAACAGTCAACAGGTCTGCTGCGTCAACTTGAAGAACTTCCGGACAGCATGAATGCTGTTGGTGGAGGAAGCGGTGGAATCACCAGACTAGGCTCTCATCTCCAGGCTTGGTTGGCTCGTCTCCATGACAGTCCACTCCCAATTGAATTGGAGAATGAGGAAACTCCGATCGCTCTTCTCCTCTCCTCTCTTCGGCACTGCTCACACCTATCGAAGCCTACCTCCTACATATTCATTAATCGAACTGGAAGATGCGCTCCGCATTGCACTGCAGATATACTCTTCTCTCCAAGTGCAAAGACTTTATCAACAGTATGGACCAGTGTAATTTCTGGTCTCTGTCTAATTGCGACTACCGGGACCCTCCTGAGTTTCGCGATTCAACCTTCCCTATTCCATACGTTGGAGCGTCCAGTCATCTACATCGCAGGATGTCAATTAGCCTACGCCTTAGGCTTTGCATTGCGACTCAAATTGGGACGCAAAGCCGTGACGTGCGGAAAAGATCCAGCTTCAGGATTTGCAATTCGTCTACAAGAGGGTCTTGATAACTCAAATTGTGCTCTAGTCTTCCTCATCCAGTACTACTTCTTCACCGCTGGAACACTTTGGTGGGCCATGATGGTGATTGGCTGGGCATCAAGGTCAACTCTTCATCTGCGATTGGTTCGTGGGAGAAGGGATGAGGGAACCCTGTTAAAAGGCGGATGCTGCGGATGGCATCGTGAAGGGGCCACCAGACATGAGGCAACCATGGGAGAGGTAGAAAATTTCACTGATAAACAACAACGGATTGGATCATCTCTACGATTCGCCCAGTTAAATAGACGAGGAGTCAACAGCTCAAGTGCCGATAATAACTGTCTGGCTAAAGAACATGTCGTCGCGTGGTTGACACCCGGTCTTTTAACAGTTGGCGTTCTCGTTAGCCGACAGGTGAGTCGACCTTCTTTCTCCACAGATAGATGATCATAATATTTATCCATTGTCACATACTACTAAGAATTTCTCGGTAAAAGCGTTCAAATTCTATTGAGTCAGTGTGTCAAACAGTTGACAAAGGATATCAGTTTACCCCTGGTTCACCTGGGCACCCGTTCTTGTGTAGTCGACTAGTTACCTCGTCTAATAAATTCGTAGAGTGTTTAAGTGACTCCACCTTCATTTGTCTTGATGGCTATAACTAACGGCTTGATCTCCTTGCCTACGTCCTCGCGTCACACATATGTAGCACGTGTTGTTTAAGCCTACAACAATGAGACCAGATGTGGAGGCTATTTTTGGATTGGGGGTAAGGCATCGGAGTTTTTGTGGCGATGGCAGTGCTGGCGGTAGATCTTCAAGTCAAACAACCTGCAACACCATCGATCCTGAAATGCTAATAGGAATGCATGAGCATTCATTAAAAAGACAGACTTTTCCCTCGAGATTCACTCCCGACTTTATCCAGCCTCAGAAAGGCTGGAAAGAGCTTTTCCGTCTTGTATGAAGCAGGACGGACCCGCTTTTTTGTTCGAACTGGAGGTAACCTCATTTTTACGTACATGGAAGGTTGAGGGATGCATGTGCTCCCTATTCCACCCTCTCACCCTCTTTTTCCTCCTCTCTTCTCTGTGAGTCACCTTCGAGTGTGGTACTTTGGTGGGTCTGTATCAGAGCCCTTTCAGGCCGTAGACAGGACGAAAAAAATGTGCCATTGTATGGGTAGCTGTAGGTCGGATGGGTGAAGGCTAATGGAATGAAGTTGGGGTTAGTACATGCATGTCGTTGTGCTAGCGTGTGCAATTGTCTTCACTAACTGGAGAGAGGCCTTGTTCGGTCAAACAAAAGACTGTTGCATTATCAAGAAGCAAATGGAGTTGCTTACAGCATTCACTGGAGGGAACCTCTGAATAGGGCACTGTCTTCAACTTTCCACTTCTAATTAACTTGAACATAGTGGGTTCCTGTTACCTGAGATTCGAGATCTAATTGGATACTTAGTACTTTTTTACAATTGGCAATCCAACCGGTTCTTACTAGTGTCGGACAAATCTCTGGCGTATTGATGGAATAGGTGTGGTTAAGTAGCTCCTGCTCTCCCTTGACGACGTTTTAACCATGGCACTCTTCGGGGGGTTTGGACCAGGAGAGACAGAGAGCCTCAAGATCATGAAAATTTTGGGCAACCTCCTCCTCCCCTCTGCCGATTGTATAAGGGGGCGGAACGTCAGTGACGCTTTCCTAGTTTAGAGCCCAACAGCTGTCTGACATTTCTGGATAAAGCTATACATAAGTGTTGGGAGATAAGAGGGTGTTCTCATTAGCTAGATTCAAAATACCATGCACGTACAAAATAGATCTGACGTTTCTAACAGTTTTGGGCAGCGGGTAATCCGTGAAAAGAGAATGTGGACAAAATGCCCCTGTTACGTTGTAACAAAGCTTCATTGCTTACTTGTGAAGTAAGTGGTATGTTCAAAAGGCTCAAACTTTTGATAAGGGGTGTGTGTGTAGGCGCAATTTGGAGCCTAAATTTACAAATTAACGACACAGAAGGCAGAAGTGGATGATTGACTGACATGTAGGTAGCACCAGTGTCAGTGTTAGTGAGGTTATTGGTGGTGGTGCCGAGAGTGAACGCGTGAAAACACACGTTCGTGCACATAAATATTCGCAGGCCCACCACCTGGCCCCATTTTTGACTGCATAAATAAACCATAAAGTGGGCCTGATTGACAGCTACAAGGCACACCAATTTGAACTGTGCACAAGCGGGTATAAGCCAATAGGAACGGAGTCCCGGTCAATGCGTCGGCTGGCTGAGTGTGGATATGAAAATGAGGAAAAAATGGGGTCAATATCAAATTTTAGAAAGTAACTACGATAATGCTATGTTCCAAAATTTGTGTGCTGAAAGCGATGGTAGTCGAAGAAAGTGTGCTTGTATATTTCGGCCTCATAAATATTCTTCACACCATCCATCCCACATCCAGCTCGTATGTGTCCCTACTTAAAGTCCTTACCCAGTATTTTATCCATTTATCCACTCTATCCGACTATCAATCCTTTATAGAACAATTAAGTTTCACCTTACCTCTTCTCAGACTCATTCACTCCTCCATCTTTTTCTTCCCCATTTTTCCACAATCCACCCCCAATCACACCCATCTGTATCCCCTCCTCTCCATCTACCACCATAAGCCTTAACTAGTTTGTCAATCAGACTTTTATGTGATTGAAACAAAGATATTCTGCACCTACAGTAGAATTCTGGCAACCCACTGAATATCAGTAAGCGTGTGTAACCCCCTTCCTGATAGACTTCTGGTCCCAAACCATCAGACATTATAATGTAATTGCAGACATTTCGAAGGGTATTGAGGGTGGGGTGGAGGGTGAGAGGAAAGCAAAAGAAGGGGTCTGCGATAGCAACTATTGTCCATACTACCAAACAGAGAGATGCATGGGGATAAAGGAGGCTGACAAGTAAGTGAATTTGACGATATCTCAGTTAATCTACAACAACAACTGAAATAATGCTGAAGGGGGATAGCAGTTATTTTTACAATAGATAACGCCTGAAGATACTTATAAGACCATTGTTTCTGTTTTTGTTACTGTAACAACGAAGAAAATTAATCAGGCTAGACGAAGGACGATGGAGATGAGAACGTTGGAATCGGTTCCAAGTTACAAGCATTTTTCGAGGAGAGCGAGGGCCAACCTTACCTGTCCTACGCTTTCGTTTCTATCGGTTAATTGAAATCGAGCAGTAATTGTTTGTCATGAGGAGGAAGCTTTTTAAACCACTAATAGTGACTGGGAAGATATTTCCCCTCTCTCACGAGAGGCAAAACTTGTGTGGGGAGATGACTTTCTTGGGGTTCCGCCTATCTTTCCAATTCCACAGCCCTGTTTAATGCTTTGGCCTTGGGTAGTGCCATCGAAAGGAGTAAGGTAAGTGGGAAAAATTGGGCTTACCTTTACAGGTTTAGCCATTCCCACCGTACACTTCACTGTCATAGCAACTGTAAGGAGTACTGGCGAGAGTTGCAATATTTTTCTCAGACTATAAAGGCGTGTCAAGTCGTATATTGCATATTTTGTGTCCATCTCTGCACTTATACCCTCTGCTTCATCTAGGTCGACGCGGACGAATTGTTGGGCATCTGCAGCGTGGGACGACAGAATACAAAAGCCATGTTGATATTCGTTCTCATTCCACAACTCCTCTTCCTCATTGTTGGTGTTCTCGCTTTTGCCTGGTGCATTATTCAACTATTCGAGATTAGGCGTTCCTTCAAGCAACGTCACTTGGCACCCAGTGCAACCATCACCAATCTGGATGCGCAGACGCGTTACCTTGTCTACCACTCGGATCAACAGTCTGAGTTTGACACTACGGTTGGGGACAGCCGAGAAATTGGAATGGGGGGACGTGCCGGACCGTCTCTTTGCCATTGCTGCTGCCACAGTCTAAGATGGGATAGTCTCAGCACTAGGTTAGGGTTCTTCAGCCTACTCTACATCATTCCAGCCGTTACTGTTCTCGCTTGTGATTTCTACGAGTACCTCAATCGAGATAAATGGTTGGCTGGAGATCCTATGAGTGCAATTTCTCGAATCATCAAGGCTGCAAGTTCAACATCATCGGATCTGGAAGATGGACAGGAGATCACACCTGAAATATTCCTCCTCCGAACCTTCATGTCTCTGGTTACTGGGTTTGCCACTTGCTTGTGGATGCTTTCTGTGAAAGGGATTGAACCATGGCGTCATTTGGGTCGTCAGTTAGAAAACCGATGCGCTGGAAGATGCTGCCTCGGTGAAGCTCCGGTGAAAACCCCACAACTACAACAGCAGCAACAACAACAGCAACAGTCGAGTGTATCTCCACAGCAGAGTCATCCAGTATCAAGTAAAAATACTCCAAGCAATACCTCGACAGTCCTTCATCCCTACGCAGTATATCAGCATTGTTGTTCCACGACAAAGCCGTCAGGTGATGCTTTGGAACGCTGTCCCTACACTGTTCGGCCTCCGGCTGGACCTGGTGTTGACGCATCCGACCAGTTCTTTGTCCAGCAATCAGCTGGTCTTGCTTTGGCATCACCCAATCAAGCGTCGGGGTATTACAGCTCGGCTACGACTACCAATAACAGTGTTGGATCCGGATCGGGTGTGGGCCCACGACCACCTCCTAACACTCCTCCAGACACCGTGAATGGAGACTCCAACCCGGGATCATCAGCTCATGGAGTGGGATGGTGGGAGATGAACACCAACCACCATCATCACCACCACCGACAGCAGAAGTCACAACCGGGTGGATCGGGTCGACATGCAGTCCTGTAAAAAAAACAGTTGCTCTTTTTCTCCTTCACGGATGAACAGGGTTATCCTTTCTCCTCTCCCTCCTTCTTCCTTTTTATGAATGTTTGTTATTTGCATTGACATCTTCAATCTTGCCCCGTGGATGTTCGATCGGTTTGTCAGGCGGAGCTGACGGGCAGACAGACGGACGGACAGACACTGCACATGGTCTTTCGTGTTTCAAGCCTCTCTCTCCACCTTTATATCTCTGCATTGATTTTCTCGCCCTGATCAACTGTAACATTTAATCGTTCAACAGGCAAACACTCATCTCCTTTTCATGCACCCCCATTGTCATTAAATCACCTTTTACTGTTTTAAAATGTTTCACTACATATATGTGTATCGGCGCAAATTAGCGCATCAGAAGAACTAAAAGACAAAAAAAATAAAGTTTAATAGTCATAATGAAGATCCAACAGCCTGTTTGGTTGGAAGTATTCACTGATGAAGGTCTTTAAGTGATGTCTAAATTAGAGCTGCTGATCGCTACCTCACCTGTCTAATTCCTCAAGAAGTTGATAGGCGTTGTTTAAATGTGAAGGAGATCTAGGTAACTTATGAAGGAGGATGGTGTCTTCTACCCATCCCAGGTGAGGTATAAACCTTCACTTGACTGTTTTTGATCTAAGGATGAGGATTATGTGGTCGTTCACTGTGTCAGTGACTTACTAATCGGCGCTGTTCCCTGAGGAGTAGTTACTCTAGTCCACCTCCGTATTTTATCATGTTGAGCAGCTAGAAAGTAGCCTAGCTTGACCTGTTGGCAGTGGGCAGATTCTGAGAACAGCTACTTCTACTGTCCGTCACACACACGCAAAATAAGCAAGCATTCTGTTCTCAAAATGAGGCGATCCGTGACCAGATATGCGGCGTTATTAGTTAGACCCTAGCTAACGAGGGATCAATCATTGGAATAATCGAATCTCCTTCAGGAGTTTGAGGAGAGGAAAGAAAATATCGCCCATCTGTAAAGCCTCTCCTTTTGCCACCTATTAGAAATCCTAGCATAACTTTCCCAAATCGTCCTGATGTGAACGACAAGGTTCATCACCATCTCTGACAATACTAAAAGATGTCATCAGCACTCTTTAAGTCAGGAAGGGAGGGTGTTGAGGAAGCACTAGTAAATAGTGGCCTCGGAAAGGAACAAAGTGCGGTGTCATTGGATTCACCTTGACTTCGTCATGGTCAGTATTCTTCTGCCCATCTGTCTTGATACCCAATGAACACAATGATTAGCCATGGATCCCATGGCTGCAAAAAAAGAGCTTCCAAAAGGCGGTCATTACAATTGCCTGGGAGACTTACCCAATTTACTGCCTCAGCAGTCATGGCAACCGCAAAGCATATAAAAAGTGGGGGATTGGAAGAAAAGGAGGTAAAGGGAACAGCTACATGACAGTCCTTAATGGATGACTCACAGCGGTTACTGGTACTACCATAGCAACCAGAGTCCACCTGTGATATGCTGCTATAGCAGCTTTGAATGGCAGGCTGTGGATATATCTTGATTATGGGATCTCATTGTACGGGTCTCTGACGAAGATAAAATAGGAACTAGCACACTGGAAGTGAACTTGCGACTGAAGTGTGGAAAAGGTGAGAAATCACTGGCGAGCCGTGAAGACGAGCGGCTCAGTAGCTGCTGATCTGCTGCATAGCCCTAAACTGCTTTTGATGTCTTTAGATTCACTAGTGGCACTTCCACATACCCGTCTTCCAGTGCGTCATTAAAATCCACAAAAGGAGATGATGTCTTCCAGTTAAAAGCTTTTCACGGCCACACTCTGAGGCATTAAAGAGCCTAAGATTGTGCCCTGCCTTGCAGGAATAAAAAAGCAATCTTCTCTGAGTCGAAAAACTACTCCTAACTATTTCCTATGCAGAAATGATTCCAGCACTTCATCGAGTTCTACTGCGCTGATGGGATAAATCTGGGCCACGAGTGTTTGGCCCTTCTCGAGGGCGCAAATGTATCCGCTATCCATTACGTACACATATATCGAGAGACAGAGCCGCCTCAAAGCTCTGAAACGGAATTTGGAGGAGCCTTTTGGCATCAAGAGAGGAAAGAAACGTCGGTGGTTGTAAGGCCGACCACCGGCGGGGGTAAATATCTTTTCCTATCGAAGGATAAAAGGATTTCTCAATAAAAAAATCGTATACCAATTACATTTTTACCCAATCAGGCAGATTTAATCCGAGAACTAAATGCCCTCAACAACCCTGACTGCCCCACTGTTGGGAGTCTGGGTAAATCGCTTCCTTTTGTGCCTTTGTGCTGAGGTATCCGGTGCGTGAGAATTGGATTGGTTAACCACCTTCAATTGAAAGATTTATTCGGACATAAAAGTGTAAAACTAGAGTCATTAATGATTATTTTTGGCACCTGAAATTGTACCAGACGAAAGGAGTTAATTCACTGGTACAATAAAAGGGGCAAGATTTCCCCCCCCCCCAACGGGAGAGACAAATGAGCAAACCAATGAGAAAGTGGCGTTGCCATCTATTTCAGAATCGTAAATAGACATTTCCTCTGCTCCGTCTATACGGATGGTGCTGAGGACATCGAGGAAAATCATAGTAAATAAGCTACCTAATCATGCATACATTATTGACAAGCTGGCAAAAAAAATTAACTTCTGCTTCTTATCCTTCTCCTCCTTGATAAAATTTTAACTACATCGAGTAGTACTGACCGCTGTAGAGAAGAGCTTTTTAATAGATCTACCCATAGCGGTAGAAAATTTTGCCTTGTGTATAAATTTTGCAGCTTTGTGGTGACCTTAAGGCAACCAATGAAATTCGGTTATGCTGGGTATGCTCCCTAAAACTCAAAAAGCAAATTTTTTATGCAAATTTCCTTTTTTTGATGAATTACTTGGAGAGGACTCTGACATCCATTCCTTAGTTTTTCATTAAATCACATAAAAGCCATGAAGGAGGGAATATCTTGTGGCTGAAACACTATTCCTAATTAAATTAATTATCAGAGACTTTGCATAATCTTAGTTGATAATTTCCAATGTAAACTACTAATTTTCCCTTAGTTACAACTTCTAAATTATATTCAGAGTCAAAACATCTTATCCAACTACGTGTCCCCAAGCAACGATGTAAAATTCTTTCATAATTGTCCCAAATTACAAGCATACTTGCAGCACGCCAAAGCTACGCCGACGCCAGCAGTCATTATGAATGCTTAATTTACAGAAACCAATAAATAAACATGATGAATTGACGGGACGCTCATTTAACTTCAGTAGCATTTACGTGCTGATCTGACGTCACAAAATGCACCTTTGTCTCCTCTTTTCGATCAATACCTATGTTTAATTCCTTTTTTAAAATGGTATCCCCCACTCATTAGTTCTTCGCCTTTGCAGATAGAGGGTGGAGAATCCTCAGAGGCTGACAAACTTTCTGACTGAGCCTTAAATTTTGCGGAATCGTTTGGTTTAACTTTACTGAGTTACTATTGACGCGGACACAGACAGTGCTGCTGCTAGCACCGGTGCTTTGGCTGAAGCTGTTTTGTTGTTGTCGCTACTACTGTTTCTGCCGGTAAGCGGTGCTTTTTAGACGAACGTCGGCGATCTGGCATTTCCGCCCTCTGTCACGACACCGCTGTTTCTGCAGTCGCCTCCGCCTCCGCCACAGCTTCGGCAGCCACCTTTTTCCCCAATCCTCCTCCAAAGTGCGGCCGTGTGTCTGTGCGTTTATCTGTGTGTGCATATGTGTATGCAGCCCTTGCGTGTAACCTCTGTCCTCCACTTTGCCTTGTCCCTTTTTGGCTCCTCTTCCTCCTCCTCCTCCTGAATTTTGGGAGGAAATTTGACTAAAGTTGACGGAATTTTTTTAGAGACTAGGCATATTTTATGATGAATTTCTACGTTTTGATCCATACCGTTACTGTTTATTAACGGCACAAGGGTATTCGACAAGGTCAATAACTACGCTTTAATTATGATTGGGTGGCTGAAGGTCACACCAACTCTATAAAATCTGGTTTTGGAAATTGTTGTCTGATCGCTAAATTTATTTTGGTGCTTTGAGAGTCTAGGTTGGGCCCATTTTCTACCTCCTCACCTTCCTTCCTTCCTTCCTTATTCCCTCTGTGTGCAGCTACAGTTTGGGCCTGTATTGGGGCAAATCCTGACTACCGTTTCTAATTTACCTATGAATGTGCCACTGTCTAGTGTCTAGTGCAAATGTAGCTTAAAAGAATAGAATTGAGATGGTATCAGTCCTCTTACACTCTAATTAGAGTAAAACTAGGGAGACCTTACTCACTAAAACGATGAATCAACTTCCAAGGAATCTGCTCTCCTGGTCAACAATCTCGCCTTGCGCATTTCTGTGTGGTGCCTTTTGTTTTTTCCGAATGCCACACAACAGTGATTTCTGAGTTATTTGATTTAATAATTTACCCGTATCTTTCAGGTTTTACCAATGAAATGACAGACGTGAATAATTTATAAAAAAAACATTTTGCAATCACCTACGTGATCGATTAGAGAGGTGGAGTGCAGCGGAAGGCTAGTTGGCTAAAAACTGACAGAAACGTGACGATTTTGTGTTAACAATGGTAAATTGATTAGAATGTTCAAAACGGTGAAATGTCATTGGCCACCTCAAAGTCAACTGTGATTGGTTTAATGCTATGGATTTGATTGGCAACCTCCTCTCCGCAGTTAATGATTTAATTATACCAAAAAATTATTTGTTTAGATATCTAATTCATTTATCCATATCTTCGATTTCATTTTAATTTGCTATCTTAACGACAAAAGTTACCCGGGCTTTAAAGTAGGTGTAGAAATTTGGTGGGGAATGAGTCACTTTCCCCATTGGTTGGTTAAATGCCCCATATTTTTGCATAAATTACACCAACTCTTTTTTCCTTTCTCAGTCAATAAAAAATATAGCAAACTTCTTTTCGTATGTTCTTTCTCTCGTTCTCTCCACCTCCCCATTCGTATCCTTCTCTCACGTATTCCAATACTTTGGGCAAAATGAATAAGAGCACGCCGATTTTATGACAAAATTGTAATTATATGTAAGCTGCTTTACCTATCGTTAAATTGGAACTAGCCTTCCTCTGCAACATTATCTAAAGCAGGCGAAATCGAGTAGAAAGTATTGTTACATCAATTGGCTATTCTTAAATAAATGCATAAGATGACTTTTTTCTTTGGTCCATTTATTTAACTCATCATTGTGTATTCAGTTGTCTTTTTGATAAAAAATTATAAAACTTCTACACTTTACAACCTTCATACTCTCCCAACCTCAAGTGCTCTTACGGTGCGTTTTGATTGGTTTGTTCAAGGCCATTAGGATTTAGTCTTCTTATCCTCTTTAATGCAGTCAATTTAATTAAATGAAAAAAAGAATTGGTGTCCTTTTTTATTCGTCGGCTTACCCCTGACGCTGCGGCGTCTAGTCCCAATCAGCTGGGTCTTTGCAACAGCCCAACTTCTAGGCTACATTCTTTTGGACGTCTTAAAAATCAGATCGAGCACTCACTAAGCACTACCGCGGCAAAATTTGCTCAGTTACCTTTTGCCTCTTGTGAGAAAAACCTAATAATTTGCTGGCAGTTCATGCGATGCTCCAAAAAGTCTAAAAATACAAAGTTTGTCCAAGCGAAAGAAATTTTCGGTTCATTCTACTATTCTGGTTCAGAGTAAACTCTACAACTTGTCACAAGCTGACTAAGGATCCGCGTCACAAATCCGTGACGCAAAAAATGACTTGGAAAAATTAAATTGGCACGCGCACATAACCATAAGATTTGCATATTTAAAAGGTTAGATATACGATTGATCAGACTCTTCATTGTCCATGACGGTGGTATCGGGTTCCGCCAGTGTCGCCTATGCTAACAGAATTCCGACCCTTAAATCGTTTTAACAAACGCATGTTCCAAGTCTTTTTTCCTCTCTCCTCATCATTGATAACTCAGATGATTCGAAATAATCAACCCCTTAGGCAACGCTCAGCATTTCGCAGAAAACTAGATTTTCAGAAAGTTCAACCTCATTCAGTAAAAATCTTAAAATCCCATTAGCTGGTCCAAGGTTCATTCATCCGAAATTTTACACTTCTCAGTGTGAAGTAAATTACTCATTAGCAAACGCTACTGTCACCAGGACCATGCTAAGCCTATGCCACCTCGACTTGGCAACTCGATTCCGGGTCACAAATATGTGACATTAGTACGCTACCAACTCCAACAGTCCATGTATCACAATTAAATTGGTCAAAAAAGAAACGGTAATGTTTTTGTGATTGAAATGCATAATCTCGTGTTTTTGAGTTACATGAGACAGCTTTTTTGCTAGTCGTTAAAATACTTGGGGAGTAATGGTCGATCCTCCTCCAAGCTCTGGGCGGGGCACGGCAAGCGCATAACTGCCTAACATGACAGGTCTTCGTGACACATTATGACATAGGTGGGTTAGTGTAAGGGGTTGTCCATTCTAATTCGTTCCATCGAATAGGAGTTGCAGGGCAGCTTGATGTTGTTCGCCCGTTTGGAAGGGATCTCGCATCTCATAGGTCAATTCAAGCTGGGAAGGCTGATACATTTTTTCCCTACCGCTTGTTTAAGCTCTCAGTACTGAATGAGGATATTAAAGTGTGTCTTGGGCTTTGTTCCATTAGAATTCCTGCTACGATAATGCGTACTTGCATTTAAGCAACTATTAAGGTCTCTTGCCAATCACCATTGTATAGCAGTTATGCGTGTCACTTTTCACTAACAAAGGATTGATTTAATGAAACTGGGATATGGTAGCACATCATATCACTGTCGTGGATTGTGCCAGTCTCGATTTAAAGAGTTTAGAAGTTTGTCATCAATACGTGGCAAGCAGTGGCAGAAGGGACCACTCAAGAGTGGGTAGAGCGATAGAGCGGCAGCCAATTTCGTAGATGGGCTTTTTTCAGGTTAAAATTCATATTCCCTTTACCTCCATCATAATCCTCAGTTTACTCTGCGGTCAGGTAGCTGTTGCCTTTCCATAATAGCAAGAAAGTGTTTAGTTTTGACACCATCAGTACATCCTGGCGAGTCTGTAGAAAGTGCCTACCACACGTCAATCACATATCGTCTGCCGGTGACGTGATACAGAAGGTAACACTAGCGTCTTCAAATACAATGCCACTCCAGTAGTCACTTGACTTCCATAAGAGCAGGAGATAAGGAAGATCGCCAAAAGTGACCGGGGCTTCGATAACCTTATTCTGTAGTGAGCACCCGTTAAATGTCGCTCTTTTGACCGCAAAGTTTAATCCACCCTGAAGATTGGATAATTTTGACGGCAGCACCAATGCAACTGCCCACGTTCCTTTGAGGTGGAAGTTGAGAAGATGTGGAGACAATTCCTCATTACCACTAAAGGAGGAGTGGAATGTAAAGAGCTCAAAGGATTTCACCCCTACTCATACCACCTTATCAAATATTATTTAACAAAAAATTTAATGTATTCCGGATAAAAGCATCTTTCCTTTCAACTTTTCAAATCGATCTTGACAGGTGACATCGACTCATTGTGATGCAATGCCGTGTCACATTTAATTTTAAGCAAACTCTGCGCAGGAGAAGGAAGGAAAATTTTACCCATTTTATCGGTTAAAAATTACGAAGAGTTTTTGACGACCTCCCAAGTAGATGGGCAACCTCGGCTGATTTCACTGCTTCCTGTGGAATGTCAAAAGCCCTCTCTCCACCCCTCTCCACGCCAAAAGGGAAAATAGGAGAGATTTGATTCAGCTTTGCGTCGCCTGATTTGAAGGCCAAATGTTTTTTGAGACCGTAAAAGAAGGACTTTGCCTACTGGGGCAGATTATGCCAAAAACAATGAGAATGAAGGCAAGAAAGTGATTAAAAATGGGTGAGGGAGTAGCAATACGCTGGTAGAGGTGATGAAGGTATTTTTGCTTAAAAAATTTAAAATTTAAGGGCAAAGAAGGAAGAGCAACTTGAAGACGTCGGAGAGATCTTTGGGGTCACTTCTTTCCATCTCATATTACAAGGAGGATGCAAGACTAGTAAAGGCTTCTGCATTATTATCTAAACTAAAGTGCTGAGGGCTTGTACGATGCTGTCTAGCGCCTGATCACCATGCCAACACCTGTCTGAAGGCGCCAATGGACCGACAACTGTAATATTGTCAATCGATGATCCAGCAAACTTGATCCAGATCGAAGTGAAGTTGCCAAAAGGGGTTTGCCAATAGTAAACAGCAATTCAACTCTTTCGGCGTTATTATTTAAAAAATCAGACATTCAGAGCAGAAGTCTTTAGCTTGACATTGACACCAGGATTGTCTTTAACTTGCCTTGGAGTCGACCTACACCGTCACTGAGGTCTTCACTAGCAAGCAGGAAAATATAATATTAATAGCTGACAGACCTTAGTAGACCCTGTCGGGGAATCACCTACTTCGGGGGAGACTGAAGAGCTGATACAGACAAACGAGCAATAAAAGGCATACTAATAATCTCTTTTAACTTCTCCTTCTTGGTGGTCTCGTCCAAATGACTTTTAGCTTTCTTAGCACCTCTGAACTTAGGGCCACCCCGTGTTGACTCAGACCCTTCGAGATTTTATCAAATTGGCTATTTCGAGGTGGAGGAAAGTAACAAGCTATCATCACAACCACATGAGACAAAGGGTAAAGAAAACATCTTGAGCGGAAACAATGATAAATGCTGACTCGCTTGGGCTCACTTTTCCTTCCTCCTCACATCCGTCGTCTTTGGTGGTGCCAATGACTACTTTTAATGTCGATTATTACACCAGCAACCAAATGAAGTCATTTGGGTAACGATGGTTGCTCATGATAGCTAGAAGTTAAAGTACTCGTGAAGTGTGTTTTCAACGTAGCCATGATTTTCAATTTCGTAAAGCAAAAGTAAGATCATGCGAGCTTTGAGGATTCAAAAGTAAGACAGCTTAAAGGTATGAAGATTTCGAAGGTAGTCCACCTTATGCTCTCATCTCCAGCACGCAATGGGCTCTCACCCAGAATGTAGAAATCCTGTTGCTATGACATCTGCCGTAAGACAAAACATTCCTGTGGGGGCCGTGAAGATAATTCACGAGTTTTACTACAGTGGACACGACGCAACTTTCCAGTTTCAATCAACACAATATAGTTAAAGCAGGCTTAAAAAAAGGGTCAATGTGTTCTGAAATTGCCCCATGCCCAAGACTTGCCGCGCTGACAATTCCTTCCAGCTGTTAGTTGAACACGCCGACAGATGTGTAAAGGCAACAACAGAGCAGGAATGTTTGCCAAGATTCTTAAGCATTTTTGCCTGAAAAATCATATAGTATTTACGCAGTTTTAATTAACAACTCGGCAGCAGACCAAGGCAGAACTTGTCTGTTGTATACTGAAAAAGCTCAATTCAGTAGCATACTTCGACGTTGGAAATTATTCTACTCATATGATAATCTTTTTCAAGGGAGCTTTAATTCAAAAACGGGATGAAAATTAGGTCTTCTTAGGGTTTACCCTTTAAATCACCCACCCATCTGTCACCAGCATTTTCCTGTTCTCTTTAACAGGATGCAAGGTAAACCTAGTGCTCCCTTGTGGTGACGCGGTGGTGTCTCAGAAGTCTTTTGCAGCTTCTAACCCAAGACAATCTTGATTCGAAGGACATATCACTTCGAGTCACTCATAAAAACGACTTTTGTTATAATGATCACTTCACTTGGCTGCACCAAACTTTTTAGTCGCCTGACGGTTTAGCTATAAACAGAGGAGGAGACTGAGGCGACTCGTAACTAAGGCCCATACTTTTTGTCGTGAGAGCTAAATGCACGAATAATTGACAAATAAACAGTGTAAACAATTTTCATTCCTTCCTCGGTTAAACCAGACAGCGGTTTTTTTCTGCAAAAAACCCTCCGTCATGGCAAGAATTAATCTGCCTAAAAGGGAGCAGAAAAGAGACGACTGTTTCGAGGTCTGATCAATTTTGTTTTACTTTTGGCTACTGTGCATAGAAATAGTTGTCGAACAGGAAAGGAAAAAAGGGCAGTTGAACATTATTATTTTGTCTTGTGTCTTGTCTTCGGTGTCCTCGCTGTCTGCATTCCAAAGGCACCTACGTGATGGCGTTGAATTCTTCTATGCAGACAACATGGACTCGCCTCCTTTCCACCCCGCCCCCGTTGTTGGAAGTGAAGGCTTAGTCAACTAAGTGTTATGAACATTTTCTTTCGGATATTTAAATGTTTCAGGTAAATCGATGATAACCAATAGAAATAAGGTAGTTATTCTGTACATAATAAATCATTTAACTTGAGTTAAAAAACGATATTTAACCTTTTGTCTCATTTATTTTCAAAATTGGCGTGTTTAACTAAAGCTAAAAGGTCCCAAACTTCTTTTGCTTAAAAAACGTTAAGAAATTTCTTACGATAATGGAGATCGATTTAATACCTTGATATAATTGGCCGTTGACTGGCCAATCAGATTTTAGTTTGGAGGAACCTAATTGTAGCGTCTTTCTACTGATACGAATGCATGCCTTCCGAAACAAATTCAAACTCAGGTTAACTCCTACGGAGCTCAATGTGTTATAATGGATGGGAATCACTGCCACAGTCTTCCACAATGGTAGGCCGGTATGGAAGAGGCCATATCACTTCCAATCAGCACCACACGGGCCCTGATCCTAATACAGAAGTTGACGGTGGATAAAAACAGGTTGCCTCAGAAAAGTAACGATAAAACAGTGTGAAATTCTTCAGTGCAGAGCTGTGCATGGTGAGGATCTACGCAGCTATCTGGGATGAAAATATCGAGGAGTATAATTGCGCAAAGCTACCCTATATTAGGCGCAGTGTTACGCAAAAACGATGAAAAGTAAATTCCATGCATAAGCTTTTACTTTAAAGCCTCATTGGAAACGAAGTCGTGGTGCTATAAACTCATCGAGAAGCTTAGATCAGCTTCCTATTGACTCGTCGAATGACCACATTACCAGCTTCGTTTCTGTACTATTCGAAGCGGAAGGGGAATCAAGAACCACCGTGGCGGAGACGACGCTCCAAAAAGCAGGGAACCATCGACGGAAGGATCTGCGGTGCGCCTGATATTCGTTTCTCACAGATTCGATCACTGTCTTGCTGCCATAGAATCCAGGCCAGATTTGAAGATCTCAAAACTCCTTTGTTTGACTGAGTGCCTTTGACAAGCAGTCTCGATTCTAAAGTCTCGTAAAGTCCAGTACTATCAAGTAGACGCATGATGCGGTTGTTCAAAATTGCATAGGCTTTTAAAGAAGGTCTATCAAAAGAAGTGGGATTTACAACAATTGATACAAACACCATCGTGCCCTTAAAGCTATTGTTTAAAACAATGAGAGATTCTTTTAAATATCTCTCCGATTAAAGGTCATTGGGTCTTTAAAGTGTCTGCAGTAGAAGGAACATAAAATAAGGATTAGGGGAATGCTTGGAGCGACATCTCACCAATTATCGGTGACATTTACAAGGAGTTTTATTTCCTATTCTTGTTTATGCAAACATATAGGCAAAACCTTGTATGCAAAAAAGTCAAAATAAGATTTGCATTTGGGATGACAGTTTCTTTTTCTCCCCGTGAATGCAATGTGACATGCTTCGTTGTCAGGGGGTGAAATAAAAAAATCCAACTCCTAATTTCTAGAAACTTATTTTGAAAAAAATATAGGAATTTGCACATAACTGAAATGTTGTTTCGCTGGGCCAAAAGTGGTCGGTAGCCTCAATTCAGTAATTCAGATGAACTCTGAAGGACTGGAAGCTCGATTAAAAGGAAGGTTGAGGTCTAAAAAATTCCTGAAACACTCTAAACTAGGTGAGATTTCCACTACGATAGGAGGCCATAAAAATAGACAAACTTTTTTGTTGCTTTGCTTTTATTCCCTTACTGTCCATTCCACGAGATCGTCCAACGCCTTCAAGAAGGTGAGAGTTAAGGGTAGACAAGAAGCGGCGTAGTGGCGTCTTTCCTCCGTCCCAAGATGGAGGCATAGAAGTTGCATACCGTCTAGGTTTCTCTGTAATGAGATACGAGATCTTGTCTTTTGTCTTGTGAAGACATAAGCTTGACTTTCTTCCTACCAGTTTACTAGTCCCGACTGCTTCTCATGCAGAGGATTCCTTTTTGCTCACCCTTTAGTATTGTATCAAGTAGGCAGATCTCAGACCCGACTGTTTACCCTTCAATCGGTGAATAATTCATGGGTAACAACTATGTCTGAAAGCGACTACGCTCCAAGTGGACACACCCATCTTGGGGTTAAGTGGTGCGTACCCTACACGTGTGAGTTGATCGTCTGGACAAATCCAACAATGCTTTTGTTGGTTTAAAGAAAGTCGATAAACAAGAGGAATGCGAAAGAACTCCATCTGATCCGATATTTAAGTATGAGAGTAGCTTAGTCTCTTTGTTTAAGTAAGCGGACACTTTGGGCTCTCTGCAGATTGTACTACCACTCCACACTGCACGACATGACCTCCGAGGCAACCCGGTAAATCAGGCTATCATATCTTCCCTAAGGTAGTAAGTAGTATGTTCTTTCACTGTTCATTATGAGAGCTTCATGACAGTGATGCGGACTGAATCGGCAGTGGATTTCTCAGTTCCCTTCTTGTTGAGGTCTTATAAAAGTAACTAACTACGGTCTCGGTTGGACAAATTGAATTGGCAAAACTCGTTTAGAGGTGAACTCGGTGGCTTAAAAATGCTTTCATGTTTAGCGGCCACTATTTTACGCACTTTTCCAGAGTGTATTCGTCTATATAACAGTTTTGTTAGTGTGAGTCCATCATGCAATGAGAAGAGAAGGACGAAATCTCTGAAAAAAAGTGGTTTTGACATTAATTTTTTGAAAAAAGGAATAATTTACCAAAGTTGGTTCACGTATTCCATCAGAGCCTCCACAACACTTACCCACAGGTCTCGAACTTTCAGTGTAGAATCTGTAAATTTGCTTGATACGGGATCTGACTGACAGTAGTTTCCGTGATACTTTGTGCACATCCTCAATCTCCTGCTCCAAGCGCCTGTTTGTCATAAACCTTCAGCTATACTGGTACACCTTCCGAGCCGACAGACATACAAAGTTAACTTGATCTTTAACAACAAAATTCTGGTTCCCTCATCTGATTATTAAACGGGAACACTAAAGAAAAAGGCCACCCAGAGCGGATGGATTGATGGGAGATTGGATGCGGGATGGATGTACAGAAATCGGGTTGGTGGATGACCTTTTAAATGTTTATGTTGGAGAGTGCTGTGCAAATGGCCTTGACCACAGTGCGAAAGTGCTAACTACATCACACAGTATGCCCTGACGACAACTTTTAAAGAGATAAGTGACTGGGGTCCAGAACTTGTTCGTAGCCCAATCATACTTTCCCAGTACCCTTCAAACGTACCCGCCTCCAAAACAGACGCAATTTTTAGAGCTTTTGATGGAGCTTACAGGGTTACCTTCGACCCAAAAACATCGTCTTGGATCCTACCTCGAAGCTACAAAGACCCGGGTGACCGCTGCAACTGCCAAACACGATGCTTGAAATGACAAAAGGCGGCAAAATTTATTTTCTTACTTACCGAGGTACATTCTTTATTGGATTGCATCTCTTAGCCACTCTCTGGACCAATAAAGCTCTTTTTCTCCCCGAAAAACCTCATAATAATTTAAGCTAAACTCAAGATGCTGCACTCATTGCCAAAGAGTAGAATAAACCAATAAAATCGGCAAGATCTAGCTACTTTTTTTGTAGCCGTAATTGTTTATAAAAACAAATGGAAATCGCGTAATCCATTATCAATTCTTTTCAAACCACCTCAGCCTAAATGCAAAAGAGCGGCCAATAACAATTATTTGTGAACTTTTTATTGGTCTATTTGCAACTGTATCATTTTGTATTGATTGGCAAATATATTATTTAGTTGAAAAATCGCCCATAAATGCTCCGTGTTTTATTTATTCTGTTGCAGGAAAAAATTGCTTTATCTTATTGAATAAATATGCTGAAAGGGTCATGCAAGGGCCGAGAGGCGTACTCGCCAGGCCCTAGAAACGCTCACAATAAGGCATTCGATCGATAATACTTGGTTGGTCGATCAATTGATTAATCAATCGATCGATTAATCTAGGCCGGTTGGACGCGTGAGCAGAAAACAATTCCACAGACAGAATGGACTCCCATGTACCCCTCCCCCACTTGATTGTTTTGCACTCGTATTTGCACAGAGGCATTGTCAAATGTTTTTTTTGACAAGGAGGGGAGTGACTCAATCTAATCTATCAGAGCTCTTCCGAACGGAGCTGCTTTTGCCCAGAATGAAGTAAGGTTTTCTCTGAAACTGTCAGCTTTGGATGGCAAATATGAGCCGGAAAGTCCGCTAATCGATGTGGACAGTGGCGACCACTGTCAGACGTACGTGACGACTGATTTGTCCATCTGAGTCCACTCGTCACACATATGTGACACACTTGATTCAAATTACCGGAGTTAGACTATGAAGACGATAAGCAAAATGACTGATAACCATCATGAGAGATGAAAAGGAAGGTTTGATGGGAGGTCAAATCCAAGTCTGTCAGTAGAGATCCTGGCCGTAGGGTCGCCGACCTCTGCTCGCAGTGCGTTGAAGCTATGCCTGTGGGCAATCACAGGGCATGTGGAATCCTCTCACTTCCGGACGCTTAATTGTAGCCCATCTTGTGGCTGTAAAATTGCACAAATAAATCACTCATTTTTTCCACAGCAGCCTCGACCACATCTTTGCAGTTTTTACCACTATAGCAGTGTCAAGGCAGTGCTTTGGCGATGTCTTGAATAGCTCCATCAATAAGGCTTGACCAAAATTTCTAAAGAAATACCAAAGAAGTGAGTCTTTCCTCACCGACGACGGTGTGAAGCAGGTCGCCTTAGGAGGTAACAGCCATACTGGCGGGTTCCTCGAATGGAGACCTTTTTAGGTTCTAGTTAGATTTATGAACGAGTGTGTAAAAGTGTGAATTTAAACTTGTATTCCACCTGCCATTTTTTTGTTCCTTTGTTTCAAAAGGCTCAGAAGCCCAAACCTGGCATAAAACCTAGGAAATATTTTAAAAATTGAACTTAAAAGCCATATAATGCGCATGTTTGGTTATAAAACAAACGTTAGAACTATAAATGCCCAGTTATCCGATATTTTAGTCGACCAAAGATATAGTTATCTTGTATCATACTGATGTCACACATGCGTGACAAGCGAAAGTTTTTCGCCTGAACCAGCAGTAACTGGCTCCACATAGGCTAGTTGGAAAATGAAATGGTAAGCATTAGGCATAAGATGCACTTGTGATATCAACCCAGCTTCAAATAAAACAAGTGAACGTTCGAGGCCGAAATTTTTGTTTTTTTTCCCCCTTTAAAAACTTTGACAGTGCTTTTTAAACTGGAAAATAATTAGTACAATCCACATCAGCGACCAAAATTTGCACGCTCTATGTTCGCGTGTGTGTCTGTTGAGATGAAGCACGCCTTCCAAAAAACATCCTCTCCTCCTTCTACCTCGGGTCTAAACACCACGTGGATGTGCAAGTCGAACAAAAAAGAAGGAGAAAAAAAAACGAAAGGCAAGCAAGAAGATTGGCACACCCACACGCACACGCACACACACACAAATTTAGTTCCATTGCGTTGAGATGAAGAAAAAAAGGCGAAGAAGGAGAAGGCACGAAGGTGTGGGGGGAGGGCAATGCTGGGGTGGTGGTGGTGGTGGTTGAGGCTCCAGGGTGAGGGCTAAGGAGAGGGAGGGGGGGTTTGACATTCCCCACTCATGCTTATCCCCCAACTGGCGAGGCTTGTCATCCCCAACCGGAAATGAAGACAGCTGCTTCTAGCTAGAGGATTTTCAGCCCTCCTGGACGGTGAAACAAAGCAGGAATTTTAAGTAAGGAATTGAAAGGGTAAAGAGGGAAAAAGTGAGAGGCATTCCTTTATGAGAGTGGACAGAGGAAAAGGAATTAATACGACGGGCTTTTGCTAAAAAAATGCAAGAATCCCATTAGAAAAAGTAGAACCTGTCTTGGAAAGAGTGGATTGAAACGGCAATTTGGTTCATTTAGATAGAAATTTCTTTTTTCCCACTTAGCTCTTCTTTTGGATGGTTACATTCAAGCATCTTCACTGTCAACAATAGGAACGGATTTTAAAATGAGCCAGGGGTGAAAACAAAGGATGTTGACGAGGCCTTGCAGTGGCTGAGACTTCCACCCTACATCTGTGTGCGGTTGCTTTGTTCAAGCAGACAGGAGAGCAAGTTCCCTTTCTTTGGACATCCACGAATGTGAGGAAAAAAAGGGAACACAAACATGCACATAGACAAAAATTTCGGTGTTGCGCCTTGGAGGGAAAAAAAGGAGGAGGAGAAGACATAATGGGTCGGTGAGAAAAAAGGCGGCCTGGAAACCCGCACGTAATTCCACCCACCCGAAAGGAAGTCAGACAGTCAGTCGGTTGTGGGGGATGCAACATCATATGGGCTCGGAAGGGATGGATCGGACTCATTCATTCAGACATTTGCTTCTAGAACATTAGTTTAACCAAAAATCAAGCTTATTACCCTGTTAAAATGACCGTGAAGCAAGTTTAAAAGCGCCACAAACTTTGCATCATGCTACTGATTTACAAGTGTTAGTAGCGAACCATAGGCAAATGTATAATGTCTGCCTTGGTTAAGTCAGTGAATGGGAATTATTCTCTGTATGAATCACATCGACACTTGGGAATTGAAGTAAGCATGGCCTTACCACATCCGCAACCCCGTCTCATCCACCCATTCTGTCCAAGGGCCCAGTGTTGGTCTTAAAAACACTTTCACGCATTTTCAAAGGGAAAATGCATTTCACAAGCAATCAGCTTTAACGGCAACAGGCATCAGTGTATCTTTTATCATGCGTCGCATGAGTAAGTCCCAAGCATTCATCGAGGGCATCCCCTTTGGCTCATTAATCATTCAGCCAGTACGGACCCCGAAGACGAAGGCGGCAGTGGAAGCGCCTTGCTCACTCAATTACCCACCGCATCGGCATGCTAAAATGTTGGCCTCAAGGTGACTGAAATCGCTTGGGGCTGACAGTGCCTCAAACTCTGGGTAATCTACTAGAATTGAGTGCAGCAGAAGGTAGCATTGAATGCAATATTTCAGAATACGACAGACCGACTTACCCAATCCCATCGCATATCGCACCATTCAGAGCAGTAGTTTAAATTATTACTTCGAATACTATATTTCCTTAAATCAAACCATCCCGTAAGGCGAGTGTACCAAGGGAATGAGGCGGTGTAGATTTGGTTTTTTCAACACGTAGAGATGGAAGGTAGCGCCTGGACTGCTACCAACAAGGTGATAGCAAGTGACCTACACCCCGGGTGAGGCTAAAAAAGGATCCACGTAGAGTGAAGGTTCAAATAGGTGTGGCAAAGAGGAAAGCAACGGAATGAGCCGTTCGTGGACAACGAGAGGTTTGTACCTGTGAGACTGGTGTCTGCTTGTGTGTACGTTTGGATAAAGGATAAATTTTATCACCGTCTATGGATGAGCTTGTGTGTGTGCGCACACAGAGACGTGTGGAGGGCGAAGGTCCTTCTTCCGGTGGATTGAAGCATTTTGAGGTGGACCTGTTGGTGTCAGCCATGCGCAGTGCACTCAGATCCACTGTTGCAGTCGAAGTCGATGTCGAATTCAAAGGATGGGAAAACGAGGCAACTTGGGACCGTATGCTGACATGTAACCAGTCAATACCACAAATCACATGCCAATTCTCACAAAAAGGGCAACTTTCAGCCTCCTACTCTCATTTGCTGGTAAGAGGTGAGAGACTGCATTGGGGCCACCGGTGCCTCTCTTGTCTCCAATGCATAAGCAGCGAGCTGTTCTTCTCGACATTGAAGTCAGCTTGAAGCTTCCAACTGTCCGGGCAAATATGCAGGATGTGCTATGGTGTTCCTCTTCTCCGAGAATCTCCTCCTCTTGCTGCCTTTGATAAGCTTATTGAAAGCAGTTCTCCTTCCATTCCATCCTGAATGACTTAGAAGTTAACTTTACGGAATGATTGCATGTTTAAAGCAAACCTAGGATTGGCTCCGAAGTGACTGCTAATTCATTCATTCATTCGTGTCAACTTTGTGTTCAAGGCGTGACTCCAACGTTGCCTTAACAGTGAGAGGTCCTGCCGAAGACGATGCGTATTTATTACTCGTTTGGCTTCACAAATCCCTTGGGTCAGAAAAGGAGGAAAAATTTAACTGGAGAGCGGAGCAGACAAAGCAGACGATGCCTATGACAGTTTTTGTAGCGATCAAAATGCCAAGAGGGCAGATATTCTCACTTCTGACGTTGACGCTGACACTCACACTGACGATGACAGTTGAAAACAACCCTGGAACGTAAATTCAATCGTATGCAATCCATGCAATAACAATCTTATCATTTCACTATCCCAATACCACGGTATGCCAGTGTCACAGCATTCTAAGACCTCCTCACCACCTCCAGCACCATCATCATCCTCATGTCAGTGATGTGAGTGAAGTGGTACGTCAGGTATGGGAAAAGAGTGAGATGGGTTCCTATGGACCCGAATAAGTTCATACTACTCGATGCCACTCATAGGAAGAGAGAGCGTTAGCAAACGTTCAACGGAATGAGATAGAAGTAATTGCCAACAGAGAGGCTATTGTCAGCTATGACAACCAAGGAGAGCAAAATTTTTGGAGGAGTAGGGATTGGATTTTATACAAAAGTGATTGGCCACAATGGTAAAACTTACAAAAATGTCCCACTTTTGGTGCAGAGTGGCAGAACTAGAATGGAGGGAAAAGAGGGCGAAGAAGAGGAAGTAAAATGGACAGAAATGTGGAAAATACTAACAACTTCACGCACGAATGCACGAAAGAAGGAACGAATGAGCGGAAAAATGCAAGCAAGATCGAACGAGGAAGCAAGCGAACTATTGCATAAATAATTGAACGAGTAACTGAACTACCACCAAAGCAGCAATTTACTTTCTGCTGACTACGAAGCTGCGGGAGATAAAAAGCATTGCAAATGGCGCCAGCAGTAGCAGCAGCATCAACAGTAGCAGAAAAATTAAAAAAGAAGAAGATATGGGATAAAAATGGGAAGAGGAGACTAATTCGACAAATTAAAAACATCCATTCCAAATTGTTCGACAACACATTGTTCTTTGCAATTTCGCATTTTTCGGCTCGCCTCCTATTGTCAAGTGATGAATGGCAGCAGTCACCCCGAAGCAATCATTATGCAATAAATGACTGTTGTTTTCTCACCATTCATTAGAATCCGTGTTATTTCTGCTCTACTCTGCTCTGCTAGCTCTGCTTTGCACCACTCCTTGAGGTGTCCATTCCAGCACTGATGAGATACCTGCCATCTGCCGCTGTTGCCTCGACACCCCTCATGATGCGCATGTCTAGTTGGTGTGGGTAAACACATCACTCATCTCCTCTCCTCACCTCCCCTCACCTCACCACACTACACCACACACCACCTCCACTCATTCCATCACCTTGCAGTTGCTGTCACGCCCCACACTCACACCTCTCCCACCACCACCACCACCACCACCACCACCACCACCACCACCACCACCACCACCACCACCACCACCACCACCACCACCACCACCACCACCACCACCACCACCACCACCACCACCACCACACCACCACCACCACCACCACCACCACCACCACCACCACCACCACCACCACCACCCACCACCACCACCACCACCACCACCACCCACCACCACCACCACCACCACCACCACCACCACACACCACCACCACCACCACCACCACCACCACCACCACCACCACCACCACCACCACCACCACCACCACCACCACCTGCCTCTCAGCTGCTGCACTGCACTGCACGCGTCTGTGCACCTCCACTTTCAAGCTGATGTGCACTGAGTCCGCCCCTCCAACATCCAGCTCATCCGACGGCTACAACGCCTCCCATGGCAAAAAACATCCGCATCACAACTACTTGCGCAATAAGGAGAACCTTCAAGTTGTGTGAACGACAGCCATGCGACATTGCTGCTTCACTCCCACCAGTCGGTCTCCCTACTGTGCGTATCTCCTTCCCGAAATGTCCGTTTCCGTCCTTCCCACTTCCCCGTCACTGTTCGCGAAACGCGCCACGAGGATGTGTCCAACATCCACTTCTGCTCTCTGACGCTTCTCAGAAGCAAAGCAGACGTGGTGAGCAGATGGAAAGTCACAGTAACAGACAATAAGCCATCTTCTCCTCCACATACAATCACTTCCTCTCCTGTGTGGTGTCAGTTGGTAACAGTTCTGTCGCCAGCACATTTCTTCAAATCACAGGGTGGTCCGCTCCATCTCACCAACCACCAACCACCAACCAACCTCCTCCCATGCTTCATTTCGTCACCTGCACCGTCTCTCTCATCCCTAAGCCTACTATGAGCTGTTTGAGGGCCTACCCATGAGAGATTTCGGCTTCGATGAGAAGGAAGAAGAAAGAGAAGGAGGCGAGGTGGGATGGGATGGGAAAGAAGGAAGGCGAGAAAAGGCGAGAAGAGGAGAGGGATGGAAGGAGGAGAAGAATCACGTGGAAAGGGGTGGAGAAGGATGGATGGAGGAGGGATAGGCAGTTATCTATGGAAACGCTTAATCACTGCACCGGTTATCCTCACATGGAGGCGTGCTCCTATGTCAGTAGTGGATCCAGCTGACCAAAGGAAGGATTTCCAAATGACCGTATGGGGAGAGGGAGTAAAGCAATTCTTGTGCAAAGCTTAGTTCGAGAAGGTGAGTGGGTTTACTCTACTGTACTCTACTCTGCTTTAAAGTATTCAAACCTTTTCGCAAATAGCGGTTGATCTTTTGAACATTGGCGTCGCAATACTTAGGGATCTATTTGCATCCATTAAGCGGTCAAATCATGCCTTCCCTCTACAACGTCTTCTCGTCAAAGTGTTTGCCTTTGACGGGCGTAATTAGGAAGTGGGAAAATTGCATGAAAAATGAGAAGGAACATTCGAGAAGGCAGTTGATTTCACCCGAGGGATGTAGTCATGCCTAACCCAGGGGACTGAGGCACCTCATCATTCATTCAGACACGCAACTATTTTGCAGACACTTTGCCATGCCTCTCTTGGGAAGGAGGAGCATGGAGGGGGGAATGGGTTAACAGACTTCACCCATTTGTCGAACCTCGGACAAATTGTTTAATTATTTTTTTAAAATAATGGACGCACTCTTCACTTGATCACCATCATTGCGAAATTAACAAACCATTTCTGTCATTTGTCATTACCAATGGTCAAAAGTTGCCATCTGTGCTTTATGACTTCAAAGAGCTTTGTTAGGATACAGAGATGTCGGGGAACCAAGACAGGATTTAAGCCTACGGAGAGCGAGGTGTACAATCATTACTTCTTACAGCGCCTCTCCCCCGCCGTTTCAGAAGTTCGTCTTACACTCGCGCATTGATAACTCTTCTAGCTGGGCTATCCACTGTAGTTAACGGGTTTTAGGGAAGACAGTCATTAAAATGCTCTTGCCACTTCTCCCTCTCTCCCCTTTTGACAGCCACAGAGAATATGAGACCCTAAAAATTACCGGAGAGTAAGGAAAGGTGATCATTAACTTGTCACAAGGGCATGAGAACATGCTACATCTCCTTTACTGTGAATCAGAGAGTCCACGGTAGTTGTCACTTGAGTCATTAAATTAACCATTAGCGGTGTTTGTAGAGAAGAAATGGCCATGGTCACTCCAACTTTTTGTTCTGAGTCTGTGAGGAGTTAGTCACCATCCACATTGGATACCTCGACTTTCGAGATGGTAAATTCCCACGGCTGTCAAATGCGTGACTTTTTCAACGCTGCTGCACTCAATTTGGTGGTGTAGAAGAGGAATAGCACACAAATAAGGTACAGAGAAGGCCCAAGTCGCTAGGCTTGAGCTGGACGCTCTGTGAACAGGGAATTCCATGTTCCCAAGGCTGTTACAGCCATATACCACTAAAGCAAGCAAAGTATTGCATCCATCTGTCTCAATTTAATTAACTTTTTTCTTTTATGATCAAAAAAGCTTAACATCTTTCACTTTTTTAAAATGATACATTTTTTCGGGAATTTCCGTGGTACTAAAACAAAATCAACGCACTTTAAAATCAGTGCACCTCAAATTCAGTAGTATTAGCTTAGGTAGTCGAATAATAATCCCACACAGCTAATTTCACCCCCTTTTAACAGGTTTTTTATAACATAATTCGAAACTAACAGGTTTCCTTGCTGCTGATTAGGTAGTGATTGCAAAGTTTAAGGTTTCTGGTGACTAAGATCCCGAAAGCGAAACTTATCTATCAATCTATCCAAAAGAGGTTAAATTGCTAAATAGCCTCAAGAAAAAAATAATACAGCTGCATTTGGAATGCTTGGATAAATGGACTGTGTGTGGGAGAACTCAGTTCTTAACAAGTGTCAATGCAAGTAAAAGCATCGCAAGCATTTGACATCTGGAAGGAAAAGGAAAAGTTAGGGGACAAAGCCGTATCCCTTAAACTTTCGTTTCAATTAAGATAATAACTTCCCCAAAAAAACAATAGGATCTGATAAAATGTCTTTTTTTCATGCAGATGGATTTTATTAGTTCTTAGGATTTTTCATCAAAGCGAAGGTATTCTGCCCACCTTCAAGTTATGCTGAGTACATGGACCTCAGTCATGTGCATATCGTAAAAACCTGGAATGGATATGGAGTGGACGGCAGGAAAGGCATCACCCTTCACAGGCTGATCAGTCAGTCAGTCTAACATCCAACGATCGCTGATACACAGCGCGCTTTGATAGTGCATCTGTTTTACCCGTCCTGCACGACTTTCCCTGATGACGAAGTTGTCAAGACGAGAATGTCTTATCACCCATGGCAAACGGTCTATTAGGCTTTATTTTCTTCTATTCTATTCACGAAGAGGGAATCTTCTCTCCCCACCTCGATGAGACACCTGCCCCCGAGCGATGCACGTTCAGAGGCAATCAATTTGCATAAGTCACTTAGTAGCAGTACTTTCTATTATAAAACTTACTTGTAATGCCGGTGCGCTAGAATTGGCCTCGATCTGGTCCCGCTGGCATGTCATAGAAAAAAAGAACTTTAAAATGGAGACAAAGGTAATAAAGCAGACAATGCAGAGTGTTCCACCAATAAACGTGAAATGCACTAACGGGGCGCCAAAGTTGAAAACCCTAAATCTTTGCCTGGACCAATCAAATTACACTTGAGCGGTGTTCTGTCCACGAAAAAGGGAGAAAAACGGAATTCCAGAGGAAAATTTCTGTTTCAAAACGCACTTCAATTAAACGGAATTCAACATCCAACCAGGCCTTCCTTTTGCTTCCCTTTTAAGAAATGTTGCTGTTAACACATTAATTTTTCGTGCATCTTCTAGGCGCAGTAATGAAGCTGGTCCTCCCAGAGGGTCAATGGCGGGGAGGAGGTGACTGGAGGTAGCGGTGAATTAGTTGCGTGTCTGAATGAGTAATGAGGCACATTCCGCTTCCTCCTCCTCCTTCTCCTCCTCCACTCCATATCCACTCAAAATGTTTCTCCGGCCTAGTCATGACTCAGCCTCGGGGTTCTCGTAGATTCCGAGGCCATTTTCTGATGTCAAAATAAAGTAAAAGTGGGATTTCAAAAAATACAGACTTCAAAAAAAATTAATTTATTACCTTCCTAAAAACGTATTTGCAGACGTTTATTAACACAATCAGCAGTAAATTAAGAAACTTTTATAAATAATGAAAAAAAATTGGCCTTCGAGGCGGTGGTGGAGCGAATCTCTCCCTCTCCAATTACCTCAAAATCAGATTTGCACAAGAATTGCTTTACTCCCTCTCCCCATACGGTCATTTGGAAGTTCTTCCTTTGGTCAGCTGGATCCACTACTGACATAGGAGCACGCCTCCATGTGAGGATAACCGGTGCAGTGATTAAGCGTTTCCATAGATAACTGCCTATCCCTCCTCCATCCATCCTTCTCCACCCCTTTCCACGTGATTCTTCTCCTCCTTCCATCCCTCTCCTCTTCTCGCCTTTTCTCGCCTTCCTTCTTTCCCATCCCATCCCACCTCGCCTCCTTCTCTTTCTTCTTCCTTCTCATCGAAGCCGAAATCTCTCATGGGTAGGCCCTCAAACAGCTCATAGTAGGCTTAGGGATGAGAGAGACGGTGCAGGTGACGAAATGAAGCATGGGAGGAGGTTGGTTGGTGGTTGGTGGTTGGTGAGATGGAGCGGACCACCCTGTGATTTGAAGAAATGTGCTGGCGACAGAACTGTTACCAACTGACACCACACAGGAGAGGAAGTGATTGTATGTGGAGGAGAAGATGGCTTATTGTCTGTTACTGTGACTTTCCATCTGCTCACCACGTCTGCTTTGCTTCTGAGAAGCGTCAGAGAGCAGAAGTGGATGTTGGACACATCCTCGTGGCGCGTTTCGCGAACAGTGACGGGGAAGTGGGAAGGACGGAAACGGACATTTCGGGAAGGAGATACGCACAGTAGGGAGACCGACTGGTGGGAGTGAAGCAGCAATGTCGCATGGCTGTCGTTCACACAACTTGAAGGTTCTCCTTATTGCGCAAGTAGTTGTGATGCGGATGTTTTTTGCCATGGGAGGCGTTGTAGCCGTCGGATGAGCTGGATGTTGGAGGGGCGGACTCAGTGCACATCAGCTTGAAAGCGGAGGTGCACAGACGCGTGCAGTGCAGTGCAGCAGCTGAGAGGCAGGTGGTGGTGGTGGTGGTGGTGGTGGTGGTGGTGGTGGTGGTGGTGGTGGTGGTGGTGGTGGTGGTGGTGGTGGTGGTGGTGGTGGTGGTGGTGGTGGTGGTGGTGGTGGTGGTGGTGGTGGTGGTGGTGGTGGTGGTGGTGGTGGGTGGTGTGGTGTGGTGGTGGTGGTGGTGTGGTGGTGGTGGTGTGGTGGTGTGGTGGTGGTGGTGGTGGTGTGGGTGGTGGTGGGGGAGAGGTGTGAGTGTGGGGCGTGACAGCAACTGCAAGGTGATGGAATGAGTGGAGGTGGTGTGTGGTGTAGTGTGGTGAGGTGAGGGGAGGTGAGGAGAGGAGATGAGTGATGTGTTTACCCACACCAACTAGACATGCGCATCATGAGGGGTGTCGAGGCAACAGCGGCAGATGGCAGGTATCTCATCAGTGCTGGAATGGACACCTCAAGGAGTGGTGCAAAGCAGAGCTAGCAGAGCAGAGTAGAGCAGAAATAACACGGATTCTAATGAATGGTGAGAAAACAACAGTCATTTATTGCATAATGATTGCTTCGGGGGACGACTGTCATTCATCACCTGACAGTTTGCAGTCAGCAGCAGAAGAGTGGCAATAGGATTGTGGCAGTAAGTAGAACTTTTTGAAGGACGGATTTGTTAATTTTACCTTTTCTATTTCTCCTCTTCCTCTTTTTTCCCTCTCTTCCTACTTGCTCTCGTTTTTTCTTTTTCCGCTGCTGTTGCTATATTTGTTGTTGCTAAAACTACAGCTGTTTGCGCTGCTACTGCTTCCGCCGTAACAGGGCTTTATCCCTCGCAGCCTTGTACTCCGCATAAGGTAAATTGTTCATTTTGTATTTTAGTTATTCCTTCAATTATTCATGCAATTGTTCGCCCGTTCGCTTGCATTTTCGTTCCTTCCTTCCTACATTAGCGCATTCTTGCATCCATTAGTTAAATTTTTTAACTCTGTCTAGTTTCTTCCTTTGCATTCCTGGTTGTTCCTTTGCACTTATTAGTCTCTCCTTCTAGTTTGTTCTCTTTATACTAAAAGCGGAACATTTTACTGATCTGACCATTGTAATCAAACATACTTTTAGACAATTTACTGCCTTCTCCTGCGTTGAACTGTCTCCTTTTCGTGGTCCGAGTCGCAATTTAGCCTTTTATTCGTGAATTTGCTTGCTTTTCAAAACTGGCTACCATTGCACGTCTGCTGGCGCTTCCACTTCCTTGGGGAAGCAACAAGCGAATTTGGATGTACAAGTGAACCAGCCACATTGTTTCCACCTGATTGGCGTGCAACTTCGCTCACAAGAGTATTGTGGAGTAGGTGAATATTGTCTGGGAAGCTATGGTAATGTGATATTGTAGTAATAGCTTGATGAGTGCACAGGTAACCTTAGATCCATTTTTTCGTCCCATCAGAGGTGAGATAATCCGTGCCCTTTACATTAAATCATAAAGCATGGACTTTTGACTTACCAACTAGCCCATCCTCCTCCACGCCTTCCCGTGAGAGGCGAAGCTACAAGGTAATTGATGGGCATCTATTTCGTTAAGAATCCGCACTGTGAGAGCAACGTCGACACTGCACTTTGGACCTTGCATTCGAGTAAATGAAGTGGAACATCCTTGAAGTAGCCTCATTCATGCAACTATTCATTGACTTTCATGGCTAATTTCTTCAAAGTAGGGTAAAAGAAGAGTCACAGAATTTGCTAGCACTTTGCTGAACAGGAGACACCACGAACGCATTCCAGTTAAGAAAGTTGCACTTTGTTTCACTGTGTGAAAGAGAAAACATCACAATGCATTTTGCTGAATTACCCAAAGCAGCAGTGACAACTGTCAGAAGGCACAGCTCACCATTTGTGCTTTTGAGACAATGGACACACAACTACCCTCTGCTCTAATGTGCATCAGCAGTTTAAGGAAGCACTCCTCTCCCTTGAGCATTCTCTCAACTGCATATCGTCATGCGTCGCCAGTTGTACTTTTGTTTATGTCACCTTTGAAATCTGACCGTAACTATAGATCTTAGTGCACCGGCCATGGTACGACAGCAGCAGTGCCACTTCAGATTACTTTGATCTACTCATAGAGACCACAGGAAGGAAGACCTTTGACCTCTACACACACCCATGATACGCTTGAAAGGAGATTAACTGAAACTTCTAGCAAACACGCCCACTTACCCACCTACACACATACATGCATACAAGCAGTCACTGGTTACACAGTTACGTCCCTCACCCACAGTACCAGACAAATGGCAAACAGTGCAGCCTTTTTTTGCTACAACTTGTGCACAATTTTGCACTTCTCTCTTTACGGCATTTGGTTCCTTGTTTTTAGCGAAGGACAGAACTGCTGCCAGTCAAAAGTTGTCACATGACACACTTCATCCGTTTCACAGTCCCCAAATCCATGGCATGTGCAAGTGTGACGTAGACCATTCGTCAATGCCTTGTTGTTGGCAGTCCGCACTCCCTTTCATCATCACGTGTTGTGGCATCAAACACCTGTTCAAGTGCAGTCGAGCTGCCCCATCATTTCCATGCGCTCGCCCCAGGTGCATGGTCATGTACGGAAATGAGGAGTTGAGAGCGGAAATTGGTCCATGCCTTTTGCAAAGTAAAGAGAAATGAAGAGGCTTTGAAAAGAGTGATGAAGTGTGAACATGCACTTTCCCATTCCATTGCCAAAGATTTTTAGAATCCATCATAATCTGCTTTCTACATTCAGCTTTCTTGTGTGAGGTGGAGGGTTTCTCAGTCCAAATGTCGCGTTTCATTATATTGTCACCCTGGAAAAAGCATTAATAGGCTTGTCAAAGAGGCTTTTCCGAGTTTCACAGAACAGCTTTAATCAAGCACGGAACAGGGGCTAGGGTGGTAGAATTGCATTGAGTGTTTCCTTTAGCTGCTCGCATTTCGTGTAGATTACCTCGAGTTGGAGGTACTCACAATCACAGGCGATTTCATTTGCCCTGAGGCAGACTTCCAGCAAGCCAATTTGGTAGCTGTTTGGGTAAGCAAAGTGTTTCTAGTGCTTTCTTTGCCTTCATAGTGCGTGCTGGATAAATGAGCGATGAGCGAAAGGGAATGACATTGATGAGTGCGTGGGCTGAAGGCCTGAGATGCATGATTTGAGCCAGACTGGTGATAAATGACGAGGACAGACAATTATGATGCTTTTCAAATTGCGTTGCTTCTTGTGCAATGCAAACAAGGCGTTTTAACCACCGGTTTGTGGAGAGTGCTCATGTCCTATTCACTTCTCAAGCGTCAAATCGACTCCGGAGGTGATCAGTGAAAGAATGGCCTTTGATTTGTGTAAGACGGCCAAACAAACAGCATACTGAAGCTGTTGTAATGTGTGGGAGTTATGGATCTCGAATATTCCCTCTAGGATTATCTAACAGTTGCAAGGGCAGATCAAACGCAGTTTATGGAGAAGTGGAAAAATAAGGAGATGATGGGATGGATGAATAAGAAGTGAATAGGTTGAAGAATAAAGGAGAAGAAATTAGTTTATGAACTTATTTTTCTTTAATGTTAAAAAGTAATGCTATTGCTTTGAATTCTCCAGCCGCCGTAAATTTTGACTAGCAGTGTGAATTTTATTAAACTGATCATTTAACGTTGGTCCCACACACCTCAAAAATCTGGTAATGATTAAATTAAGGGAAAAACCTGTACCAATTTTAATATCCTATAATGAATCATTAAGTATAGCGAAGTTTGCCATTTCTCATATCTTAATGCCGGCAGTCCCGGGACTGACTTAACAATGCTGCGCCTTTTTAGTTGCCCAGATGCTTATCAAGCATATTAATAGTGAGAAGGTCATTGCCAGGGATAAAGCTGCGTGGCGCAGCTGCTCTGTTCTCTCCTTCGCTGTCTCTCTCGCTCTCCTTGATGTCTTTCTAAGTGACTAATCACTCCACCTCCTGCCTTCCTTCCGCTACATTCTAGTCCCAATTGCTGTTAAAAAACGTTACCTTGTGGCTCTCAGACCTGCCCAAAACAAACCTGAATGGAAGTGCTGCTGATGATGATGTTACTACCACCTCTCATTGGGTGTCTAGAGCGCTCGGACAACCAACCAGAGGTTCGACAAGGGAAGTAGTTTTTTGCCCCTCTCCTACTCCACTCAGCCCTAAGGGACGCAGTTTGGGACTTATTGGAAGAGGAACATAAATAGCTGTTAAGGCAACGATTTTTTTCTGTAGGCATTAAGAAATGAGATGTAAGGGCATAAAGTACCTGTTTATTCATTAAAAGCTTTTTCCTATTAAAAAGTTTTTAAAGAACATACATTAATACCATCGCATATGCTACTGATTAGAGAAATCAGCGACATTGCTTTAATTATTTGGTTAAAGCTCAAATGAAATAAAAAAGTTTGGAGTGCAAGTCTTTTAAAAGAAGTAGTTGAGGCCAGCTTTTACTTTACACACATTCCTAAGTGTAGGGAATGCCATATTATGGGGGTGATATCATTCAACAGCACAGTCTGTTAGCAATTTCAATTAAAATCCCTCTCTAAGCGATGACCGTTTCATGATAGATTTGTTTGTGACATGAGTTGATAAACAATTTCCCGCAGTATTTGGGCGTGCCCTACAAAAAATTACTTCCTTTTATCTGAAAACAGATAGAGATTAAAAATTTGAAAAACTCGTTAACTACTTGATACGGTACTCATCGTAGTACTCTTCATACTATTTCCTTCCACTTTTTCTTTTTATAAACTAGGTGGCGGTGACAGAGGATTTTAGGCGAAGTGAAGTCCTTTGTTGCGCGGACCTACTTTGGAGTGCCAAAATCTTCTTGTCTGGTTCAGTGCCTAGTATCTAGAGAAAAGCACAAGTCTCCCAAAAGCCAAGTGCTTTATAACACTAAAAGGAAAGAAGGATGCTAGAGCAGAATCGAGAATGGAGTGTAACCATTGGTCAAACCATCTCCAGAGCAACTTGTGGAGAACAATTAAAAATAGTGTTTTGCGTAACTGATTAAATACCTAGCTGTTGGCATTGAGGAAGGTCGTAAGCTTCAAGATAAGCAAATGTCCCAAAACACCATGAAGAGATATTGTGCTTGAAAGCCAATTTGTTTGTTCTTCACTTCAATTAATCAATCACAGCACATCGTGCGACTGTTTACCAATTAGCCAACCGACTGACAGGTTGATGGCTTGACTGTCCTTCAATTAAGAATGCCACTCTTGTGTGTTAGGTAACGCTTATAAAGATACAAACGTATCACGTAATGCTATATTTTACATCGCTGGTCATCCTCCCTTAATCCGGCCTCCTTCTGCTGCACAAGTCTACACCACGCATCACCTTATCCCACATCATCGTGCATCCTTTGTGTATGCCTGTGTTTACAAATGTGAACGGTGAACTGATGCCACAACTGTTTAAGTGTTGGTGACCAAACCAAAAGAACTGGGATCTATCATCTCCATCTTAATTCATGCAAATAGATAGCGTGGATAAAACACTGTTCCTTGCCAATTTGTTGGCAATAGGTGCTATTCTCACACAAACAACGCCAGGTCACAGTACAGGCCTTACACCCCATTAGCAACCCGTGAGAATGTTTATTCTCGAGGTGGGACACGAAGGAGGGAGGAACGGAGAGATGGCGAGCACCGTGGAAGGAAGGGAGCGAGGGATAATGTGGGAGTGGGAAAGGGAAGGGGATAGTGCTTTCCCTTCACTCCTCTCCCATATTCATTCATGCTGCAAGCAAGCAGCTCCCTTCATTGGCATTTGCATTATTCCATCATACACTTACATAAGAAGTAAAATAAACGATTAAGAAAGTAAATTTAAAACAGTAAAGGAAGTGGCATGGTCTAAGTCAGTTCCTTCTGGACACAGCGCACCAGACCTCTGTGTGTCATTGAAAAAGATTTTAGAATTCGTTCGTCAAGAGACCATTCTGAGTATGGTAAGGAGCTTCCTTCAGCTGTTCAAGTTCTTTTTAAACATTCACCCATCAAGATCCTTTATTTGGAGCATACTTCTTTCTATACCCCTAAAATTGGCGGCTGTAATTTTGGGTACGGAATGCTGCACAAATTTTGTCATAAGAAGTACCCGAACCCAGAGACCTGGATGCATGGCCTGATAGACCAGCAAAGTGGCGGTATGAGCCGAGTCTGAAGCTGTCGACAGTTTCCAGAGCCATTACAGTTTTGTAATGAAAATAAATCCAAAATGCTAAGATTGTGGCTAGAAGGCCCTACTTCCGCGCAAAAGTTCTCACAGACTTTGACTTTTCTTCCTCGTAAAGGACATTCATCGTGTGGTTGTTCATTCAAAAATAAGTTTTCTCTCCAAGATATGATGTGGTTATTCGTGTCATGATCTACGAATTAGGCAACAGATACTACCGAATTGAGGGGGTTCGTCATGGTGATACCTTTGTTCTGCTCCCATGGGCTGAGATGGTCCCTGTAGAAGTGATTGGGCGATGAGGGCCTGAACATTTACAGTTTTCCCTTTTTCAGCAAAGTCTAGCTACTGACGTTTGCAGTGCAGATAGCATTCTTCCAAAATGTCGTAAATAAATAAGTGAGTGAATAAGTAAAAACCACTCACATTCAATTCAGTAAAGGTCAGGGGGGTCCGAGGCTGAAATGTCTGAGGCGAAAATTTGTCCGCGAAAATGGAAAATTTTTTTAGAGAAAAGGTCCCACCGCTCAGTGCAAATGTCACCTTGTCAGAAAATTTTGCTTCTAATTTCTAGTTGCTCATTATTTGGGATAAAATTTATTCAAAATCCCCAAGTGTTTACCTGATTCTAAAGATTTGATAAGTGCAAATTCTGTCTAAATTGTGGAACTCAATCAAAGTCTGCTTATGTATTAGTGGACCACGTATTTTGTAAAGAAAATCCATTCAACAAAGCTGCGAAATATTTGGGTAGATTGAATTTATTTTGAGAAGCGGTTTAAAAAGAGGCATTTTAGTAATACTTGAGCGATTAGAACTCGGAAAAAAACTAAATTAAAATCTAAATAAAGGTGCAGTTGCGCAAGAAAGTATACACAGAATGATTTATGGAGGAAAGGTAATGCAGCTTTTTTTGAGTGAGATTAACTGCAAAATTTGTGGATTTAATTGTAATACACTATGATCGAATAGATGGACGTGAGTAAAATTTAGGGATTTATTTTGGAAAAGGAGATATTTGCTAGCTTGTGGGGATTGGGCACAAATACGTCAGTGATAGACGTGCTGGTGTACAGAGGGCCAGGTTATTGATGGTTGATGGACGCCCAACTAGACCCAACTCCTCACGGTGGAGCGACTAGATGGACGCCTTAACGTGGCGTTCGTACAGAGAGGAGGAGAAGGTGGAACAAGTAAAAGTTAACCATTTTAAATAATCATTTTTACGATTTGTTTGAGTAGCCTAAACTATCAAAGTCAAAATTTGACTATTTTGAATTTTATTTGGGCAGCCACCGAAGCAACAAAATCAACGCATTTTGTCTAAAACCTCATGCCAATGGGAAGAGCAGATGTAATACGTTGTGTTTAGAAAGAAATAATCAGATTTTATATCAACGCTACCTCTGGCTTAAATTTACTTCTTAACTGTCATTTCTACTTCCTATGAGGCGATACAACTGTCAAGGAGGAGAATTGATTGCCTACAACCTCCATTCATCAATCTCTCCATTTCTCCATCCACACTACCCTCGTGTCACAGCTGAAGAAAAAGCGCCCTTACGGGTGGGTATTGGAGTGTGAGACCTGCACTATGGTCTGACTGTTTCTGTGAGAAGAATATTTATTGCCTAAAGTTGTCAAGCCATGGCCTAGTCTCAGGGAGGAGTGGCACTTACACATCCTCCAGTTGCATAAATTAAGATAAAGACGATAGATTTCGGTCCTTTTGGATTGGTCACCAGTAAGTAAACAATTGCATCGTCAATTTACCTCACATGCACAGGCAAAGGATGTACGGTGATGTAAGATGCGGTAGTGCATGGTAAGGAAGTGTGAAGTGGAAGGAAGTTAGGTTATATGAGGATAACCAATGGTATGTTATGCTGTGAACTGGGATGGCATGACGTGATAAGTTGGTTTCCTTAACCACGAGGGTGGCATTTCTGACCACAGACCAGTCAAGCATCCATTTAGCTAGTTAGCAAATAGTCGCAAGTGCACGATGTGCTGTGGTTGGGCATGCCAGGGAGGTGAAGAACAAATTACAGAACCTTCATACTTATTAATGCCACTCCATAGACCGTACAGTAGACGTCTGCCAAGGTTGACGCTCACGGCTTTTCCTGATGTTACCAACAGAACTTACAGGAATCACTGTTGTGGGTTGTTCTTCGCAAATTGATCTGCAGGCAAACTGGCTAACAGCCAAACACCGTTCTCCATTCTGCTTCCAATTTTTTTCCTTTTACTCTCTTCGCTCCTGTTCTCTTGTAAAGAAAAGGATCTTCCTTCTCACTGTGAAAAAGCTCCTCCTTCTAAGTGATACGCCACGTCCTCCGAATGATGTGCGTTGAATCAGAGGCGAAGCTGCCCTGCGATTTGAAGCTAATTAAAGCGGACGCGTACAGCTGGCGATTTTACTTCTTTTCCATTACGTCCAACCGTCACTTGACGGTATAAGAAAGTAAAGAGAAAATAAAATGGGAGACCACCATTTGATTTATCATGCTGATTGACTGATGCACATCTCTGCTTTACTGCACCCAATTAACTTCTCAAAAACTTTCAGCCTTTTAATGTAACTTTCATTCATTCCCCAACGGCATATTCCACAAAATTTTCGCATATAAATGGTATTCTTGTGTCTGAAAAACTACCAACCCATTACAAAAAAACTGCTATTTATCCAACTTCCGTCAGTGAAGCTTCTATGACCTTTCAAAACTCTTCCTTTGCAATTTACTAATGCATGCCGAAAAAAAACAAGGAGACAAGCAAGCTCTTCGCCTTCCTAATCCCTTAGTCTACTTCCATTTTCTCTTCCCTATCTCGCTCTCCCCTCCGTTGAATGTCAAAACTGTCACCAAGAAACACCACTACCGCCGCCGCCGCCGTTGCCGCTGCCATCGCTACGCTTAATGGCATGTCCGGGCTTGTCATTTTGCCGACGCTTCCCATTGGCTCGAGGAGAGTGTTCAGGGATGCACGATTGTTGAAAGAGGTAGCTTTCCAAAGTCCTCCGGATGAGGACAGCGAGAGGAAGTTTGATCTGAAGAAGAATGGAATTTGTCACTACAAATCTCAAGCTTTTCAGGGGTTCAAAACAGACTACAATTGTTGGTTGGAACATTTTCCTCATGAAAAGGGACAAAGTTTTCGTAATGCACATGTATTTGCAATCTGAGTGAGTGTTGTGCTGGGAAATGCTTTCATGCAGCAGTTACGTTTCCTTTAATTCGCGCCTTGACCGTCTGTGATCTTCAATCTTCGTGAAGTCTATCAAAGTTTTGATTGAATGGCAATACCCGCGTCACTATGGTTTTACGTCTCTCCCCAACGTCAACAGCTAAAATTAACCCCTTCACATCTGCCATCTTATTTGCTTAAAAATTATTTTTGTAGCTGAAATCCATTGTAGCAATTCATAGGTGACATGAAGAAATTTCCATTCTGACAAGCGGTTTCGGTTTTCGTTGCGGAAATGGGTATGAACACGGGCGTTCCAAAAAGGATTCCACCACTGTTAAAGCCTTAGTACTCTATTGTTCTAAAAAAATTATTATGACGTTTCTCTTTTTAACTGTGCCACATATATGCAGAGCACTGGCTCGGATTAGAAAGCACAGGTGTCGCATATGCGTGACGCTAATGGCGAATAAGTTGAACTAGGCTTATTCAAGAGGTAAAATGATCATTTCAAACCCTTTATTTTTGCTATAACTAAAGTGTGGCACACAAATTACAATTGATGCGGAACTGCGTTGAATTTGAAATGATATTTTTTGAAAATACATTTTCCAACAACATGGTAACCATGAGTAGGTCTGGAGTTCTTTAATTTCGTGATAAAAAAGTAATTGAATGATCAAAAAAGGTTTCTTTGACTTTTATTGCATTTCGATGCAATGATCGTCACATCATGGGGCAGCAAGTGAGCCCCACGAGGACGGTTCGGTTTAGAAACCTGCCAAGATCTCTCGTCTAATTTGATCCCAATCAGCTGCAGAAAGTGCAGTGACAAAACGTTTTATACAGTAAGAGTTTAAAAAAGTAAGTCGGTTTTGCTTTGATAATCTGCTCATAGATGTATGTGACATCACTGTAAGAAGGATTGTATGAACTTGCGACTATTGAGTGGCCAAAATGGGTGCCTAACGGATCAATTCGTGAGGCAGCCTTCCTTATCACCGAATTCACTCTACTCGATACAACTGGAAGGCATACGGAAACGAACGTCCCCTTAATCAGCACCTAGAATTCGTCAAATTCTTTGCTGGTGAGTTCTTTATTTTAAGGAGGAAAAAAAATAGACACAAGATCTCACTAGGGAATGGGCGAGCATTATCATTTAGATGGGAGAGAAAAGGACGCTCTCATCATCCCTCCTTTACATTCCTACCATATTTCTCCAGCCTGGTAAGAGTTGTCACGTTTTCGTGACATTTAGCATTCATTGGATTGTATGGGAAAGAGAAGAGATGCATGAAATATGCTACTGGAAGAGAAGCAGGTTTGACAGTGATTAGTTGTCTACTTTCAGATGTATTAAGCTGTGTGGATGGATTTTTAAAAGGATCATTATTGCATGAAGATTTCTGCAGCTTCTCCAAACCAGAAGTAATGCTATAGCGTTTGCGCTCTGACTAATAAGCAATTGTAGCAGAACGTCTTCCAAAACAAAGATTGATAGCAAATGGATGGATAAAACGTGGATAAATAGGCTAAAAAAAACATGATTGGGCATTTCCACTAAAAGACAAACCGCATGAAACAAACTTATGGATATGGAATGGATAGGCAGGTGAGTAGATGGATGGATGGATGGGAAGATAAGTGGATGAGTGATGAGTTAATTCCATGTAGATGGATATGGGATGAAATTAAAAAAATAATTATTCTAAACTTTATCTTGTTTGAATGCATTATTCTTAGCAGTTCACAATAGGAACTTCTGATTTATTGTGTGATGAAGGATTTTGGTTCTGAGGGCGTATCCTCCAACCCGGCAAATGCGCAGCACAAATGTCAAATCAGTGAACTTGGGATGCTTGGACGCTGAATATAGCCTTTTTGATGTGTTTGATTTACCTCTCGCGCCCCGATAGCAGACGTACATAAAAGTCGTCCATTAAGCTGTGTATATCCTAAATTCCTTCGTATTTTTATGTCCTTCATACATCTCAACTCATAAATTTGCCTATGTATCGCAACAGAGGAGAAAAAGTGATGCATACTGACCACACGCATTTGAAGCACGTTCTCTACAAATGCCACACACATGTGACGGCACAACTTTCTTGCCTGGCTTTTTAAATTATTAAATATGCTAATATTTGGGCTCGATAAAAAGAAATGGAAACAATTTTTGACATAATAGGCTAGTTGACACAAGAACTGCGGTAGCCATTTACCTCTGTGAATCCATTACCTTTAGTGCTGAGTGAATGTCTAGCAGTTAGAGTCGCTTAAATCATCTCCTGCTAATAAGTACTATCACTAGGCCACGGTTGTTTTGCTACAGAGGCGGGTGAGAAATTATCAACTTTTAGTTTCGTTGCATTAAAACGTGGTAGAAACGATTGCTCTGAGGCGAATTTGACGGTGAGCGTCGAAGAGGAAAGTACAACATTTTGCCGCATGATGGTTACCGTGAATAGATGAGCGCTCTTTTCCGGGCATTTGAAAAGTTTGAAGGTCATCCGATCGGTGTGACTGATATCCGACCCTTCGGATATCTCTTTGGTTGCATTCTACAATCGCGAGGCCCTTTTGTGAATAGAGTCTCTCTTCCATGACTGTCTCACCCGAAGAGTTGATGCCTGCAATGTCAAAATAATTAATTGGACATCTCTGTGACATTAAAGCTGTTAACTAAATTTCCAGTCTATCGTCTTAAAAATGAGGCAGTTTCAAGCACGTTTATTGTACTTCTGCATACAGTGGCAAATAGAGCCATTAGTCCTGTTACAGCATTGTTTATCCTTATCTCACGGATGCCGCTTGGCTCCTTTCCTGTCTACATTCTCTTCCACTTCGTCCACTGCGTAAGGCACTCCGAAATTTGGCAGTCAGATTTGGAACTCCCCTACTTTTTGGTTTTTTTGATGCCGAAAGGCTGGAAGTTCTTTTCAAATCACCTGGAGGTGCAAGTTCTGGCGAACCAAGAAATGGTAGACCAAGACCCTCTGAAATGGTTTGCAGAACGAGACCTGCTAGTTGGCGACGCAATAATTTGGGCGCGAAACCCGCTGTTGATGGTGGCGGTACGGCTAAGACGTTTTTCATATGACAGAGGGATTGCAACTCGTCTGAGGATAGGCTTCCATCCATAGGAATGGTAAAAGCAGCACCAGAAAGTGTCTGATTACGTAGTGCCATAGCGAGAGCAGGGAAACTAAAGTTTTCGACGGGAGATGTAGAGATAAAGATGCCTGTGGGTTTGAAGTAACGAAAATCTTCCTCCTGAAGGGAATATCTAGAGCGTTTGGTAGATTTTTGACGAATGGGAGATCTCGATCTGAGGGCTTTGGAGAGAGAGGCTCGGTGGTCGCTGCAGTCGTCCATGATGATTACAACGTCACTGTTTTGTAGAAAGGTTGGCATGTTGGCGTCAAAATCGATTCCCTCGATGCCTGATCTGTGGTAAGGGAGGAAAGTTAGCCGTACTGGCTGCGTTTTATGTAAGATTAATTGGTTCACCTCGAGAGTTGACAGATGAAACGTTAAATGTGTGGATAAGTAATAAGATATGGGGAAACCTAAAAGTACGTGCAAACCATACCTTGAGCTTATCGATATGAAGTGAGTTATTAATGAACTTAACATGAATTAATGGACCCAGAACGAATCAGCAAGGGAATGGTTCGGTTAGCTAATTTAAATTGCCAAAAGATTTCCAAACATATTTAAAGGCGCTTTATTAATTTAATGATTGGCTGATTGACTGATTCTATCAGGTGAATGGATTGTTCTGGAGTGTTTGAAACATGGCTGGACAAATTAGCAGACAAGTAAAAGAACAATACATCCAAAACGGTGTCTTGCTTGAGTTTCTTATCATGGAGAATAGCTTATTTAGAGTCATACATATCAAATGCTAGCTTTGAAGATAGGGAAGATAAGTTAGTTTGAAAGGTGATAAAATCAACGGTTGCTCTTATTAGTGGTCACGGAACATGCGTCCTAGTTATATGCAGAACTCTGAACTTGATTTTTATGGATGCATGAAGGAGTGGACAAAAGGATGGATAAACAAACCCAAAAAGAATGAAGTAGCCAACTAAAAATTGACAGACGGATGCTTATGGGATGTAACCACCACAAATGGGTTGAAAATCAACGAATATATCCCGGATAGATGGCTGAACGAATGGATAGACACGGAAACTGCATGGATGGAGTGAGTAAGACAAGACGAAATGGCTTTTAGCTGGGTAATGGAGTAATTGAATCAGCCAAGCATGCTTGAAAATATCCATTATGTGTAAAGGCTGACTAAAGCAATGAGCCAGTAATGGGTGAGCTGGATGCCATAGAAAATACGGGTCTGTAAATTGAAAAAAAAAAACTCCGAAACAAATTTGTTGACTTATGAAAGAGTCAAAATGCATGCAGGTGTTAATGAAGGAATCTTTGTTAAAACTTTAACCGACAGATGGTGTGAAGCTAATTAAGCAGGCTTAAACAGATCCTAATCAAAAAGATCCAACATGGGTATCTGGACTACAGCCATAGAAAATGTGAAGAATACCGATCGCTTAGGATTTGGATGTGGATTACTAACTCGTAGATGGACACAGAATGGGTGTGCCTCGAATGTATGAATCAATTGAAGTGTCTGGAATAAACGGCGAGATAAGTAAAAGGTTGTTTTACTTATTGCATATAAGTAGCAAAAGAACGATAAATACTGACAACGGATGTCTCTGATGGTAAATCACCCTCATGCCAAATCCATTTTTGAGTAGAAATGCCATCTCTAGCGCAGACTCCGTTGTCAGCCCCAGAAATCCTACAACAACCTCCCGGAGCGATTTCTGACACAATTGAGGACTTCCATAAGGTCCTGACAAGTATAGCCAGTTTGAAGGTTGGAAAAAGCAACGCTCCGTATTATGGGTTGCGAGGGTGAGGCTCGTTGGCGGAGCAGTCGTAGATAGTGCAGCAGGTGGAGAAAAGGCATTCCTGTTTTGAGTCATTGACTGTGATACATTTGCTCGACGTCGAGGAAGCTGAATAACTGGGGCTGTTGTTGATTTTGCTGAGGATGGAGGAAGAGGAGGAGGGGGGGGATGAGGAGGAGGAGAAGTAGGCGGAGGAGGAGGAAGAGGAGAAGGAAATGGAGATGATAGATGTGGGTCGCATTGGAAAAGATTTATCAGAGGCACTGGGAATTCTAAAATAAAATATTAAGAAGAGGCTGAAACTCAGAGCGCACTTATGGCCAATAAAAGGGTGTCGATTAATTGCATGCAACGGAACACAAGTATCTCTACATTTGGCAACACAGCAGTGATGGCTGGGCAGATCGCTCTGGGGTGACCTAAGTGCATTAAAAACCTTTTTTAAGTTGAATTCCATCAGATATTAGTTAAGTACTGCTATTCTGCAGGACAGTATTATGATCCATAGCTATGTTAATGAAAGTTAGAAAAGTTAACTAAGAACGTTTAAATAAGCGCTTTTTTGATTCTTAGCTCCAACGGAAAAAGAGTACAAAATTTCTCTTATAAAATAGGAAGAAAATCTACCATTTAAAAAATCCTACTTGTATTTTAATAGTGCATTCGATTACGATGACAGAATAAGCTTGCTCATGCCGTCATTGATAGTGTTTTTCAGACCTTTTAAGACGATTAAGCTGGTGGCATTTTCGCATCATAGTAACTTTGAAGTTGTAGGCCTACCTCGTCCATAACCTTTTAGCGTCAAAATTAGTAGAGTTAGCAGCAGTTCTCTTGTCGCCTCTTCAAACATGTTTGGTAGGACAGTCACCTTAAAATGAATTCGGAGGTACGAACAATCTTCTTTAACCCTAAAGATCGCAACCATTAGTAGTAAAGCCTACAGCGATTCCTCTCCTAGCAAAGCACCTCAAATCCATGAAGGCGCCTTCATTTTTGGACAGAATTTGCTTGCTATAGTGAGGAATCAAGTCGGGCCAGGGAAGAGCCACAATAACACGAAGATTTAGCAATTGTGTCAGCCTCCAACTTTGTATACAATGGTGTGTCTCCACATAGCATGGATTATCCCATTCACTCTCGATGTTAGAATTTTTATCGCAGGCTCCTAGGAGTTGCAGAATGTCTGTTCGTTTCCAACCAACAATGGGAATGACTACAGCAACTACATCATTTTTTAGAGCCGGATTGACCTCCAAATTAAACCACGAGACGGCTCGAGGTCGTCGTAGTGAGTCACTGAGCGGTAAGGAGGGATGGTTGATGGCGAAATGGAGAGCGGCACTAAAACACTGATTGTCAAGGAGATCTAAAAGCGTCTCCTCGGTGGGGCATAGCGGCTCCCATTCCGAATTATAAACCCATCCACTAGGGAGGAGTATGAGAGGGTTGACTGGAAGTCCTCGATGATGAAGATCGACCGATTGATTCATACCCGTGGTTTTTTGCCCTATAGAGACAAATAGGTGATTGTTTCTGGTTAAGCGCGATCATCAGTCTATAGGGAATAAGTTGAGAGAAATTCCTGAAAAAATAAGTCATAACGGTTCTACAAAAGCATATCTAGCAACTTTAATGCCAACATCAATGCCATTATTTAGGAGGTCTAAGTTTTAAATGTAAATAAATTGTACGTTGTTGAGCAATCAAACGAAGAAACGATAGGAAAATTAACTAATCAAAGCAATTTAAGTAGTAGAAAATCGAATTTAATAAGCGTAAAGCAAATAGGACTAAAAGTAGTGCAAAACAATAGTGTAGAGAAGTGGCAAAAAATTGTTTGCAGACAAGGAAGACATTGGTATTTCTCCAACCAGGGAATGTATATAGTTCATGAAAGGATCCAAAGCAGTTAAATGATATACCTTGAAACATTTCCCATGTATTAATGCTACGAACTAAAGTTTTCGACTTGTAGCACTGCTAACGAGACAAAAGTCTTTGCGGATTTTGTGTGTTTCCTTTTAAAATCCAATCAGGCCAAACATACTAGGATTAAAGCATGGGGATATGGTTTGGCCCCAACTAAAAGGTATATTTTACAAACCAAATCAAGAAAATTACATCAATTATAAGGAAAGTTACAAAGGTTACTCAAAAATGCGTCGAATTTTCACATTTGTTAATGCAAGTCGCTTTAAGGCACAAACTTCTACTCCACATTTCATGACGGCTCTTCAGAAATGCTAGTATGGTAGTACTATGCAACTGGACTAAATAAAGCTGCAATGCAAAATAAATACAACTGCTTGGCAGTGGGCCTGATTCCCTAAAACCATGCTGTACGCGAAAACAGGAACGATTTTCGAATCGCGGCAGACAAATAAGATGAATTAAAAAAGAAAATTAGAAAGGTAATGAATAGTTAAAGGGTGATTTTGGAATAATTTTATTTTCGTCTCCACAAACCCTTAGATCTGTACACTTTAAAATTTCTACAGTTTTTTAGCAAAATTATTGGCTAGAGTTTTGTTTAATAAACATAATATTCTATAGTTTATGCTTGCTTTGCCTTATAAATCCTTATTAAAAGTTCCAAAAATCATGCTTAAAATGCTTAATCATAATTTTTAATTTTGCGTCTTTAAGATAAATAGAATTGAAGGTGACATGGCGTTTTTTAAAGGATATTGAAACATTTTTGTTAACCCTACTTCCAACGGGTTCAAGTTCAATGAAGGCCGTTCAAATAGCGAAATGGCTCTCATTTCTAGGGGTTCTGGTTTTTTAAGGACTAGTCTCCCGCTAATTTCGCAAAAGAATTTCGCTTGTAAGTACGTTTTTTGCACCTTTACAGCTTCGGCATTTGCTTTTACTTGTCCCTACCCATCTTGTTTGCTGTTAAACGATTTTAACTCCTTAGTATTGCAGACTTGTTTTGCCCTTTGTATTTATGTGCCAATCGCTGTGTTTGGGCCTTCACTTTTTCGCAAATTAAACGCCTTGCCCAGTTTCCTGTACCACACTGGAAGGATGTCGGCCATTTTTATGGGTCGAAAGTGACTGTATCTTGTTTTCAGACTGGCACGCAGATTGGAAACCCAGACCTTACCCCACCACTCCGGCTCAGCGTGAATCTGTGGCCAAAAAATACGGCCTCTTGCCTGAGGATTATGAAACCTACGAACCTGATGGGAACTGTCCCGGTGACTACCCCAAACTGGAGCCATTTAACGAACTTCATCGTGATCCCTACGAACACTACGATTACGGACATTTGAAACGGAACTATAATGAACCAATCCCTTGGTATTGGGAATTCTACGGCCCTATGGGCCATGACGACTACCGGCAGCAGCTTCGCTACAATGAACCACGCTGGCGAACTCTGACCAAGTTCATTGCTCCGGTGTTGGTCCTCTTTCCTCTCTTCTATCTTGGAGACATGTACAAACTTTTCCAACCAATGGTAAGGGGGCTCTACCTAGTTTCTTTTATGTTGTCTCAAAGTGACAGGCGCTCTAACTTTCCTCTCAGATGCCAAAGCAATACCCCTTCGACGGCCGTGACAACTACACGTTTGAGCCCGCTAGCGAGTGAGAATTGCATGCCCAATCTTAGTTCATTGTGTAGACCTTTGCAGTTCAATAAATGGGCAGTTAAGCTTTGTCTGAGGTCTGTTTTCCCGTGAAACACTACTGATTGCACTCATGTGAAGGGGTAAAGGGTGAAAATGTACAAATTGTGTACACACGGGGAAGGTGGGGAGCAGGCGACGTCACCGCCGTTGGATACTCTTCAAGCGAGCCTCCTTCAGTATCTGATATTCCCGCTCCTGCGTTCGTGCCTCAAACGCCTTTCGTTCAACATATCTGCGCAGCAGAGAGAATTGTGTTAGGCTTGCGTTTTCGGCGCCTGCTAGGCCTGTAAGTGTCGGACAAGCCGATTGCGAATTTACTTCTTAAGCGGGATTGAGAGGCCCCAATCTCGCATCTCTTTTGATTACGCGTTACTTGTAGGACATGGGAAAATAGCCTTTTAAAGTTTGTACGTGTGTAGCAGTCTACATAAATGTACGGTCGAAGGAATGGGTAAGTAAACATCGCGCCAGTGACTAGCTGAGTTGTCATAGCGAAGAAAGGAGCCGGATGTTGCAACATTTTTTAGGAAATGTGTGCATATCGAGCAAGTTTACTGTAGATTCACTCAATGCTAGTGGGTATCCAAAAACACCAGCGGTGATTTACAGGGTACAGAACAGTCGTATTGCAAAAATTTAATTTTTCTGGGAGAGGACTTTCTCGAATGCTTAAAGGTGGGAAAGCAGCGCTTTAAAAAACGCGTGTAAGGTGAACAGGTTACCACAAGAGATTCTTGTTCACGGATACTAACTAGGTCTTGCCAAAAGGTAAAACTATGCTTCACAGTTTGGCTAGTGGGTCAGCTGATTTGCCGGTTGACTAGGGTCTTTTGCACTTCGTCAAGCTAGGTTTAGACACCACTCAACGCCAAAGCGTCTTATGTAGAGTGCGAAAAAATTGCTTACTGGATTTTCAGAAGAGGCTCGGGTGAAAACAAGGCCTAAGAATTCCACGCGAAAATTTGAAACACGGAGGAGACGCATCGATAACTTCAAAATGTCATGTAAGGTACCTAAGTTAGGCTTCTATTCCATTCGCGATATCCTTTGCGAGTACTGATCGAGGAACTCGGCAGTGAGGAAAATTTTGAGTTGGCTAATTGCAAACGACTGAAACTTCTCAGAGTTAAGCACAAACGCATAAAGCAGAAGTGATTTACGCACCCATTTTTGCCCTTATTGTGTAGCTTGAGATCGTCCTTAATTCCTTCCTTCTCGGTGAAAGATTCCCAATCTAGCCTCGATTTTTCCTACAAGCAATCAATAAAATCAAATAAGATTGCCATTGTGACAAATGCTACGATACAAAATTTGAAAGCAGACAAACCAGAACGGATATCTTGGGAACACCAGAGGAAAGGGTTGATGACTTCAACCGTTTCAGGGCATCTGCCAAACGATTACCAGTAGAGGGAGCGGGTCGTCTAAAAGTAGTTAAAGTACTTTACCAACTCGTATCCAATTTACTTTAATCCCAGTCCAGTGACTTTTTCCTTCGATGAGTTGTGAGAATTGGATTCAACACTAGTGAACACGAAAGACTTGCATTGAGATAATAAGCTAAGTTAAGAAGGACAAGCAATCGCAAATTATTTAGCCACGTACCCATGGGAGGAAACTGTGGGAAGAGGACTGGGAGTGGAGTGGGAATTCGTTTGGGGTTCTCTACAACGGTTACCAAATTAGGTGACACACGAAAATGAGAGACCGAAAAACATTATGCCACATTACTGCACAAACGTTCTTGAACCACGGAAAAATAGCAATACAGACACTAGACTTAGAGAGAAAAGCTGTGGTACTTACTGGGATTTACAAGACGAGCTTTGCTCTGCTTGACTCTTAACAAAAATGTTAAGTAAAAGCCTGTGAAATCACTACTACCTTAGTTTCCTTGAGAAAATCAGTCCAAATATCGTCCCTATCTTTCTCATCGAGTGGCTTGGTAGCCTTTTTTACATTTGATCCCTTTCCTACCTCATCACTAAACAGAAATTTGACAAAATATGCAGAACAAACTCTGATATATCCTCTTCTGAGTCTTCGGAACTTTCCTCCCCACAATCTGTTTAGAGTTTGGACGAGAATAATACCCACATACCTGGAGGAATATACTCCTCATCATCTGAACTCCCCGACTCACTTTTGACCGAATCACCCATCGCAAAGCCTAGAAATTAATGTCACTGTTGACCTTGAGATAAAGCGTTCATGATTTAAAACAAGGTCTCTTAAAACAAGTAACTAATCTATTAGGATTCGACGCAAGCTTTTATTTTTTAATTCACGGTACGCGTATAATGTTAACCCTTATGTAAGTCCAAAACCAAGGGCTATCGACAACCTCTGTGCCTTAAGAGTAAAATTTAGAAGAAATACTTTTTAATAGTACAAGCTATAGTTCAAAATAATCACACGTATTCTAGCCTTAAAAGCCCTGCCTTTAAAAACTCTGCCTAATTTTATGAAAACTGTTCTAAACTGCAGTGTTTGGATAAAATATATTTACACAAATCAGCACAAGCCTTTGAGCGATCTTAATCCTAACACATACAAATCAAATATAAAGCTCTATGTAGCACCTTGAGACCTACTTAAATACAGAAGAAGGCAAAGTGCTTAAGCAGAACAAATACACTCAGCAAACAGAAAGTGTTTGTAGCTGCTGTCATCATCCCAGATGCAAGCTAAACTAATGCAGGCATTATCGCCACTGGTGGTCAAAAAAAAAGCAATATGCTTTTTTCATTTGACTTTGTGCTTAAGAACTTTGCTCATCAACTATTAGGTGATAACTAATATATCTTCAAGCCTATTCACTCACTTTAATTCATTTGTGACTTACGATTTTTAAAAATGCGTGCCAGACAATCATCTATTCGACAATACTACTTTTTAGCCACTATGCTTTTAAACAAATAATATAACAGAAAATGAATCGGTGAATGTGTAGCACCTCGTCCAGGCAAACCACCCAAATTAATAATGGTCCGGATACCATTTTATAAAGCTGATATCAAGGTACGGCATGCAGTCACGGGATTTAGGGCCAAATTCCTTTTAGACGGATTCGTTTTTTCGGGCCTTTTCCAAGGTTGTAGCAAGCCTAGGTGCTGTGGATGAATGCATATTACTGTCGTGCATAGGAGCTTGAAGGCTATCAGTAAAAAATAAGAAAAAAATATTCTACGCTTAACACCACTTTATTAAAAAGGCTTTTATAGGTGTCCTCATCACTAGTGAATTCGACCCTACTTTGTGCGAAACCCACTTCAAGCACACACGAGCATATTAAGCTCCACCCCTCCTCATAAGCCACCTTCTCGTGACCTCTTTAGCTCTTAGATGTGATGGAGTTTAACCACATTACAACCTTTTGGGTCAAGCGACTGTGAGGCTATTGGTTCAAAACCAATGTCGTGGAGTGAGACGGGGGTGTAACCCACAGACAGAGAAGTGATTACACCCATTCCAAAGCACTAGGCCACCGCAATCTCAGACCCCAAATTCATGGCCAGAACAGGCCTTTGTGGTATCGGCTATCAGCTATCAACTCAAACACGAGACGGCAATTTGGGAAAATAATTTTTACGGGATAGAAAGGCTAAGACCTCACTAGTATAGGATCCCAAATTTTACCCTGTTTTGGCGTGCTAAGACTGCAACGATAGTCATTTGAGTGACTCGACATAACAGGAGCTCTAAAAAGTTGGAACTCTAACTGAAGATTACGGGCCTAAGCTAACTTCACACAATACTGTGCCCGTGTCGCCTAAGGCGGCAGCTGTTACAATCCTCAAGTAATTGATGCACCAAAGATCTTTAAAAAAGCTTGGCCATTAGCTTAAAAAAGCCTATTTTTACAGTAATTTTACGTGACATGTGGTAATTGATTGCACTACGATGGACAAGTTTCGCCTTTGGTGATCTTGTTCTATTTTTCCACGGTAGAAGATTACTTTCCTACTGATTCGGCTTCATAATGCCTTCTAAGGATTCATCCTCAAACACTGCTCCTTTTATACCCCTTGGCGGGCACAATTTTGCCATTTCAGAACTAATTGTGGCTGCTTATACTCTTCTCTATAAGCATATCATTTTTATTTTAACTCCAGGTTTCATCCAGCTTGTCAATGAGTGTCTATGACACCTCGAAGTCTCGCGTTTCAGGCAATTTGGTGGATGAAAATGTCGTGTTTTTCTTTTAGTTTTTTTATAATCTATTCACCTACATTTGCTTAGCTGCACGAAATTTTTGCACAGGCTGGCGCACATAAACACATGCCTTTGAAACCTGTTTTGTTTTCCTTGTTTTCAGACTTATAAGCAGCCTTCGTCACTGGCAAGCATTACTGCAGTTCTAGAAAAACATATTCATCCCTTTTTTGTGTGTTTTTCAATATCTTTCCCATCTAGGAGTGGCATTCACTGCAACCATTAAAATTACTGTCTGTGGACTGGAGACCTTAGAAATACGTGCTTCTCAAACGTTGCACGACGTCCGCGGGACCAAATACTCTACGGTACCTAAACGCTCTTAAATAAGTCCTCTGGTCAATTTCTAACTTGGTTGGGTGACTAAGCGATGCTGCAGTGCTGCGTTCGTTCTTCATGCTGACCATCTGCCTTGATATGCTTCTACTGAGCAGAAAAGAATCTACACATCGACGAACCTCAGTCTTAATCTGGATTTGCTGCGAAGTAGCTAAGCATAAGAGGTAAAAATTTCCGCATGCAATAAACATTTGTTATAAAGTGCGTAGCCAGAAGTAAAGGCACACATCCTTTTTAGAGTCGTGGGCTCGGAACGAATTAACAAATTAGTCTATATCCAGAATGTGAATCATGCTATTGAAGGAACGAGCTGAGACAACCGAGGTTTGTTAGCAACATTAGAACTTGAGTTTGTGGTCATGTAGGTAGCCACTTTGCCCTAGCCACGTAAGCTGGACTTCACGCCATGCCAGAAGTCCAATTCTCTCTGCTTATTGATTCTGCATTTTCCCCTAGGATTATGCCTTCGTTTGCCATAAAGGAAGTCTTGGGACGCTATAGTCACTAAAGTAGCAAATAATGTTAGCCTAAAAGTAAATGATCAAATGCCGGTCTAAGAAACAGGACGAAAACTTTTTCTTTTAATTTCTTACAGTTGCAGTGAAAAAGGGATTATGATGGCAGATCCTCGCAATACAATCTATTACAGCCAAAAAAGCATTTAAAATTTTTCAGATTAGTTCTAAGATTTTGTTAAGTTTTAAGGCAATTGAAGCCATTTACAATTCTTTTACTGCGTCCCCACTGGCCTTGACTGAGCGTAAGTAGAAAAATACATTTACAAATCCATTGGGTAGCAGATGCGGTCCTTTGATCATGTCTCTCACCAAATGGGTTTCGTTTTTACTGCTGCTATGTCTTCAGGTTCTGGGTCAGTCTCAGAGAAGCCACTTTTTAATCAAAGGGGAGCCTGATACTCGTGAATTGCAGCAATTCATCGACAATAATAGTCTCACCTATCATTTCTGCGTGCGTTGGCCCATGGTCCATTCATTTCAGCGCTTTTAACAAGTGTTTTCAATTTTACGCTTTGCCTTGGTTTGGCGTTTATTAAGAACTTTATGATTAGCCTTAAAAAGTATTTTCCTAAAACTTTGTTAGTGTTCCACATAGAAAATTTATTTTCTTATTAAATTCGCCGTTTTTAATCTCTGCTTTTTCATTGAAAAGGATTGCTTAGGGCCCAATCTACATTACTTTATAACTGATCGCACGGGAAGTGCATTGATAGAACTGTACGAATCCTGTCGTGTCTTGCCTTGGGTAAGTACTGTGCTGGTTAACTGTCTCCCCCTTCCCTTTAAATCCATTTATCACCGTTATCTTAACGGCTGCACTACAGGTCTTATATGTTGAGCATCAGCCACAATTCCCTGTTCAAAAGAAGGCTCTAATCTCCTATTCACAGCCAAGACCGTACAAAGCTATCGAACTCCCGGTCAGCAAACTTATGGAGTCAAATAATTTGCAACTTACTTTGTTTACGTCATGCTTTACTCAGGTTTTGTTTTTCCTTAGGACGATGATGAATACGTTTTAGCGGTAAAAGTACGTGCAGAGGCACTGCGAAATGCACTGAATTTTAACGATCCGAATAGCCGTGATATGTGGCAACTGGTGGGTCCGCCTCTCGCACTTTATCTGATGACTCATTTAGCTTAATGATGGTTACCCAAATGTGGACAAGAATGCTGGAATCGACCTCAATGTCTACCCAGTCTACATGGCCAACATTACCGGCAAGGGCGTTGTAGGAATTATCGTAGATGATGCCCTTGACACCACTCACGAGGACCTACGACCTAACATCCGGCTGAATCTCACTGCCGATCTGGTCAACGTAACACGAAAGGATGCTCGTGGAACTGATGCCAAGATGAAAAAAATTGATGAGTAAGTAGGGTATGTGCGGGTGTGGATTTTTAGCCTTTCATATTTTTGTGGTTAAAGAGGTAAAATGCCGCAACCATCGTGTTGATTTTTTCTCTTTTAGTCATGGTACGGAAGTGGCTGGCCTATTCGCTGCAGTGGCCAACAATTCTATGTGTGCTTTTGGTGTGGCCTACAATGCTACTTTGGGAGGCGAGTTGACCATTTTTGGGGCAAATTTCCTTGTTAATTCGGTAGCATGGTACTCGATACTTTTTACTTTCTGTGACATGTTAAAATGTTACAAATTGTAAGGGGTGTAGCATTGATTGACAAAAAAGGAAGTACTTTTAAGTTGAGTGTTACGGAGTCCTGCGCCTTTGTGTTGCATTTGTGTATTTTCGTACGCCTATTTAACGCCTCCAATTATTTAACCTCCCTTGCACTATGACTAGTTGACACTTAACGCAGTTAAAATCTGGTAATGCTGATCACTGAGGTATACAAATGTAGAAAGGAATGCGAAGTGTTACTTGGCTGCTTTTGAATAGCCTAAGAGGCTGACATTATATTACGTCACTCCATACTTTCATCCGTTGTTTGGTTTTGCTCTTTAAAGTATTGCTTACATGTTAAGTGGCTTTCTAAAAAAACCCAACAGTGGTTGTGATTAAAGACAAACTCGGAGTTGAAAAATGTTTTACATCTGCTGCTTGTTGACTGATAAGCAATTTTGTTTGATTGGTTACAAATACCTCATTGTGGGGGTTGGGTTCAGGAGTTCGTCTGCTGGGAAGCAGGGTTACGGACTTCATGGTCGGAGAGGCCCTGACACTCTTCTCGGACGTGGCCAACATCTACATCTCCTCCTGGGGTCCCACCGATGATGGTAGAGCAATGCGCTTGCCTGGAAAGTACATGAGCTTAGCGCTGAGGGAAACTGGTACTAAGGTGATTTTTTTCCTTTTATGAAAAATCTTGGTTTAAATAGTGTAAAAACAGAAATATGTTATTTTTATTTACCTTAAGGAGCAACCAATCAGCATTGGGTGTTAGGAGCCGCTTATTGATTTTTCCGCTAATGGGTAAACCAATCAGAGTTGGGTTTTTTTTCTTCATCACAAATTTATGCTTTTTTTCCCCTTTTCTTCCTCGAAGAAAAAAACTACTTTCTGATCCCAAGAATCTGTTCTGCTTTCGGCAATAAAAGGCAACCTCAAAGACTCGTAAAAGTGAAGCACATTCAGAATGCGGGTTTGTTGTTTTCTGTGAGAGGGAGGGTAGGGTGGTATCTGTGCTTCTATCTCGAAGTTTACGCATGTGATGAGTTACTCACGCACCCAGATCGGTAGCGCAAGTGTTAACCTTAGCGATTTCATCCACTCTTGTGCATGTGTGCATAACTGTGATTTGCAGAGAGAGGGCGAGAGAGCCAGCGAGGCAAGATTCGGTAAGCGAATCCCTTATCCTTCATTAAGTAAGCACTACTCAAGTGCACAACGATGATCCGTTACTCATTCATTTAATCTTGGCAATGGAGAATAGTACACTTTGCTCTCTTTTACCTCTTCTGCTCCTTCTCCTGTTTGAGTTCCCTTTCACAATCTGTCGAATCGATTGGCAAATGTCTCCACAAGCTACACATTTAAAATGTCACTCTAATTTCTGCCAAGAAATTCTAATCGTGTGGATAAAGTGGAGAATTTCGCCTCACCGAAGCAGAACCAACTATTTGTCGGTACCTTAATTATCGGAGCCCTGACAACAAAAAGGTTGAGGCGATAGAAGTATCCAAGGTGTTGCCGAGAGGACAGCTCAATTTGATTTTACTTTATAGAAACAAAAAAAAAACGAATTTTATAATTCACTTTTTGAGCAAGAGAGCTGTGCAAACCAATGCTGAAAGACTAATTGGAGCCCTGCATAATTGTCTACGGAAGCGGGACAAAGACTGTCGTCTTTTTCTCTAAACACCTCGTGTTATAGCACTTCCTGTCAGTAAAATAGGCAAAAGGGAAAAAGACATAGTCACTTGGGAGAGGAAAAGTGAAGTAACTTGTAATTGTTAGAGATGTCTTCTGCTGTTTTTTGTCCCCGAAAGAAAGTCATTTTTGGTCTCGCCAACTCCGGATCCAATGAAGCCTGCTTTCCATACCGTTCATTCTCCATTTGGTTGTCTAAGTGAATATCAAGGTAATAGTGGTTCAAGGTCTGAGGAGATCTCCAAAAGTGCGACGAATGGCGAATAGGTGGTATTCTTTTCTCTTTCTCTCGGCATGACTCGTGTTGCCTCGACTCCAACTGATTAACCCGTTCCAGCAAACGAGTAGCATCCAAAGGATTGATCTCATCCGTACTTGGATTACCTCCGGCTAGTATTGCAGGGATGCAGTGGTGAGTAGCTAAGAGGCGGGTAGGTGTTCTCGCTGGATAGGAGTCTTGGTCGCCCATCATGGCTCTGATCCAAATACCACATAGGGCAGTCGACCGGATGGCTTGCCACTCCCGACGCATCACGGTAGCCTCGACTCCCCGAAGTAGGCGGTAATCAGTCTTGACACATCATCTGAAAGAAAATGCACAAGAATCCAGGATGTGATCGAGGGGTCCATGGCGTTTTCGGTTGATTTGTAAATGCCGCAGCACATTGGATTCCTTCTTCTCTTTCTTTGTTACCTTTTTGTGAGCTCGTCAATGAGTGGAAGTCATTCCAGTCCGTCTGACCTATGATTGATCGAGTTAAGATCCGCCTTGATAAGTGTAAATGACATCATCACCCAGGCTGTCGTGGTTGAAACCTCAAAGGTGCAGGTGCTGCATTATGCCTCGATTGACGCCTTCCATCTACTTACAATTGTCACCGCCAGGGCAACCACGGTCGCGGCTCGGTGTTCGTCTTCCCCGCGGGTAATGGCGGTGCTGTAGGCGACAATTGTGGTGCTGACGGTTTTATCAATCATCCAGCTGTGATCGCTGTCGGCGCAGTTGGTGAGAACGGTTTACCACCGGTTTACAGTGAAGCCTGTTCTGCCGTTGCCGTTGCCGTGCCGGTCGGGGGCGCTCAGGACAGGCTGACTTTCAGACACCAACTCAATACTCGAATGCTTTTCGTGGTAAATAATTCTTGCTTAAACCTGAGTGAGAGTTACTTTTATTTTGTATTCTACAAATCAATTGACTTCCTTCATAGGAGAAAAGACAGTTTTTAGTAGTAACGGGTTGTGCACCCGAGAGGTACAAAACCCGATTTTTATCCAATAGGCGTTACGTGGTTTCAAATTCGGTCGCAGTTGCAGTGACAAAATTCATCAGCTACTTAAGGAAAAATTTAGCAATCATTTACTCTGAAGATTCAGTCTGTTTCTGTGGTCTGTGTTTTATTATTTGCATTCAAAAGAGGAAGAATGTTGTGGTAATAAAAGCACTGTGTCATAAAATATTAAAGTCACGTCACAGTTACATTACTACAGTTTTATTCTGTCAAAATCGTTAGAAGGTAAACAGTAGTCACCAATCAAACTGAGAATTTTGTTCTCAATAGGATCGTTAAAATTTTATTCCTTTGGCATTTCTAAGATTGTTTTTAAATGCGAAATTTTTACTTACTTTAAAAAAGCCGATTTGAATCGGTAGGGTTATCAAGGCTGTTTTTAACTAGCATTTTTCCGCTCCGATCGTAGCGAGTCTCCTTGAGAAGTGTAATCAATCTTCAACCAGGAATAAAGGTTATGCGGCACATGCTACTTACACGGTTATTAGTAGCACGTGCGAGGGATTCGTTTGGGATGCGAGAATGCAGCATTGAGATAAAATTTTTTGGAATGTAGACCATGCTATCTGCGGTGTACAGACCGGTCATCTTTTGAATAAAAAGGAAAATGAAGGAGAGACCACCCTGTCCTCAATTAGTGAGTGCGCTTAGCGTGCAGTCAAAACTATTCAAAATACCCTTTCACCAATCTTTACAGAGCTGATCGTCCAATTTAGCCATGTCCAAGCTAAAGAACGCCAAAATAAGACGTCATCTTGGAGTATGAAGGAAATGAGAAGCTCTGAATCTCGATAGACATTTAGTGAAACAGTGAGAAATCATAGTCTGCGAAGCACAAGTTAACTGTGCTTTCTTTCAGCCTACCACAAAAATCAACAATCTGTGTACCGGCCGTTTCGTTGGCACCTCTGCCTCGAATCCCATAGCTGCCGGTGTAATCGCTCTTGCTATGGAAGCTAAGTAAGTTTTCCATCTTTTTCTCAAAAATAGCCGAAATGAATATGGACACCTCTCGATTAATTTTGATTTCTATTGATCGTAGAGCCCGTTTCATAACTTACCTCGAAAATGCCGAAGACAACACGCTGACAGTAAATAAGTAGTGTCTACTCATTTTAGTCCAAATCTTACCCCACGTGACGTGAATGCATTGCTGGCTCTGAGTGGTCGAATTCCCTCTCCCAGTGCCTTGGATTTTAGCATTAATGGCGGTGGATTGGTGGTGGGTTGAACAGTCGCTTTTATCATTCCGACCTTCACTTCACCAGGAATTCCCGATTTTCCTCCTGTGGTACCTTTCAGGTGAGTCACATCTATGGGAGCGGTCTGTTGAACGCCGTCCGGATGGTCAAGTTGGCAAGGCAATGGAAACTTTTGGGTCAACGAAAGCTTTGTCTTTTACATCTCGGAGAGTGGAGAGTGGAAAACAGAGACTCGGGCCAGATTGTTTCTATTCCCAAATCTTCTGGATTGTGAGCTATGCGTCTACCTTGGACTGATATTTTACTTGAAAAATCAGTAGATGGGAGTGGGTTTATCCTTAGTCCTGGTCAGACTCCGCTAATTAGGTCACCTCCAGAGTTGGCTTTAGTGAAGACTTTCAGATGGTGTGCTGAACTGGAGAGTTGATGTAAAAGTAGCGCGACGCTACAATTTTGACTTCTCTTCACCATAATATGCTCCTTTCGCTCGGTAGATCTTTAAAATACGTCTCAGTGAAGCAGAAAGCCCCACGAAGTGTTCTAATTTTGCCTACTTTATTAAGGAAAATCTCGTTCTAGGTTTCAGCTTGATATCTAATCATGGAAGGCGAAAGGAGGATGAGAAGGGTAAAAGAGCTACATCCATCTCCATTGAAAGTCGAGTGTCCAGGTTTCATCCTAACGGGCAACACTACATTTGTATCGACTAGTAGAGGTTTTCTGTTTCTATATTTTTAGTAAGAAGACCCTCTTCTCCGGCCGAAGTACAGTATTTCGTTTCAACTTTGAGCCTGCCACCTGTGGGGTGGAGGTGCTAGAGATGGTCCGGGTGGCAATGCAATGGACATCAGTGCATCGCGGTTCCATTGAAGTCTCTCTCACGTCGCCCAGTGGTCAAGTAGCCAATCTACTGTTTGCACGGCCCCGCGACCACTACAACGGACACAGTCAGATGGTATGGAAGAGCCTGATTCACACTGGCGAGAGCTGCTATGGCAAATGGATTGTGACGGTATGGTTGGTTTTTCTACAACGTGGGTTTTTTCAGCTTGAACACTCTCAACCGATCAGTAATTAATTCAGGTGATGCAAATGAGTAACATGTCTTGTAGCGTCCCGAGACTCCCTCGAAGGCAAAAGAAGGCAGAATGCTAGAGTAGAATATATGCATATGTATATTCAATGGGCAGAGGGAACTAAGTTGCTGGCATGGACCAGAGGCCAGCCTACGCAGCTAGGGCAATACGGCCACCTCCGTGACCTTGACCGAAACCGGTAGTTCCAACAATCAAAGTGCTACATGCCTTCTTCATTATTTTTTGCACCAAATCATGTCAAGTTAGACTAATGGAATACCAGACTCTGATACAACACCTCCCTGTGAGACTTCGGTAGTAGACGTGTCAATAATTTCACAAACAGCTAAACTCGATGATTGCAGAGAGTGCTTGGAATTTGAGCTAGGGTAATGAAATATATATGAAAGCGGCAGTAGATTTCAGGACATGTATTAGAATAAATGTTAAAGTCATAGCTTTTTTGCACTCAATGAGCATATCAAAGCGCAGGTACCTTTGAAATTCTGAGATGTTAGCACCAAATAAAGCAGGATCTGAATAAATCCTATTATTTTCTTTCAAGTGCCATATGACACTTATCCTGAAAAGGCTGTAGAAGTGAGAAATATTACCACAAAATATAATTTAATGATAATATTTATCATCTTTTTTGACCTTGCGAGTTTGGTTGTTTGAATTCATAAAAGGAGTTGATTTTTACCTGCTGATAACGCAGCCAAGCATTCAAGCTGGTGCCTTCTCTTGTCGGTGTGGAGGGAAATCGTTCCTCATGGAGGCAGATCCACTTTTCCAACAACCGACTTGAATCAAGATTTATATTTATTTACAAGGACTAACTCGAATCCACTGCAAACCTGGCTTGGTTTACTCCTTTAAATTATTCTGTCGAATATGAGGAATGAGCACGTTCAAATGGTTGTCTTTTGTTGACTTATTCCACCAAAAAGTGCTGCAAGAGTTGATAGACACTTTTAAAATGGTTATCGTAGAAGCATCTCTGTATCTGAAGAAGTGCTTTGAGCTATTCTAGGAACGTTCATATCACAAGAAAAGGCGCAAAGCTATGTGGCTGTCGACTGAACGGGAGTCCCAAAAGCATGATTTTTACTATGAGTGACGTAAAATGAATCCGTAGGGGAATGCTTTGTCCTAAGGAGAAATAACTTCCGGCCATTGATAAGTCCTCGCACTGTATTCTGACTACTGCCATGGCTCGGGGTACTTTTTCCCTAATTTCTACTAGAATTTTGTTTTTTATAAGGAATTACTCCTCACCCTTTTCATCCTTCTTGATTTTTCTTATTCAAGAAGTGTTTTTTCGATTGATCAGAAGTAATTCGCATCATATTCTGCATGCAGAATGATATTATTAAACTCCTTTATAAAATTGTTTAGTCCTAACACTTTTTATGCATTATTTTGACCTAGGAAATGACAAATATTGTCAACAGTTGAGTGTCTGCTTGGATCGCTACGTTATAATTATCAGTAACATCAAAGAGACGTTTGACATAAAGGGAGCATATTCATTTTATAAGTAGTACCAGCCGAGCAGCGAAAAAAATCATGCTATAAATAAAAATATGGCTTAGTGGGGATGTTAAGGACCATATGAGCCAGTCGACCGAAGGCTCACAAGGTTACCAGCCACTGCTATTTGCTTTCATAAGGTTGATAGGTGAGGCAGTGTTTATTTTCATTGCATCGTAAACGAATGGGACTTGGAAAAAAATTGAGAAAACAAGGCGAATAACAATGAGACAAAGTTCATGGAATACTTTAAGGCCAGAATGAATCCCACATTTGTCAAGCAAGTAAAGCGCATTTCTTTGACCGATTGGCTGATTCCGGCCTTTTGCCAAGCAAATGTCATCTTCATGTCCCGAATTCCAGAGGAAAGATTTATCTGGCGATTGTTTTGACCTAGTTGCTTCACTGGAGCCCCTCCTTAAAAGTGCTCCATCTGAATCTTTTCTAGTTTCATAATACTACTGGCAATTTGTAAGTGCAATCTAATTTCAGGTCCGAGACACTGGTCGACGAAATTGGCCATCACGATCGACTAGGGGGAGATCCAGTGGATCGGTCCTATTTATTGGGATGGAAATGCTTGGAACCACTCGAAACGAAAGTGCCTATGATCAGAATAAGGAAGAGATTGTCAAAAGCTGGCACCCAATACAAATAGTTGCTCATGACAACAATCGTGCGGTCAAACTGGATCGTTGGCAAATCGCAAGTCTCTACAACAGGAATCGCTGGCGCGTGCTAAAAGAGGACATGCAAAACTGACGAAAAAATACAGGTGGGAAATAATTTCGTTCTAGAAACAGCTACCAATTTCCCTTTCTCAACGTTACACGGGAGGTGACTTTTGAATTAGTAAGGGCAGGAGGCGACCCTTCCCCCTCACTATCCATGTGGCACTCGTTTAGTGATGAAATTGAACCCTTATTTTATTTTTGAGTGGCTGAAGACCTCATCACCACCACCTTCCGCTGAGACGATTATTTGCAATAAGCTAAACCCATTGCTGCATGCTGTCATCTGCACCCATTCACTATGACTGTCACTTCTGTTGGTCAATGAAGCGTCGTGCAACCTCTAACGCGTGACGTCTCCCCTTTAACTAAATTTTTCTACATCATAGACGGGTGCGACACTATCATACGTTTAATAACATTTTGTCTACTTCGTGTTTTAGCGAAAAACGAATCCTCCCTGGTCTTCAATCTGTGATGGGTTTACTTACTGTCTCCCTCTCCTCCCTTCAGACAACTTTGGCAATTCCCTCTGTAATGACCGACACCTCGAAAATGACTTCTTTCCTCTTTTATACATGACTGGAATTTCGGCTTGACGTGATTGCATAAAGTAACAGAGAAGGGCAAGGCGGGTTCAGGACGCCACTCAATGGCGCAGTATCACACAGTACTCGATCTCCTCCTTAACCCCCGACCCAGGGGATGGAAACAAGTCCATAAAATCGTTTTCACTGGTTACATATCATAATAGGAACTTCAATCTTTCCGCATATATACACACCCAGGCATACGGTTACATATATAAATAAGAAATGATATTTCTCTCTTGCTCTCAGTACATAGGTTCATGTTCTCTCAAAAAAAAAAGTTAGAAATACACGAGTCCCACTGAGGTATCACGTCTTTAAAGCCAGTGCGCTGTCCATTTCCCCCTCACCAGCCATCTGACTTTTTTCGTGTGCTCAAGCCGCGTAGACCACCACACCCGCTTACTAGAGACGGCTTGCCGCCGCTTAATGGAGCAGTGAAGGCATTTGCGGCCGCTTTGTGGTGATGGGAGTGGTGGAAATGGTGTCCATGAGGGTGGTTCATCTCTCCTGCCCCGTTCACCGCATTCAAGGCTCTTGTGCGCTCAAAATCAATTTGTGCGTAAGGGATTTGCTCCGCGGTAGATGCTAGAGCCGTCGTCGTTGCTGAATTTAACGGAACTGCCGCCGGAGCCCGTTGTTCCTTTTCTGATGAACTCGCGGTTGAAGAGGTGGCAGTGGAAGAGGAAGCGGGACTCTCACAACCTGCAGCACTCGCCGCTGCTGCTTCCGCATCCCGCTTCGTCATGATGTGAACGTAATTCAGTGTTGGTACTGGAAGAACAGCGATTAGCGAATGAGATGAGGTCCGTCGGTGCTGAGAAGCAGTTCGTGGACGATTGCCACCATTTCCCGGGACGAAGGTCGCAGCTGACGAGGAAGTAGAAGTGTTTGTATGTAGTGTAGAAGCGCTGGAATCGGTTCGACTTCCACTACCACCACCACCGCCGCCGCCAACCCCACCGCCAGCACCACCGTCGGATGTGGTCAAAACAGCGTCTTCTGAGGTAGACACCAAGGTGATCGTATCACCAGGAGCAATCACCGAACTAGCTGGACTGGGACGGAGGTCCACCAACGCATAATTTCGTTTCGGTTCGCGGATCTCGTCAGGAATTTGATCAACAACGGCAGCGGACGCGGAGGCCCGAACGCTACACGGCATCCGCCACCGATTTTGTTGAGAATTCAGTGGCGCATAAAGATGTTGTAGGTTGGCGTACGCCCCACCCGAGCGCTCCTCGTGGAAGGAGTACTTCAAGGGATTTGGTGGGAGACAAGCGGGACCCATGTTACTCGTGAGATTGTAGTAGGAAACGTGACCCTGAGGTGAACTTGGTGACGAGGCTTGCGATGTAGAACACGACTGAAATGAAGAATGATCCTTAACATTTAGATCAATAGGGAAGTATTAGTGAGAGGATGTCTGCCTCCAACTCACGGTGGAGGAGGTGGAGAAAACTCCGCGGCGATTGTGATCAACTGGGACGTCACGGGAAGTTGAGGGTTTTTCAGGAAAGACGATAGGGGCGGTTTGGTGGTGATGATTGCGCCGAGAAACACTTGGAAGGGTGCTACTACCAATGCTCCGAATCAGATTCGCATAGGCATGATGATTTGGCTGTTGATGCTGGTGGCAATACAACAGTTGATGCTGTTGCTGCATTCGAGACCTTCGGCGCGGTCGAGAAATGGGGGAGCCACAGTAGCAACAACAGTACGGGGAGGAGACGGAGGGAACAGATGGAGAAATAGGAAGGGTGCCGTCATCGATTTCGCTGTCTGGGCCGAGGTAGAGCACTGACCAGGGCCGAAGGAGGTTCGATTTATTGTGAGAGGAACATTGCGACTGAAAGAAGAGCGGCTACTTATCACTTATAAGTAGACTCAGCTTAATTTAAGTAAAAATTAGAAATTAAAAAGCAATGCACAATGTAGGCAAATTTCTACCCCCTACCATTTCGCCGAAGGGCGTAGCACCAGCAAATCGCCAAACAAAGAGTCGAGAAGTGGACAGACAAGGGATGGCACCACAGGGAATACTGCGTAAAGGTTTGGAGGTTTTCTGACCTTCCTTCAAAGAGAGGATATGGATCTGATGAGCAACTACATCTTGGAGGTTCAGTTCTGCCAAAAGGATTGGTGTGTTCCACAGGCAGCATCGAGAACAACAATCTCCTGGCCGGTGCACCAAGTACCTGAGGGGATAGAGGCGTATCAACCACTCTCATCATCACGAAAAAAGATGTTTGAAAGCAAATCACTCACCATCGATACTCCGTTTCATCGGTTGAAGGAGGTTTAAAAGGTGGAGAAAAGGCAAGAAGAAAGACGCAGGAGGCAGTATCACCCAGTGGAGGTGAAACGCTGAGTAATAGACGATCCAAAACGCTGCCCTCACCACCTCCAAGAGCTTCGAACACCCTCTCTCGAACCAATTTTCGTCTTCGTGCAGCGCAAACATCAAAAGATCCACTTCGCGAAAGCCTACAGTTCGCGTGGAACGGTTTCACTATGCGGTAGAGCTCTTTGTCTACAAGAAAATCACGAGGGTTGAAAATAGCACCCAGTGAGATGTGACATAAATATCACTAAACCTACAAAGATTGTAAAACCCTCTGTAAGAGTGGGATAAGCGTCGGCATTCCGTCGTTGGTAAAGGTATTGGTTGTTCGACGTCCTCATCAGCAGCGAAAATGCCACCACCGTTCCCACCACCGCCAACTCCGCCGCCACCATCTTCGGAGGAAATTGAAGCAGGGTCGGCGGAAGGGGTCTTCTGATGACCTCTTTGCCTACGCCTTTGACATCGCTCACAGGCTAGACAGTACGGAGAAGAAGGAGGTGTTAAATGGGGCGGCGGGGGTGGTGGTGGTGGCGGTGGGGCGACCACCGGTAGGGGTGGAGGAAGCTCTGATTTCTGTTTTGATCGAAATGAGGCCGTTGCTGTGGCGGGAGGTGCAGCAGATGTGCCGAACACTTCGGAACGTGCGGACTGTGAGGGTGGAGGCGGAGCAGGCACGAGGGACGTGATGATTCCCGCACCAACCATGACGGAGGGGAAGTAGAGAGGTGGTTGTGGTTTCGTAGAAGAGGCATCTGAGGAACTGCCCTCCGCGCTGCCTTCTCCAGAACCTGTTTTAGAGGAAGATCGACCACGTGAAGAGAATGCACCATCTCCGGTCATCTTGGAAAGTGCTGTAGTGAATCGTCGTGTGGGAATTTTGATCGCGTCTGATCGCCCCAGTGTTTGAGCTACCATGGATGAACAAAAAATTCTGCTTATTTACTTCAGTAGACCTTTTACCGACTGAGAGTAAGGCTCGAACACACCACCACCACCACCACCACCACCACCACCGAAAAACTGCCGATGTCCCGATTTTTTCGACCGAGAAGAGGACGCCGATGAGGAAGAATGCTGTGGAACCATCGGCATTTCCTCTGCCGCAGCAGCAGAAGCAGCAATAGTGGACGCACCACCGCCTCTTGTTGGCAAACTAGAAGGTGCGAAGGAACCACCACTACCATGAGGAGAAGCGGAGCCGAAAACGCCACCTCCCCCTCCGCCAGCACCACCACCACCTCCGACACCAGTAGGAGGTGAGAGGGAGGAGGATGAAGCACCGAAGAGTGGCTTCCCAGCCCCACCGCTAGAGCGAATTTCGATCGCTGCAGATTTGCGTAAGTGCAATGATTCATCATCGGTGTTGGTGGAGGGAAGGACCCGGGTGCCCGGTGGTGCAGTGAGAGCAGGGAAGCGACGCAACATCAACTCATCAATCGCGCGCGCTAGTTGCCCTAATCGTCGACCATCCACTTGGAAGACGTAGTTGCCTGCCAAACCTACAAAGTAAGCATTACCCTGAGACCAGAACATCCCATTGTAGCGCTGATGGTGCTGAAATCGGACCCGTACTAACTCACCTTTGCCAGCAGCGCGATTAGCCTCCAAAAAGAATCGATCATCGTTCTGATAGGAAGTGCTGAACGTTGGGAAGACGCCTTGAGCACCGGGTGGGGTGAACCCCAGGAAAGTTTGCCCTCCCACGGGGTCATAAGCGGACCCACTAAAGGCAGAAAAGGCGCCACTATTGCTGCCACTCTCCATGGTATAGGCGGCGTCCAGTGCATCCAGCCGCCATTGCGCAATGAATTGACATCCCGCAGAGGGTTCACCAATAAGACAAAGACGCCACTGTTGGACGTGGAGGCTAGCTTGAAGGCCAAGTTGTAGACGGGAGGAAGAGGAAGAGGAGGAGACAGAGGAGGTGACGCCACCACCGCCAACAACGGTGGATGTGGGAATGATGCTAGAAGTGGTAGAAGAGGAGGTCGGCACAGAGGCAACACCACCGCTACCGCCAAGACCGCCGCAGCCACCGCCTCCAACACCAAGCACACAGCTGCTTGCTGAAGTGTTGTCGTTGGCACTACCGACGCGGCACAATGTGACGTGATAGTTGGAGTCTACAAACGATGGAGAAAGAAATCAATAAAACTGAAGAAGAGAAGAGAAACCACCGTAGCTAGGGCAGACGGTTACTTTGTCAGTAGGGATTCTCAAATTGCATCCGGGTGCCAACTCAGATTGGTCAATCGATTACATCATATAGATGGGTGTCAAATAAACCGACGAATCAGACGAAAAAATGGGACAGATTAAAGTGCATATCTTCATGTAAATTCCACAGCATGGACTGTTTGCAAGGCAGCACCAACGGCAATAGGATACAGCGCTTCTCACACATGCAGAGAAGACAAACTTGACGAGGATAGCCTCCTTGGCTCCTCACCTTCTACCAGGAGAAGACACTGAAGATTATTCAAAAGACTAGGAGACTGAAGGAGAAATGAGTAGAAGCCTTCTTTCCAGCAGCAATTGCTTTTCAATGTGCGCAACAGCGGTGGAAGGCAACAAGCAAGGTGGAATAAGCACATGACTCGTTAAACAGACTCAGTGAGGCAAACCATGCATACACTGACGCAGACACGCAAAACACGAACAAAAACGAATTCACATGGCGGAGTAGGCGGGATCACGTGATGGGAACGCACACAATCCACACTTTCCCGCGCAGGAAAGTGGGAGGATATACCTAGGTTATAGCGTCCTTTTTTGCCTATTTGAAAAGGAAATGCATCATAGAGGGAAGGTGATTCTCGTTTGAACTGAGCGTACAAGACGAGACAAGGTCAGGGAAGGGTAACAGCGGCGGTGGTGGAGATGGTAGCTGTTCAAGGTCAATCTGACTGAAGAAGGACGCCATGAAAAGAAGCTACTTCGCGCCTCCCCATTCAATTGTCTGAAGGCAAATTCACGCCTCCACAGAAGGTACTACATGCCTCCACCTCCGCACAGACGAACGCGTTAACTGGCCAATCGGCTATCTTGGCCAGTTAACCAGGAAGGCAGGCGGGTGAGAGAGAGGGTAAACGGGCAATGAATTAGTCACCTCTTGCCTTGACTATTGCTACTGCTACAACAACCACTAGCCTTGCCCGCTTTGTCAGGCCGGTCACGTGACCACCTGCCAGAAGAATGCAAGATCCCCTCCCACTAACGTGAGCAACGGAAGGGCGCATCCGAGACAAATCAGTGGGAAAATGTGAATGCGAGGGGAGAGACGCGATGGATGAAACCTACACCGTCTAGGGTCTTCGTGGTCGACGTTTTGGAACACAGTATGCGATGGACATTCAGCTTCTGGTATCCCGTCACCAGTCATGGTTCTAAAGGTTAGGCGGCTCCATTTATGTGACCCAGTCGTGACCTTGAGAGAAAGTGCAGGAGAGTATCCAGGATCCCCAAAAAGTGCTGTATTCCCCATCACTATCCACCATCTGGGTTTGAAGGAAAACAGAAGACCACAATCCATCAAACATATTAACACTAGAGGCGCAGTATAAAAGAAATCACGACCTCGAGGAATGATCACACCGACCAAGGCGAGAGCGAGCTAAGGCAAGTGGTGCTAGGCTTCAAATGAAGCCTACTAGTAGCACAACAAATCACCGTGACCTTGGAGGAAACCAATTTCTGGAAAAGCCCGCAATCTCTCACGCCTCCTATGCATGTTTCGTGCGAGACATTTGTAGACTCTGCACAGAAAGAGAGAGGTGTAGAAGAAGCACACCCCAATAGAGCTATTAATACGACTTTTTTGGATCACATGTTGTAGGAATCTAATTAAAATCCCATCGTCTAGATGTTTTCATCGCTGCAATAAACGTCAAAACGAGATAGTAACGTCACAAGACAGAAGTAAGTTGGCACTGAATAGATCTTAATGCGAGTATTTTTCGCTGGGGAAGCGAAGAATTCCAGGTTGCCAGGCCATAAAATCGTGAGAACCACTAATGCATGCTTTTTCAGCAAGACTCCGCTACAGTCTGTGGGGTGCAGGAGTGAATATTCAAACACCGTCATAACGGTGTCATAGGCCCCCTCCTTCCCCCTACTTCCCATCATGCCTGATTTGAACGCCTTGAAAATTGATGTGCTAGAAACTTTGATTGAGAATGCTACACCCTATCAAACTTAATCTGAGAGCATTTCAATGATGGAGTTGGAACTCCCAAAAAACGCAGTTGTTTTGAATTCAACCAATAGGAGAGGGAGATGAAATTTGAACAGCCAATCCGTGGGACGGTAAAAAAACCAGGTGCATGTTGCGAAGTTTCAACCGCTTGTGCCAGCCAGCTGGATCACGTGACGCCATCGTGATAAAACAGTACCAAAAAAGTGCCCAATTCAAGCCCCGACCTTGGAGAGATAGCACGTTCGCACACATGTATGTATAATTACCTTAACGTCAGATACAAGCACAAGAAATTTAACCGACAAGCACATGCTTCTAACCCTTTCGTGTGTCTAAAAGGCATTTGAGTGACCTGTGACAACAAGGTAAGCGGAGAGGCCGCCATGTGTGCCATTGCACGCGTGACCTTGAAGCGCACCAATTGGGGGAAGACCACACTACGGCAATGTGCATTAGGTCGGAACGGCGAAAATGGCTGAAAACGGATAAAAGTCGCGTGTCAAGGCGACGCAGAAGACTAAGACAAGACAATTAAGTAGGCGTGCACCGCCCACTTTGTATTATGGGTGGATGCGTCAGCGCTTAGAGTCCACCTACGCCCTACCACTGATTATTAAGTCAGAGAGAGATCACGTGTTACACACCATTAGGGCTGTGTGCATAGCCAAAAAGGGATGCGGGGTAAAGCGATGGAGATGGTCCATCGGCTGGCCTCAATGAATCCCATGAAGCCATCTCGTCGCAACTACTAGGTGCACACAGTTCAGTGGACGAGAGAATTGGCCACGATGGAAGGAACTACAGCTCAGACATCAAAATTTGGCTGACTTTTTTGGTTAGTTCAACTCAATTCCCCCAAAAACCAGGAAAAAAAGATGTGCTCCTTCATGAAGGGGACAGCAACGGGCACAGACCACTAATGAAGAACAAAGGCCTCAATGCTAGTGCAGTACGCATGTGTTCAAAGCGCGACGGCCTCTACAAAAAGGATTTTTGATTGCCGATAGTTTGAGGAATTACACTCGAGCAGAAGATTATGCCAACCTCAGAGATAAGAAGTGAGTCACGTACTAAGTGGAAGAGGCAGGTGGTGTTGTTTTATCAGAAGACAATCTTACAGAGGAGGGGGAGAAGCATTTTTAGAGCCATTTACGACGAATCAGAGCTTGGAGCTCCACCTCACGTCATCCAGTCTCGTCGGTATCAATTCTAAAACTACAGATGGAACCAAACTAACGAATGGCTATGCTACCAATAGTAACAACAAGCTAGAAGGCTGGATGATAAATGGCATACGGAAGTGACTTCGGTGTTAGTTTACATTAGCCAGCGTCACTTCATATTTAGTAAGAAACTTGGACGCCCTTTTTTAAGCCCTCCCCTCATCAAAGGCCAAATTTCTCACCCACACGCGGACGAGCGCTAAAATTGCAATCGGCAACACCACCGCCATCGGCATCGCAGCGAAACGCGCGCACGCAGCCATGGACACACACACACACATCTGGCACGCCGCCAGCCAATCACAAACCCGCGTGCACACACACACGCCATCTCCCGCACACTCACCAATCAGCGCGCGCTCCAACACTTCAGCCCAATTGAACATCTCGTCCACACTGGGCAGCGCAATGGGATGGACGGTTTTCCATCCAATCAGCAGAACGACATTGGACTCGCCGCTGAGGTGGCAGCCCGTCTCAAAGCCCGTCACAGTGTCAAGAGGCACGGGGCAGCCCAAACTGCGAGCGCGACCTGCTGCCGCCTCAAGATCGTGCACCACAGCGCGCTCCGCTTGGTTGCACATCTCTGTGACGGGATCAGCCACGTAGATGGCATGAGATTGGGGATGGGGCAGATTGCAGTAGTAATTGGAGCGGGTGGTGAGACTGTGGAATACATTGACAGTGGGTTTGCTACCGCTGCCGGAGGTGGAAGTTGTGTTGCCGGTATTGGTGGAAGAGGAGGAGGAAGGACCCACTGCAGCGCCAGAAAAGGCATTGGAGCTCTGCGAGGAGCGGAATGCGGCGTTGAAGTCGTCGACAGACTTGCCGAAGTAGAGGTGGAGGACACCTGGAAGTAATCAGTTAAAGGGTTTGGCTTCAATGCCTCCCGTTGCTAAGTTCGAGTCTAGACAGCTCTAGATGGCGCTAATGTAGCGATAAATGACGACTTTAAATGTGGGACGAAAGGCAAAATATGTGGTTGGGGGGAGGGGGGGGGGGGGAAGAATACATAGACGGGATGAGCTAGAGGGTATCAGCGTCGCGGTCGGCCCATTCTTAAGCCTCAGGGTGGATACACAGTTTCCTCGTCGAATATCTTTAACTGGGATAGGTCGGAGTGACCTCAAGATGTCCGACAAGATCAGCCTAGACATGCAAATGAGAGGTCTGTCTTATACCAGCCTGAGTCGGTGATTCTGATAGATACTTGCAGGGGCTTCAAAAATTAAAACAATCTTCCTAGAGCCAAAAAAGTCACGGCGTAAGATAATCCATTCACCGTTACCTCAAACGGTTTGTTTTAGCGGTCAAATAACACCATAACTCCAATGCTTTTGGAGCTATTAAGTGAATAATCGTTGATTAAGTAGTGACTACCTTGATCATCCACCTTCTCAAGGCACCTTGAAAGGCGGATGACCGAGTGCAATTCAACAGTCAAGACAATCTTTAATTGTGTCTACAAGACGAACCCTCCTTCAACTGAGGCTCACTGGCTATCTCGCCTGCAACAGGTGCTCCCCACAGTCCTGCAAAAGCTCTCCACCTTGCTTATTCACACTCAAGACCTTACGCATTCACATCTTCGGATGTGTACACATTAAACCACGTAACAGTGAGTGAAGATGTAAAATTATGACGTAAAGAACAAATAATGTCAATCTTCCCATGACTAGTGACTGACTCAGAGTGGATGATGATGATGATGGTGGAGGCGAAGCGCATACAGCACTTAAGAGGATGGAATGCTTCATCACAGATTATGAGTAAACAGAACACAAATGCTGCGCCACACACGCCCACGCACACACATACACAAGCATACATACACGCATGGTCTATGAGCTGTAGCAGTGGCAGTGGCATCAGCCTTGGTCACATGTACTACCAGTCACATGGTAGGGTTCGTGTGTGTGTGTGTGTGTGTGTGTGTGTGTGTGTGTGTGTGTGTGTGTGTGTGTGTGTGTGTGTGTGTGTGTGTGTGTTTTCAGTGACTAAAACACACGCGCCAACTCTCGCGCGCGTTACTTCACAGTGGGTAGGGAAACACACACACACACACACACACACACACACACACACACACACACACTGCCAGGGTGGCCGTTTGGGTCATGTGATTGCCTGGGAGAAGAGAGCAGGTGGTAGGGGCAGAGGCACTGGAGAGCAGGTATTGCCACATCTTCTACCCCCATAAACTACCGATTGGCCAACTTCCAAGGAATGCCATCTCGAAAGTGTACCTTCATTTCCACGCACTTCACTGTACTGATCTGATGGGATCTCAAAAAAAGGAAGTGACGATTAACCTTCATCGATTGAAATTGGGGCCAGGCACTTTCAATAAATGAGCTAATACATTTGTTTCCCTTTGACTTCTTTGATATTCACAAATGAAATGGTTAGAGAGGTTGCCGGATCCGTCCTTCAATCAACTGTAAAGATGGAGGCCATTCGGTCAGGATGAGGGCGACTACTGGCTTTAATTCACTACTTCATGGAAGGTCACGATCAATACATCCAATCTACCAGCTGACCCTCATCTTTAAAGAGATCAAGGAGAGAGAGAAGCAGATAGGACTATTAAACTTAGCTCAGGATAGGTGAATAAAAGATGGGAGGCATTTCTGAATGAATACAATATGCATGTCAGGGTATCGTGGGAAGATGACTACAAGGTTGAATGAATTGTCATAAATGCGATAGATGCTTCCTTGCCCGGTTACTCAGTACCATATCAGTGATAACATAATCGCAAGGGACTAAAGAGAGCAACTGCTTTAGTGTTAGACAAAGTCAGCTCCAACCCCTTCACCATCCCATCAATGGGGGAAAAATGTGGGGAAGAGAAGATCCTTTTTCTGGAAAAAAAACCATGAAAAAGACTTTTAGACTACAACTATCAATTGAGGAAAGTAATACTTAGCGGTGCTCAAACAATCAGGAGGTTAGAGTAATCTTAAAATCAGGCAAAAAAGCTAATTGTAACATTTATAACACCCCCTCACTACCCTAATGGGAGAATGTGGATTTTCTGTCCCAACCAGGATGACTACCAGCTTTGAGCAGGCGATGATGACGTCAACAGTTTATTCTGGACAAGGAGTCTTTAAAGAAGGGTCCCACTTGGCGATATTTTTATCGCATGGAAACAAGACTGAAGGCGGAGGACCACTTCTTGGCTATAAATAGGGCAATTACCAACTCGAATCAGCTGATCAGGCGCGCACACACGCACGTAAACACTTCCACGTGCGCACTACAACACGTACACGCACCAATGAGAGGCGGAGAGAAGGAGAGAGGGCCTACACGTACGCACGCACGTGGCAAAAGCGGTTGTGTGCGTGTAGATATGTTTAGCTTCGGTCACCTCGTGCTACACCGAACGGTCACGTGACGCGTCGTAATTCCCTCTCCCGTCACTCAGCCTGGCCGCAACACTCCCCTCCTAGGTTTCCATTTCCACCCTTCACCCATCCCAGAAAAAGGGAAGAGAAAAGCGGCTATTCCAAGGACCATCCTCCAAGCATGTACCCCGCTAATCACGTGGGAAGGAATGAAGTAATGGCGAGGCGAATGACGATGCTGCGTAATCGTCGTAGTTAAGGTGCAACGAAAAATGCACAAAATGGCACGCTCTATGCTGGGTGACCCGATTGCCGGGGGAGAGAGCGAAATCACCTGAAAACAGTGGCGAATGGGGGCTAGGGTGAGTACTACCTGAATTGATCAAGATTCAAGCAAAGAATTTCATCTTTAAGCAGAGACGACGATGTTGCAAACATCAGAGACGAAGCTAAGAATCTAACCCATATCGTTGCTAAATGTCATGCTCCAAGTTAACAAAAATGCACACTGTCACTGACAAAACGAAATGAAAATGATTTGAAGATGATGTCTAAGAGGGAACTTTCAGCAAGCAAAGTGCATGACAGAAGACAACATCCTCCGTTGATCAACTAAAGGCATCATAATTTACTGGAACACAATCACCGATGGAATGTACCGACACAAAACAAACGAAAAAAACTGGTTTATCAAGTCCTCCACGAAATAAAGGTCAGGAGGAGGGCGGCGCATTTATGACTAAACCTACTTATGCGCAACCATAGTGTAGCAACTGCCCACCTGTTGGACAACCAAGATGCAAAGGGATGCCAATCATGGCCAACGAAAAAACAAAAAGGGTTCCCAATAAACAGTTCAAAAACAAGTATTCCGTTAGGTTTAGAGTCAACAAGCAATGACAAAAACACAGCCGGAGGGATAACTTACTAAGACTTTTCGATGGCGAACACAAAATGCAGTAACGCCTCTTCCACTAGAGAAGAAGATTGGATTTGGAAGTAAAATAAGGTTACCTTTTTACCATCACGGTATTTGACGTAGCCTTCCAAGATCGTATTCATATTTGGCACTTAACTCAATGCATTCAGAAGGCACAATCAACAGTTTCAAAAAATAAAGGCCGAATACACTTCGTACGGCTCAAATCAAAGATAAATTAAACAATAATCCGACCGACCCAAAGAAACACCTTTCGTTAGAGTATGTGACCAAACTATGACCTTGAGCTAAAATAATTTTATGGATTAAAACTAAATCGTCTCAAAATTAAAGGTAATAAAAAGGAAAATAATATCAGTCTTAAGCCCAAGTATCCTGTTTTCGCAATCACGCGATGCCTTTTGCGGATGAAAAGTTAGTTGCATGCCGAAAAAAATCCATTTTTGAATAAAAGGACTTTAGCATTAAAATTTTGTAAAAGACTGCCTAAAAAAACTTGGCTGAATTAGGCAGCACATACAAGCGTGTCACTCACGCAAGGCTTCGGTTACTTAACCCCCTATTTTGATCTCAGATTTTTTTGTAATACCTAGGTTCTTTAAATGTGCTTTGTAGACCAGAGGTAGGACGACATTCAGAGCCTGGCTGCAGGGTGGTGTGCTGACTTTTAGGAGCGTGACTAATCCCTGTCTTGAATTCCCCTACAAGATCTTTCGGCACCCTCTCTCTTACCCGTAATCAAGATGTTGAAGCGCGCTCAGACTTTTAATAACAAGGATGGTAAGGGGAAGAGAAGGAACTTCCTACACTTGCCTCTTTGCTTGTTGGATTGGTATCCAGGCAGAGTTAGCAGTCGGTGACTATAAAGCATGTCAAATACGCATGCAGCCAATCTGACTAGGTAAAATGTCTTACCGATAATCCTTTGTGTATGACTTTTCTAATTATTGCCAACCTTTTTTTAGTGGTGGCTGTAGCATCCTTAGACTTAATATGGAGACTGCGGACGGTTCTTCTCCTTTCCCCTTATCCATTTACCAAACCTCCCAAGAAAGGGTTGGTTGTTTTTAAACATTTTATTATAAGCAAAAGAAAGATATAGAGTAAATGGGTCAAAGTATTTAAGAATAGGGCTTTTCAGGCTCTGGGGAGCCACCACGTTGGTCCACAGCCAGATCGAAATTGTCCTCTAGCCTCTGGTCTGCAAAACACATTTTAAAGAACGCAAGCACTATAAAGACAAAGTACGGCAAATTGCCTAGTGAGAATACATATATTCGTTGAACAGAAAGGATTTGGGGCCACTGTCATGATCCAGATGTCACCCTACCCGGCAAAGGCAACATAACCACCCAAGTGGCTGCTGTAATACTTATGTTACTTGAATGCGCTTTGTAGGCCAGAATCAAGAATACAATATTAAACTGGTCGTGGATCACCGTGGTTGCTCTCCGGAGGCCGGCACTTCCTCGTCTTAGACTCTCTGACCTAGTTACTCTATATTATCCTCCAGCCTATAATAAAGATATCCAGAGGCAACCAGCCTTCTCATAGTAAGGATAAAAAAAGGAAAGGACCGTCTACAACTACATTAGCGCCTTGTGCTGCTTTGATTTAAGTATTTTTTGGCACACAGTAACACACTGAATCCGCGAAAACCATATTAATAGACATAATCAAAAGTCTTCCTTCAAATTTAGGCAAGTATTCGTATGCTTGTTATTTTATTGGTTTTAAGCCATAGAAGCTTTCATTGTTAGCAATTTTCAACCCATTCTAGCTCAATGGTCAACCGAAAAATATGTAAAGCCTGGGTTTTCCCGCAGCGCCCTCATGGCATCTCGAGTATTTTTTAATAGCCTAAGAAGTCATAGCTGTAGCATCCCAAGGCTCTCTCAAAGGCAAAAAAGGCAGAATACTAGAGTAGAATATACATATTCAACAGACAGAGGCCAGCCTACGCAGATGGAGAAATTAGGCCACCTCGGTGACCCTGACCGAGATCTGTAGCTCAAACAAGGTATTGCAATGGCGGTATGGCAAAATATAGCAACACCCATGTACAAAAGATCTGTAGCTCTATGGAAATTATGAAGGATATAAATGCGATCAAAGGAGATGCAAGCATTTGCAAAAGCATACGAAGAGCTAAATGAGGGCAAATCAAGTGAAGTGCGCTTTGCAAGTATACTAGTGACAAAAAAGCAACTCCAGACATAAAACTGCAGGAAATAACGTCGTGGAGGATCCTTGTTATATTACGATGACAATATGGATTGGCGCAAAACCCTGTTCTTACAAGACTATGTTGAATCCTGCATTGCCTTTGAAAATCTTCCTTAAGCTAGTGCTAGAGCGTCCAGCTATGGACACGTCTGGTAGCCAACAGAATTTTACTTCCGGGATGACTGGCACAATTATCTCGTGAGTGTTCACCTTCAGTGATTGCTGAAGCAGAAGGTTTACCAAGGGGAGCGCTTAAGAAGCCATTCGAAACAGGAAAGCGGTTATGTGAAACACTGGTTGTTTATTTACCTCTTCGGTCTTGGTTACGTGCGCATGACTGGATGGCAAACCTTAGTTCCTTTGACCGGACGTTGTAAGCATATATTATGCCTCTGTATTACACCTTCTTTGGCCTACAGGAATGCCTCTTGGTGATACGTCGCAGTCAGACGAGTAAAGTATCATGGTTTTGGTGATGGTCACAGAAGTGGCCGTATTGCCCTGGCCGCGTAGGCTGGCCTGCGGGTCGTGCCAGTAGCCCCATTCCCTCTGTCTATTGAATACATATATTCTGCCCAGGTGTTTTGCCATCTTTTGATTTTTTAAAGCATCTTCTGGACGCTACAATTACAGTTGCTTTTTTTAGGACTTTAATCAATTCTAGTAAAGGGCCACATTGTCGACCATTGCAACCCTCCTCCGGTAATTCGCCCTTCTGCCAAATAAGCAGCATGTGTAGGCAAGGCAGCAGCGAAATCAGTTATTTTGAATTCATTGTGGCAAATGAGGAGTCATGGAGATTCTTACAACGGAATGGAGCACAAGTGTGCTATTTTGCATTCGTTCACTAAAATACTATATCGATGCTTTAATATAAGATTGTAGTGCACAACACATGCGCAATACGTGTTTTCCTTCAAATATATATATTTTAAAGAACCTGGATGTTGAAGTCCTCAAATTTGCAACAATTACTTTTTAATGCGTTGTTCGTGGGGAGCAGCGTTTAACTTCAGTAAGGATGCTGGTGTGTGATATTTGTGGAATTAGCTGTGACTGTACTTGTACAAGCTTACACCATGCTTAAAGTGTGCAGTCCTGTCGTTGTACCTATTGTATCATGGTCAAAGCAGTGCCCACTTCATGAGATAACTGAAATTCTCTTCTCGCCCAAGTTTTCTGAAATCGTCACTGGAGGTTCAGGTGGTGAATTGATAATATGGACTTTGGACAACAAAAAGAAAGTGAGGAAACAATTTTCTAACCTTGCTAGTTTTGGCCGAAGTGGATGTGCATTGGTCACGTGGGTTTCATAAAAAATCTTGGAATTGCGCGCATTGATGACAAACTTTCGGACTCGTACTTTTTTAGTCACTCAAGCACTAAGTGAGTTTGACTTTTAGTTACTAATCTGTTTTATTGCTTTGCTTCTTGACTTGCGGCTTTTTGCATTTACAATTTAATTATTTAATGCCGTAGCTCTGAATCTATTAATAATAATAGTGGGGATTGGAAACTTTAGCTGTAAGATGAGGCTCATTTATAGGGATCTGGGGCGCGCAGAGTGCACACTTGTGTCTTTATAGGTAATCCTTCGGTAAGTACGAAGGAATGGCGATAGCTCAAGTACACCAGTAGGAGTGGGTTGGAGTAATGGCAGAAGAGTTCTTCAATTCATTTACTATAGCGCGTTTTGATATAACTAATATTCCTTGTTATCTTGGCAATAACTTACGTCGTAATCCATTACGAGGCGTACGATTCATGGAGCTGTCTATCTACGTGCGTTGCCAATAGTTGGGAAGGTAAGCGCTACTAAGGAGCTATTGATGTCACTAGTGTGGAGGTGGAATCTGCTTTGACCGACAGGGATACATGATTACTAAGAATGTCAACTGCAATTGGTTTTGAGCATTGGGCTTACGTCCTCCACTTTTTACATGCTTTTACACCGTCTGTCATAGTTGCCAATCAAATGAGTTGGGGTTAATTTTAAAAACAACCAGTTTTTTCCCTCGCTTAACTACAGAATAATTTAACCTGTTGCTTCATCTGTCATTAAACCGTATCGAATTATTGTGTACGGTTCTAGTATGTTTCACAACAAGGTCACTTTTTCAGCTGGAAAAGCTTCTTTTTACTGTAGCTTGAAGGACTAAGACGTCAAATTAAGTTGATGTACCGATCAGTAGAGGCCCTTTTCCACCACATTCATCGCTACTGTGGCTCTCAAGTTAGTCTCTAGGACCTAAGTTTTATTAAGTATGTTTGGTGTGTTTCAGTGAGCTTGCAATCTGGAATTGGGAGGATGGGACATGCGTGGACATTCGAGTTGATCAGACCTATCACCATACGCGGATCAAGGTAGGCTGAATTCTATTACCTCTACCTTTTTCAGTCCTTCAAGCCAAGCTTCACTGATGCGCACCTGCTCTTCTGCAGTGGGCAGTACCCCTGCATTGTGGTGATGCATACAATGCAGCTCTCCAACCTCTACACACTCGCCTCCAACGCCCATCCCAATTGGATCCAGGACTTCGCCCTCTTCACCCACACTCACCTCAAGCGTGAGTTGTCATCTTTGCAGCTGCCTTCAACTCCTTTCTTGTGACATGGAGATACACCAAATTTTCACATTTAGTTTATGCGTTCACAGGAGAAAATTTCAAGAATGTTTTCTCTTGATCGAGGACTAGTGATTGAATAAACCGCATAGAGTAAAAATCAACTTATCAGAAATTTGATTATCCTTACAGATTTAAATGGCCCTAATTTGCCTACCTGATTTATTCTCTGCTCCTTTTAGTTTGAAAAGGCAGGGATTCTCTTATTCAGCTCGTTAGCAGGAAACCGTAACTGCGAGATTTTTCTCATTGTTTATTAATGCGGTGGTTGCGGAATTCAGTGAGTGTTGGTAAAGAGATCGTGAGATGGGGTGCCTACTCCAGTCAAGATTGCTTTCTCTCTCAGCGTGTGTGAATTGACGTTGACGGTGATGTTTATGTGGTCTTGCGTCACACTGTAGCCGAGCGATGCTAGCATTGTGCTGTTTCGCAGGCTGTCCGTGCTGTTGTTCTGCTTGAGAGTTTGCAGCTCCACTGTTTAATTACATATTTCACGCTCCTTCCTTTCGCATACTTCCGTCGTTTTGTCCAAAAGGTTGTTTTTAACACATGAAAAACCGTTCGCCCGAGCATGTATTCCGTCGTGCAAGGAACCATGGCAGCTCGAAGTAGCAATGAACTTGGTCTTCAATGGATAAGGCCAGAATAGACTCCATGCGTCCATCTATCTGTCTAAACATCTGTTGTTAGCAGCAAAGTTATAAGTCACTAACTTTCACGATACCTGAAAACAATGTAAATGAACACGAAGTGAGTTTGTCGATGGTTCGGTTCCAATCCCAAAAAGGGCTCACATTCTATGTTGAACACCCAAACTGATGAGTCAAAAGAGTTTGTGACTTAATGGGGTACAGTCGTTACTGAAGAGCTGGCGGCCTCACTTCATAAGACTACCCAAGTTGATCAGTCAATCTACTCGTGGTTACTGGAACGAATGTTCATTATATCCAGTCTTTTGAAGGAAATAGGGTGAGCGCGGAAGGGAGGGAGGCAACCTAGCCACTCACCGTTTAGTGAAAGCTCAGCTCGGCTAAAGAATCTTGAAGGAGAGGAGGTAGCACGTAAAAACCCTACTAACACTAATCCTCACTTTCACTGGAGGGCATTCTTTACCATATCTGACTGATTTTGCAGTATTTTCAAAACACGTAATTGATGCGACCGATTTGGACAAAGTAATCTAAAAACATGAAGTCGTTCCCTTTACTATCCGGCATTGCCTGTCAGCCATGTGATTATGGTTCTGTCTCCTCATTGGCTCCAGTGGGAGCATACTCGGCAAAAAGTACATTTTCCACGCAGCTCGCTAGTTGCGGGAAAATCTACACCAAGGCAGGGCTATTTGACAGAATATAACTTTCAGGCGGGCTCATTCCTCCCTGACACATTAATGTCTGCAGCCTCTCGTAATTTGACAGGAGGAAGGAGTAGGGGAGAGGCACCCATAATTTAGTATTTTCAGGAAGGCCTTGCTGTTAGTTCCTTGATGTGGGGTGTCTACTTTCCACTTTACTTTGATAACTCTTCCGCTGCTGCTTCGACTATTAACATTGGGTGCATTCAGGTGAGGAAATCCGAATCATTTTCCCTTATTACTGCCCCTAGTATAGCCGGTTGGTTGCTTGTTCCTGAATGGGTTGCCGGCGTGTCGGCGATGTTATGAAGGACTGAAGTATCGAGCAAGGCTTAGTTAAGTTTCGTTATTTTTTCTGTTACAGAGGAAGTGGTTTTAGGAGTGACCAACTCTGGTGTAGTCATTGTTTGGACGTTGACAGGCAAAGAAACACTTGTAAGCTTTATTTCAACTTTACGCTTCTTAATGACAAGCCATAATCTTTCCTGTCCCTCCCTCTACTAAGAATTCTGCAACCTATGAACACGAGTCAAGGACAATAGAGACTAAATCGCCAATTCTGCAAATTCATTGCTGTAAACATTTGCCTCGCCTGGTTCTACTAATCTGCGTCAACGAGTGGAGGGTGAGTTTACCACTTGAAAAGCAAGAGGAAAACACGTAATACCTGTAACGTCACAATAACTGATTGGTCAATCCGTAGCCAATCAAGTAACGAAACTTGAGGTGCCTAATATTTCGTTGGTTGACCGATCGCTTGATTCTAATTGGTTTAGCTGTTGTCTGAAATTCTAACCAATTTTGCAGATTTTGGATGCAATCGACTGTTCCACACAAATCTGCCACAACAGTTGTGATCCCAAGGAGCACTACGTGGGCGGGAGTTTCTTTCACCGCGAATATTTGGCCATCTACACAAAAGTTGGTGAAGTTTGTATCTATCGTCTCCCCAAAAAGTAGGTTTTTGGAATAATTTCCACTTTTATTGAAGAAATGTGGCCTTTCTGCAGCATTCGATTGGATTATTCTTTCCGTTTTAGTCCCATTTTCAAGATAGGAAGTGACCCTCAAATAGTCAGCCCGAAACCGCAGTTAGTCATAAGACTTAAGGTATGTTGGTGTTTCTATTCTGCAATATCTTCTGACACCGAAAATCAGGCCCTTTTCCTTCCATTTTGATAGACTGGCGGCGCTTCACAACTTAAACGTCCCATCAGATGTCAATTTCAGCACGTTTCTGTTACAAGGATGCGCAAAGAGAATCTCTTTCGTCTCGGAGCCCCCAAAAATGCAGTTGACGCCTTTCTCTGTGGTTGTTCGGATGGGACAATATGTCTCTGGAGCCTCACAACCGATCAACTGGTCGAGCCAGGTGACTATTTTTCCTTTGTTATATGAAATCAGCAAGGGTTTTGGCATTGTTGCGTGATTGGTGGCACGACATGTGGAAGTGCTGTTTTTCGATCAATAGGAATGAAACTCGTACTCCATTGGTCTTTTGTCCTATCATTCGCACATTTATTGGTTGTTTGGTTAATTCTCATCCTGATTAGTCAATTGGTTGAATAGTTACCAGGGTTAGTATTTATTAAAGCTGGCTCATTTATGAGGAACTATCTATGCTTTAGCACAGAAAATAATGATGTGTTCTTAAGAGTTCTTGTCTTTTTTGTAGGTGTAAAGCCCTTGGAATTACTCCCATTCATGCGGACAGGGCTTTCCGACATTTGGCAGACGATCTCAGAACACCTATCGACGGGAGCTGCGTTTTTCAACGTAATTTACGTCATTTTCGTTCATAGGGTCTCATCATCCATTCAACAACCTATAAATATCATAGTTTATGTGTTTTTTTGTGACTTATATCTGGTAAACTTGTTTCATGTTGCATTGTCGTCTCATGTTTCTTTAGTGATTTACTATTCTTAGTAAGGTGATGCTTCTCTCAAGTGAAAAATTTGGAATTACGAATTTGATCATTGGGAGGTTTTATAGATCTCAAGATCTCAATATTTCGTGTGACTTAAGACGAAGAATCAGCACATAATGAATCTGTGTTATCCGATCCTTGCTTCGTTTCCATGGGCTACAGATTAGTTTTGTTTCTGCAACAACTTCACCCCAAGCTGAGGTACTCTTGCCCTTATGGGCCTGAGATAGGTTTTGTTCTGGGGCTTTCCATGGTCCTGCATCTAAGACCAACTCTGATCAGCTCTTATTCAAATTTGAGGCCCTTCACTGTTGACCATCGTAGCCCAACTTCTTATTTCAAGCCTTTCCTTAACCACCTTTATTTCCTTATCAAAATTTCCTGCCCCTTTTTTTCGTTATATTCAAAGTATGAGTTTTTTAACCAGTTTCATTGCACCATTCTGACACTTCGAGTTCAAAGCCTATGGAGTTATATGTATCTCCAACGATTTCCATTTTCTAAAGTGGTCATCAAATTTTACACCTGTTGATTAGATGTATGCATTCTGAACTCCCGGCGATACCTGATTGGCTGTGAGTTGTGCTTAGTTCCTTTCATTTGGACCCCTTTTTTCGTTTTGTTGAGTAAAGAATTTTTGGTACCTGGATTTGTTACTGTGTTGGTCAGTCGTATTTGAGTTACTATTGTTTAATGATCGAATCTCCTTCCTTCTCCACAGTGCTGCTTTGTTTCCATGCCTTTCTTTAGAATAATCACGTAAACATTTAGTGTTCTTCAAATCTGTTGAGAGTTATTTCATATTTTTCGACGGTTAACAGAGCTACTCATTTATTTTTCAGTGAGAAGGTGCATTCATTTACATGAGCTGATTTCTAAGAAGTTGTTTTTTTCCCTTTCCCACACTAGCCCACCTCTGTCTCCAATGATGTTGTCACCAGTTGCATCACCGTTTACGCATCCACTTACGCTACTAACGCAACACCAAAGAGCTCACTCCCACCCCTTCTCATTCGAGGCACCTCCACAGGTGATCTGATAATCACTTCTCCAGACTCCTTGCATCGATTTCGGGGCCATCGCGGAGCTGTCCTTTCCCTCCTCCATCCCTTCTCCTTCACCTTCGATAGTGCCACCTTTCGTCCCAATCTCTTCCTGTCCGGTGGAGCCGATTTTGCCGTTCGTCTGTGGGATTTAGAGACTATTCTGTCCAGAGATGAAAAGAGGAGAGAGACAAGTCCGTTGGCGGTGTTTTATAACCACGCTGCGCCGATCATAGCGATGATTGTGGGTCCTGTGACCAGGCCCTCCTTCCTTGCAGTGAGTTGGAAAAACTCAAACTTCCTAAGGCCAATCTAAGTGGGTTACTTTATTTGGGATCAGCTTCATCCCTCTTGGTGCATAATAAGCAATGCTTTCGCCAACAACCGATGTTAATATCGCATTAATTATTTTCGTGTAGCCGTTTTGCCACTTCACTTTCCTTATTTCCACCCCAATTAGGCTTGTGTGGTGGTCGTGGCTGATGACGGAACGGTGAGCGTTCTCTCCCCAAACGACAAATATACCATCATTCGGGCTCGAACAGCCTCAGGCGGTTATGCAAACACCCCCGCCACGGTCCACGCAATCAGTTGGCGATTGGCCGAGATGATGCTGCTGATTTTGGCAGCTGACGGCTCATTGGCCGTTTGGGACATTCGTTCGGGACAGTTAGAGCGGTGTGCTTTATTTTTAAACTACCAACTTAACTTTTTGAATCCTGACCCATTCACTTGCATTTCGGTTCAGTTGTGAGATCGGGTCAGCCGCAATGGATATTTTTAACACCGGTTCTGAGACCTTTACGATCGGCTGCCGTCCTCTTCCCTCTCTCCCCTCGTTTTTCACCTGTCCAGCCAATCAGAGCGCTTCCGCAGCGAGTGTGAGTCACCGCACGGCGGCTGGACGAATCACGCGCCGAAACTCAGTCACTGACCAATCAGCACGCTTCCTGCCACCTCTTCTCCTCCAAAGCGCTGGAGCCAATGTTTATGGAGGACCTGCCGCCTTCGTCTTTCATTTTGACCCTGAAGCACTCATTTCTAATCTCCTATCCACTGCTGCAGCTTCAAAGGTGTAGTTGAAATGACTCACAAAATGACATTTTAGTGGATTTGGCGTATGCGGGTCATTTTGGTCACAAACGCCTTTCTCTTCCAGGATTTGGAGAAAGCTGGAGATGGCATTCTGCTGAGTTTGCGAGACTGTGGTATCCTAATGAAGTTCCTGTTGTCTGTGATATATCCATGGTCTGATGATCCTTCAGCCGAATACGATTTGCAAGTTCTAGGGGCTTTGCAGTTGGCTAAGCGCCCACAAAAACCGCATTTAGGGTGCCTTTCAATGGCGGGTTATCTTACACTTCGCATTCCATGTAAGTCAGTTCTTCAATTTCGCTTTGGCTTGCCACGCCTACACCAAAATGTCCATCATTTATCCATGCTCCTTGACTGTGTCGCTTTTAATGCCAACTAGGGCGTTATTAGCATTTTGATATGTTTTTGGCTTAGATCCACCGGGCGCAATCGATAAGGCGGATTATGCTTCTTTCCCGTCGATGAAAATCGTCACGAATCTTCGTCTCGTTCAAGTTGCTCTTGCAGACGCCTTGTGTTGCATGCCAGCTGATAGGTTAAATGAAATTTTTCCTTCTTCGTCCATTCCCATCGACTCCCTCCTAATAAGGTCGATTTGTTCCTCTGCATCCTCCTCCTCCCACATTCTCCATCAGATGAGGCTACACACCCTCCTTGCTCGCTGGCAGACCAAATGCTTACATGTGAGTTAGAATTCTTGGCTTGCTTGCACAGATGAGTCGTCGTCAAATGCTAATTGGAGTATTTTCTGGTGGCAGATACGTTATAGCGCCCGCACGCTAACCTACTCCCTCCTGGACTCACTCTCAACCGAGGAGCGTCGCAGTCTCGTTAATCAATGGGTTCAATTCCTCCCCGAGGTTAAAACTCAACCAGAAAGCATCCATGCGACGATCAACGGTATGGTCAATGTCTCTCCGACTCTGCAAAACAGCGCCAATTGTATAAATGCAGATGGATCAGCCGACACACCGACAGCCTTAGATTGTTGCGAGAGTCAGGAGTTGCTGAAAATATCGATTAAGTTGGAAAGTGGAATTTTCGATTCATTCGCATTTGGACCACCGCGACCGCTGAATGCGTCGTCAATGCATCGGTATCGCGTTGCAGTGAGTCTACTTATTGAACCGTAATATAGGTCGCCAAATTTCGGATTGTGATTTCCATACTTCTTTCGTCCTACTACGTCTCATGCAGAGGATTTCTTTTACCGATTTACTGTTTGCATAATTTTATCAGAGGCGTATTTCAAGGTTTTTTAGTGATGTAGAGGTTATTACATACCGGTCTGGAAGCAGCTTCCATAAGGAGTCACTGATCGCCTAGCTGGCATGAGCACGGTCCTGCGTCTTGATTTGCCTCATTCTCAAATTGCCTTTCAGAACTGTGCGATCCTCGTTCTCGCTGCCATAGCAACACGAGTCGTCTCGGATCATCTGAGTCCCGCCTTAGCAGCACGCGACCTCTGCGTGGAGCTAATTTGTCCTCCGACCTCCGCTGCGGCCTCCCTCTCGCCTTACTATCATCCCCTTCCACCTGAGGTCAAGGTCACGACTACAGTGTTGGAGGACGAGGTGTTGAGACGCATTGCCTCCGCTCTCATGATCTTTCTTGGTAGGTTGACATCTTATTTGAGTCAGTCTCGCCTACCGGTGTGTGCTCGTCACCAAGTAGGTGGCTTCGACTAAGTTTAGTCAAGTAGCGTACTGATTGTGCTCAAACCCCCTTCAGCCACTGATATTTCGGTGGGCAGATTCCTAACCGTACCCCACTGCATCATCAATCATGGGGAACTCTGGGTCTTTTGTTTTTTTTCTTTTGCTAGCGATAATTTATGCGGTTATTTTGTCGATCTCGTAGACTACACACCCCCAGACGGAGCCAAACGACAGGCTCTGGCCCAAGTTTCCTCTCCCGTTCGTCGTACTGCCATCGACTTCCTCGGTCGGGGATTTCCACTGTGGGAGCCCTACTTAGACACAGCACACCTCCTCAACTCCTTACTTAGCCTAATCGCAGGCGAAGTCGGTCGGCTGGCGGAGTATGTCAGTGCTCTCACTTTTATTTTGTCTAATGCTTATGTGGATTGCGTTACAGCCTATTAAAATTCACTAGCACTCGATGGTCTACAAAGTTCACGAGGTTTTCTCTGTGGTGTATCATGAAATGAAGATATATGTTTTCTGCCACGTTATTCCTTCTTTGAACCTTATATACCTGACGCGATGCACTTCCGGGTCTGTCCATGAAACGCCACCTTCGGAACAGCTAGAACGGGCGAATTGGTTGGCAGAAAGTCTTGAAAGACATCGCTCCCCCTACAATGTTCCATGGGACGATCCTCTGTCTTCTCGCAGTTCTTTAGGTGACTGTCACTGCTTGATCTGAGGCTTGGATGTAGCATTGGAGACATGGTTACACGCCTCACGAACTCTACTTGCTCTTGAATTCAGTGGTTACTTCTGCACCTACCCAGTGCCATTCACTTTATCTGTAGTGTTTGGTAACCGCCGGGGGCGTTCGTTTTTACGTGAATTTTACTGCAGTCATCCCATCGATATCCTAGTGAAGTGAAATCCACCGCAAGGCTAGGAGGAAGATTCTGCAAGAACTCCTCATTCAGGTGAACCGGCTTCCACCGCCAGTAGTAGTTTGTTTGATTACTTCCGTTTTCCGCTTCCTAATAGCTGGCCGCATTGTGGGAAATTGCTTCCTTTGCGTTGCTTCAGTACACAAGAGAAGCCTCCTCTATTTCGGTCGTTCTTTTTTTTCTTAGTTGGGAAAATATCACTGGTTCTTTCTATCTTCTATTTCGACATTTTTTTGTCTGCGTTGTCTTTAAATTTCCGCTTAAATTGGCTTCAAAACTTCCCCGACGCCATGAATCTGGTGATTCACGACAGATATCTCCCCTGTATGGCAAATAGCAATGTCTGCTAGTTTCTTTAAAATAGCTAAAAGTGCTTGGACACATTCCACCAATGAGAGAATATAGAAGGAGCTTGATTTTTCAGCTACGGAAAGGCTAGTTGACTAGAACCGATGTGGAAGTTGATTTCTGGAGCCATTCTATCCCATAGCGATAGTATCGTCTATCACCAATCTGAATTTGCTGTCTAATTTGTAGAAGACTTGTGACAGATGGATCATAAATATGTTCCAATGGATGTTTTTGTAGTCACCTTTCCACTTCCTTCATCTTCTTTTTCTTTTCAGTCTCCAACCAGGCGAGGTGTTCACTGAACAACGTGACGTGGCTCGTGTCTCCCGTCAGGCGCTGTGGCGCTTGACTTTCACTCGACCCCACCTGGTTATCCTCACCCTCTCCCTCATGCTGCGTCGACTGGGTCCACAGGCCCTCAATGCAATGCTCACCTCAAACGCTGCTGCTGCTGCCACCGCCGGCAACGCGTCGACGGAGACTGGTAGCAATTCACAGCGACTACTCCGGGTGGTAGTATCGTCTCCGGCACTAGCGTCTCCTATTTTCGCTGTAAACTCGGCTTCAGAGTCGCCAAGACATCTTGGTGAGTTGGATGGAGGACGTTCGGTGTCAAAGATTTTTCTTTGACCCACGAAATCGCTCATATCAATTGGAAATAGCTTTCACCACATGTTCAGTGGTCTGTTTTAGTCCGAGTTAGTCAGGCTTGTTTAAATTATTTTCTTCGTTTGCTTTAGGTAAAATTGCTAGATCTCCTCCCCAACAAAGCAATCAGGCAGCAGGAAATGGTCAGCCGCTGCCGCTGTTGAGAGCCGCACCGGAGGTGTTGCGTGTACTCACAGAGCTGAGCGGACGTCGCGGTGTCGAGATGACGCCTATTTTACCCGAATTGGTGGAGGTTGTGCTGGTCTGTGTCGACCGGACCCGACTGAGAGAGAGGGGCCTCTATGCGGTCTTTCCGATCTTTCAACGGTGCGTTTCTTTCAATTCGCTAGAATGGTGGTTTTTTTTTGTTGGGAATTGGTCCTAATTGTTTTGAATTTCGCTTCAACTTTGATAAAAATTTGACTTTCGGTAACCCTTAGTTGCGATGTGACTGAGGAGGCGCTTCATCAGATTTGAGCGGTTCTTTGTGCAAAAGTACGTACATCTATCTTGGTCGTGGATGGTGGTTGCGCAACACAGCTTGGGGATGATATCTGACGAGGTAAGGCTGGCAGAGTGGAACAAGAGATCATAGCTATCTATCCAGCTGCCGCGAAGGCTGCGGCGTCATTGACACAACTGACATTTGTCTTGGACCACTTATGCACAGGTAATCGCAACTTGGGGAAAAGGGGCAGCCGGTGGAGGGGTTGAAATGACTCGTCTGAAGGGTTTGAGTTACAACGAGTGAGTTCTCCTTTCCCATCGTGCCTGTCGAGTTACCATCTCACACCACATCCTCTGTGGGATGAGAAGTGCTTCTATCGGCTTTAAAAACACCACAGATATCACTTGACCTCGACGAGTCAAGAGGATAATTTGATTGGCTGGAAGCGGCTGGCAAGTCTTGGGCATTCTAGCATTCTAAAGCTATCGATAAAGTCGAGAACTTTTCCTCCAGATTCCGCTCAGTGGACAGTCATACCAGGGCCCAGAAGGTCTGTGTCGGTGGTACCAACGGGATGCTCATCTTCTTCGACTTCAAGAGCGGCAGATACAACGTGAGTGCTTCACTTCTTTTCTTGTCAAAGTTTTCCCTCCTTAGAGCTGAGCACTGCTCCATTTCTCTCCGTATTTCTTCGTAGTCTACAAGCGCCCACCACGCACCAATTACGGCCGTCTGTTTCAATCCCGAGGGTCGACAACTCGCCTCTTACTCAATGCAGGAAAACACTGTCAAAACCTGGCAGGTGAGTGCTTCCACGCCCTTCGAATTGCTCGCCCCTGGTGGGTCTACTGAGTTATGATTCGCCCCTCCCACCTGATTTACAGCTCTCCTCGACTGGTCTTTTTGGAATTGGCAGCCAACAGGTGCGCGCGTTGAATACCTACCCCATCCGACCCCTGCAGCGTCCAGGTGGCTCAACGGCTGCTGCTTTGGACCCCACAGAGATCGCGTTGACATGGCCCGAACCGGGAGTGGTGAATGTGCTGCATACCGATGTCCTCATTCGCTCCATAGCGCTCTAGACTTGGAAGAGGAGGAGGAGGAGGAGGACGACTTTTTATTATGTATAGGTGCCTGCCTGAAAATTGGTTATTCTTTTCCTGTTTTATTCTATCTACTCTGCCTGTCCCCTGGTCTATTTGTCATTTTTGCCGGTCTTTCGTTGTGTGGCGGGTGTTGTGAGATGTTCTTTTTTCTATCAACTTGATGTGGTGATGTGCTTACCTTGATCCTATGCATTGACAATGATTCTATGCAAGGATTAATTAGTTTTTTGCATTTATGACTGGGTAATTTTACACGTAAAATGGTCAGTAACTGAGGCGAAACTACCAGTCAGATCAGTCCTCCCCATCAAATGACTCCGCGGAAGAAGAATGGTGGGGTTCCACGCTGGTGGTGGTGTCGGCGGGCTTCTCTCCCTCCTCCACGGGTACAAAAATCGACGACTAAATTTAGCTCGATAGATGTGAACTCAAGCTCTGCTACCAATGATGGCTAGCTCGTCGTATCTCACCTGTCTGAAGGGGCCCAAAGTGGATTGGAGAAGGGAGTAAACATGGAATGATGGTCAGTGGCTATCTCGAAGTCGTATTTGGTGGTCTGATGCTTCATTTAATTGTGCAGCTATGGTTGCGCGGGCGCTTCGGTTTAAGCGGGTCGTAGAGCCTTTGGCAAGACTCGGCACGGTGCAATGGCAATGGCGTCAAGAGAACCCTACTAAAAGGGACAAATCACATGGCTCCCGTGTCCGGTTGCGCAGATTTTTGTGTCAAGGGCGGAGGTTTTTGCTGTGAGTATACGAAACTCAAAAGGCGCCCTGGAGGAGGGTGTTAAAAGTGGCGCTAGTCTTTCACAATCACCGCGATCCATGCCCTGCAGGAAGTCTTTTGATCACCGAGGCGACGTCAAATGTGATCGATTTGGCAAGACCTTTCAAGTCTGTCTATGGTTCCTTGGTGGATATCTTGATTAAGTAAATGGATTATGCCTCCTCAGTGCCACTGCTAGCTAAATGAAACCCGGATTCACAGCTGGGCGGTAGGGAGATTAGAATAGAACTCCTTACCCTGAATATAGTTCCCAAACCCGACGAAATCTTAAGTCCAGTCGAGCTGACATGAGGGACCGATGATGCGACGGTCAAACGTCTCCTCGACTGCGCTAGGCTCTTGATGACTAACACGGTCAGCTCGTGAGTGTTTCCTTTGGCACTGATCACGCTGTGATGGCTACCGTGGGAGGTTTACCGGGGAGGGAGGGATCACATGTTATTTTATCTGTTCTAACTGCCGGTTTCGATTCCGGTCACTTAGGTGGCCATATTTTTCTAGCTGGCCTTCAAACTGTGCGGGCAGCCCATCTCTGCTTACTGGGTACATATTCTGCTCTAGCATTATGCCTTCTCTTGCCTTCAAGGAAGTCTCGGGACTCTATAGTAATGTCTGACAGATTTTTAACCAAAAGCCGTCATGGACAAAAATCTAGATAAGAGAGGTAATAAGTTAAATAACTTCTATATTCACACTACTGTATGTCAATTATAGTAAGTGTTAAAAACGAACCAATTTAGTGGGTTTATTTAAGATCACATTAGTAAACAATGAGCACTAATATTGTTGCACTACTTTGAAATTAAATTGAAATAAGAATGCAAACATTTTAATTAGCGCCCGTTGTTATACGCAGCTATTTGACCTTTAGTTGCGACCTAGTTTTTGCCACAATTTGACAATTTCGGCTGCGCGTTATTTTTCAGTGTTTTAGGTTTTTGAATTAACTGCCATGTTACCTTAAAATAACTACAAAAGCACTTTTACAATTGGCTGCAACATTCAACTTTTTTGGTTTCGTAAAGCGACAACATATCACTACTGCACATTGAATCATGTGGTCCACCCGGTTAATTTTAATATGCACCCATTTATTCCTTATTAAAATCAGCAGAAGTTTGTTTTATGTAAAAACGAATTGGCGTAATTATGATTTCTTTTGTTCCCTTGAGGGATGAGAGTCTCCAAATCCTACGAGGAAGACAGTCTTATTTTTCTTTTTCTCATCATCGTCGGTCTTCTCCCCATCCTACTCCCCCTCTTACATCACACCATGGCTCTCAGCCCTTACAGTTGGTACCCACGCGACAATTTCGACTATATCATGGAGAAGATGAGTCGTGCCAACCCTAACAACTGTAAGTACCTCTCTGAGGCTGATCTCACACTTCCCCCCACCACCATCAGTCAAATGCCCAAGTACAACCAAATTCCTCTTCAAGTGTGGTACGCTAACCGTTCAAAGCTGTTGCATCTGCACAACCTTGCGCTTAATCGCGCCTTCTTTTTCTCTTACATCCTCCAACGTCTCAACGACACGCGAACTGGACCCGCCTTACTGCCTTCCCACATATACTACTACTTCTCGGGAGCTGCGGACATTTCCTCAGGACCGAATGCGGTCAATACTAGTGGGATTTACATGGATACTAATTGCTCATATGCCAGCTGGTATGCAGAATTCCGTACCATTCTTAAAGACATTTGTAAGGTTTTCTAGCTCCCCCTCAACTTATTACAATCGGTCTTCCATTACGGGCACCACAGTATAATCTATGCTTTTAAAAATTACTTAGAACACTTAGAATGAACGTTATGTTTTGATATACTGCAAGGCATGGAAAGACATTTTTTTCACTATCACTAGTCTCTCTCATCGAATTCATCAGATCTGCGGTATAGTCTGCCATGTGAATCCCAGCAAAAATGTTTCATGGAATTTCTGATAGTTCTAGGAAGGAGGTGCCCAGGATCGAGTAAACTTCTTCCGCTCTAAGCCAGAGCCTTTTGACAAAGTGGAGCACAAAGTTAATTTTCCTTTGTCAGACATTTTTCTTTGGCTTTAGCCTGCAAGATACAGCCATCTGTAGCCCTCTTAGTATATTTTTACCAACTCTCTCACGGACAGCATTAGATGAAGCGCAGCAAGCTGACAGACTTTTGCTATAACATCAAAATGGTGTTTGAATGTTACAGGTATGTTTCAGAAAGCGTGAATACAACTTTTCCATTATTTGCACCGGTTACGAGGCGACTGGACGACTGGAACGATGAGACCAACTTCCTAAGGGTGCCGACAAATAATACGATTGAGGTAAGATGCTACCTATGTAATATCTGAGTAAATTGCCGCAAACTTTTTGAATTGCGAATGCCGGGTGTTTCATATTGACTCCATGGGGCAGTAGAGGCTTGCAATCGAATTACAGCTGTTGATTTTTCGGAGTGTATGAATTTGGAGGTTGTCACTTCCGTGTGGACTGGCTGCTTGACGCCTGTTTTAGGTTGTTAAGGTCACCTAAACATCCGCTAAACAGGTCGTTCCTAAAAACAAATTGCCGACGTTCATTAACTAAAACGAACAAAGTGCAGTGATGCAACTGAGGAGAATCTGCCACAGGCTGCATGCATTTACATACAAAAGCCATCATGTACAGCTAAAACTTGTTTACAGTAGCACCCTTCTGACATCATGTAAACATATTATGACTTTCACGAGTAACTGCTTATGACTTATGCGTCGCAACAATCGTGCCACGGTTTTTTTAACTCGGTTCCGTAATTCTCGATTTATGGAATTGCAAGATGCACTAAAGCGTGGTCGCATCACCCTCAGCTTGGCTTTAATGTGGCTTACGGACGAGCTTAATGATCATGGCTGTAATTACTGCCTCGGGGAGCTGCAGACATCATCGAGTTAGCCCTTGTTTCCCTCACCTCAACGAATAACGTGGCTTCATTATCTTAAATACAACTATTTTTAGGTGAGGTGTAGGGGATAACTGGATTCTTTTTCTATTTTAAAAGAAAAGAATCGCATATTATGCCATCGCTCTCGGTGTAGTTAAATCTTCAAAAAAACAAACTATTATCAAGTTGTCCACAAAACAATGCTATTTGTAATTAGTAAGTAGAATTTCCCCTTTAAAAGTCGACAGACCTGGGCGCAGGACCGTACAGTAATTACACAGCACCGTGGTACCGCAACAACTTCTTCATCCACGACACAGAAATGGGCATTAATTTCATTCCTGACAATCGAGGCACTGCGATCGGAAAAAACCAGTACGCCACGCGAACCCGCCTTGCTGACCTCCATGGCAATCTGATGGAAACATTGGAGGCGTTCAATTTTTTTGGACCTAACGCTCCGGGTATTAAGGAGACCTTTCTGCCGGTTCGATTTACCCGACCGTACTACGACTGTGGCCACAGTAATCGGTGGATCGTGAGCGCGGTCTCTGCGCTGTCGGACTACATGCCCCGTTACTCACCAATCGATCGTTTGCGGGGACCTAGGTAGGTAGGTGGAGGTGAGAATCCAGTATGTATGTCCAAAAATATGTTTGAATCATAGACCCGTTCCACTAATGCCATTTTTGGTCTAAAATTTGCCTACTTATAAATTTAAGTAGAGCGATTTGTGGTTATCATAATGGGCTCAGATTTGCCGATTTTTGTTAAGCGTGAATGATGATGGAATTCTTTCCGTTTTAATCAGAGGCATTCCTTACTTGGCCTGTAATCGTCAATTGTATTTAACGTCATTTATGAAGTCATTTTAAACCATACTTTGATGCAAAAAGTTCGTTTACCAATCTAACGAAATATTCTAAATGCTTTCTATTTGTTTTCCAAATGCTTTGACTCAGAATGGTGGGTGTAACAGTGACTAGCATGGATTTCCTTCGCATCGACTTCAATCCTTGTCCGCCAAGTATGGGAAATCCCGACTATTTTTTAGCAGGAACAGCTCGCTGCAAGCCCACGACAATGGTAATTTTTAGTCGCTGTTATTCTGAAAACATAAAAGCTTTACTTATAAGCATATTTTTAGTGTGTTCCTCTTTCTGGCTACGGATTCGCCCGAGGCGGCTATGAGTGCGTCTGTCAGCCAGGCTATCGTCTCCCAATGCAGCAGAACGGTCCCTTTAGGGGCATTGATATTGAGCAGGCAACAGAAGAGGAATATAAAAATGGCTTTGACTGCCTCCCTATAGGCTGGAGGCAAGTGGTTCCTCACGAAATCGCAAAAGACCGTCTTGCAGGTGGAGGGTTAGACCAAATTCCTGTGCAGCTGCCCCGAAGAACACCGCGACACTCAACGCCATTTGAGTTTGTCGCATCGTCGACGAATTATTTGTCATTTTGTACGATTTATCTTTCGCAGCGTCCATGCTACTACATTATTCCTGACTGACATAATTTTGCACTTTCGTTTGTTACAGATATGACAAAATTTTTGAATAAATTCGGTTTTCTAAGCGGTAATGAAGTTTCGCCGCTGAATGACATCTTCCACAAAGTTGATGACACTGCTGGCCATCATGATGCAAGACCAGTGGAGCCACCCCTTGAGGTTAGGTCCGTATACCGGGGAGTGAATGAAACCTGCTCCGTAGTCCGCCGTACAAGAAATTGGGAACGGCCCGTAACAAATGCTAAACACCAGGACGTGGTGGAAAGGAAGCGCAGAGATGTGGACATTCCTTTCTATTACCTTGGCAATGGTTACACTTTTAATGAAGAAGCCTATAATGAGGTTGGTTGGTTAATGCACTAAAAGAAGAGGCAAGATTTGATTGTACCGCTCAAGACTGCTCCGAATTTGTTAACTGACTTGGATAAACTTATTTTTTTACTAAAACGCTATTCGAGCAGATACTACTTTTTAGTATTTTTTCTCTTCGCTGCGCTAAGGTCATTCGACTCATCGCCTACATAGACACTGTGACCCCGGAAAACTGTGCTTCAAAGAGTCCAGCCGAGTTGCAGATGCCTTCAGGTGTCAGCTACGGTGCTGAAGCACAGTTTGAAATGGAGGGTCGCGTAGCTCTGCGACTGGCACACTTTCTTTCTGCATACTACCAAAACAACATTGTGGGGGAGCTCTACGGTAATCTGAGGGTGGGTTTTCGTGACTGTGGACCGAAAATTTCCACAATGAATTGCATTGTTACCCACAAATATCAACGAGTTTTTAATTTAAAGCACTTTTTAGCAGGAGTGCTTTTATTTTGGCAGTCGGGTGCTCCACTTAATCGGTTCGAGTTGTTTGGCGAAGTATACGCGAACGTTTTGTCAAGCTTTCAAATCGTCTCTTCGGGCATCTTTTTTGATCGTCAAGCTTTCGTTGATCATGAGGGCACCACGTGGGATCTCTTTGCTCCTTTTGCCTATAAGCCCAGCATGGCCACGCAAGTAGCCGAAGCTATTGACTTGAGTGCTCATGGCCACCGAAGTTACACTGAACGGGAGTGGTTTCGCTTGCTTAAGGTAGGTGGACTGGTTTCCTTTTCCGTATCACTATTTCTTCTTTGGAGCTTTTGAGTTCTTGCCCTTGACAGGACGAGATGCTTTTCCTTCTGTTCCGTTAAGATAAAAATGAAAGGAGGATTAATAATTAATCTCATTTGACTTAGTCGTATTTCTACTCCTCTTCGACATACTGGTTAGTCAATCAGCATAGTGCATTTCGTCCACCAGGGTTGAAGACGGCTACACATTGACGAGTGAATCGCACTTAAGGGGTAGCGAAAGCGAAAGTTCCGGAGCTAGGCAAATGTCTGAAGCGCAAAGTTGTCTCCGCTATCCTTGTGCTTGATCTGGAGAGGAAGTCTACTTCTAGTGTAGTTAGCCTTAAAGTGAAAGTCTTAACAACAGATTGCTCTGCATATCACAACTACGATACTGATGCAGTCTACACTCCTCTGATGCCTCTCCTCTTCCCACCCTAGAATGCGTTAGATTGGGCCCATCGTACACGGGTACTAACATATCTTTCATGAACTAATCTTACATATTGCTGCTACCATAGGAGCGCTGGGAGTCCAGTCGTCAGGGGCTAGAAAGCATTACCACAAAGCCCTACATTCGTAGCAACATTAATGGGACGCAGATTCAACGCTACTTTAATTTTCCTCTCTTCTACCGTGTTCCGAGCTATGAAGAGGGTTACTGGACGGAACCCTACTACGTTTGTGATGGATTCTTCAACGGTTGGGTCATCACTTACGCCACACCATTTTTCGGCTACCTTAGCAATCGCAGAACTCTGGATTTCATGTGAGTCTGCTTTCGACTATTTACTTATTAAATGTAAGTAGCAAAGTCGTTCTGTTTTCTCGGTGAAGTGCTGAGTTGCGTTGAGAAATCCTTAGTGGACATCAGCGTGCAGATCTTGCCAGTACAATTGAGATTTCGGTATCGAAGTGGTGGCCAACAAATCTTTGTTCTTCCTCTTAGCAAGCATCGGTCATTTCTCGTGAATCCGCGTTTCCAGTGGTGCATTACGCATTTGTTCAGTCACCATCAATTTATGGTTGTCTTAGGCATTCGTTGATTTAGATCACCTATCCAGTGGGATCAGCTTGCTTATGGAATTCTAAAACTGAACAAATTTTTCTGTATCCGCTGTCCAAATGCAAATTTAAAGGAGAAAGTGCCAAAAGTTTGCATCTGTCTTTTTGGTAAAGGGGCGTGGTGACAATATCGGTGGATCTGCATCAGCTCGACATCAATCAATGCCCACAGTCCTTCTACACGCCGAACTTCTTCAAAAACACCGCACGGTGCGACTTCCAAAACACCTACGTAAGTTCTTTGCCTTCCTCGAATGCAGCTTTTTTAGTCTACAACTATTCTTTGATTTTGCTCTGAAAAAAAGCAAAGAAGATTTCTCACTTTATAAGTGGATGAGACGAATTGGTTTTTCCTTTCCTGCTTTTAACAATTAAAAGACTCATTTGCTTTGGATGCCTAAACCGATATTACAAGGGCATATGGACGGTGGAGACACAAAGGAGGCATCGCACTTCTCGCTTCCCTCCTCTTCCTGCTTAATTTTAAACAAAACTTTTCTTTTTCGGTGGAGTAGACGCAAAAAAAGTCTTTGCAGCCTCACACAGACAGAGAATCCATTTTCCACAATTTGAGCTCACCTTGTTCCAACTCAACCATGACACGTCAGAATCAAGCCACATCCCCTAAACACACTTTCAGAAGATGCTCCAAACGAAGTCATACTCGCATATGCTGCAATTGTGAAGCCAAGCGTAAATCGCCGAATCCGGCCAGCCTCCAATCACATTCGAGTTAACTGACGGAGTGGAACGTGCTGTGAATAGCATGGCACAAAACCGGCATCTTTCGACGCTTTTCAATTTCTCGCCTTAGTATAGCGTACTTTCGATTACAACAGCCGTATTGGCTGATTTTGGCGCAAAACGTTAACCTACTTACCAAGGCTACCATAGCTGTAGTGCACTTTCAACAGCATGCATCACCTGGCTCGCCTCTTTATCCCGTGAAGTTGGCTTTGCATGATCAAACGGGGTGTTTTTCATCGTTTAAATGCGAGTACCTCCTTCGCCTTTTCTCTCGCCTTTCCCTCGAAAACTCCCACCAACCCTGCTGTCCGCATGCAGATTGCATCATTGCGCCACAGAAGTAGGCGAAAGCGCCTTTTTCCAAGCTCAGCCAATGAGAGAGCGCCTCGGTATCATGGCGATTGGTTGCCATGCCTTCTCACGGGGCTAATCAGCGCGTGGCTTGAAGGTCGGCAGAGGCAGAATGCGTTTGCAGGAGTAAACGCAGAGCCAGCGAGAGGAGATCACGTGACCAAATCGATTGGCCACAGTTGGCCGCTTGGCTGGCTGGCTGGTCGTCCGACCGGCCGACCGACCGACCGACTGGTTTGGCCGACTAGCTGGCTGACTGCTGACTGACTGAATGGCTGGCTGGGTGGCGGGTTGTTCGCGTTTTACGACTTTGCAGTGCTCGTAGACCCTGAAGCCGCACATCTGAGAGAGGCAGGGTGAAAGGCGGAGGGTTCATTCTGGCTCAAAATGTTGATTGGCACTTTTGGAATTGTCACCAGTGTTCCCTTTCAATTGACGGTGGCGCGGTGGTGCCTTTGCGTGCCTGCGGTGACGGTCTAAAAGTGCCGAACACAATTGACGCCCAACCGACGATGCTTACTTCCACATATTTCTACCTTTTTTGGACTTTTTTTGCCCATTTGTTTGCAATTTTTTTTTAATTTTTTTATTGTCAACACGGACTGTCAGTTTTAATTACGTCAATTTAGATTCTAAATATGGAGTAATCGAATGCAAACCTAATTTTTATATTTATTTTCAAAAATAAAAACACTGCCCTCGATTTACGTAGAAAGGTGAACCTCGTCCCTCAATTTTCCTTATATATTTATAGAAACTTTTTAAAAAATAATGTTAATATCAAAATTCGCTAGATCTTAGGAACTATGCAAAAGTACACCTGAAAAGGGAATTCGAAGAAGACATGTTTTGCATTTTTAGCAACTTCCATTTCGTCTGGGAATTGTTTTATTCGAACTGCAGACTGCTGTGTCCCAAATTATTTTTACCATGGGGATTCAAAAGGCGACAAAAAGGGATGCTAAACCAGCATCTGTTTAATAAAACAAATGTCTCGAAAGTTATTAACATTCAACTGCGACAAATGGCATTCCTGGTGGGGGAATTTTGGAAGGTGGTTTCTCCTGCACTGTCTCGATGAAGGATGGGAAAAAGTGGAGGACATTTTTGAAGAGAAGTGGAGAGTGAATTTTACAGGCTTTACGAGTGGTCTGGTAAAAGAAAGGAGAGAACAAAATCCTTGCCAGGATTGCCAGTGTTACAAAGCAGATCTGTGCTAAATGCGCAAAAGGAGAAATGGGTCTGCAGGAGGTGTACAGCCCTATGATGCGCCTAGATCCAGGCAACCATTGGGGGCACGCAAATCCATCAAACAAATAAGCCTTATAAGCTGGTGGAGTGTGTCCCCACTGGGAGGGGTTGAGGGGGGAAAGAGGAGGAGGGCTGGAGAATCAGCCAGCACACACCCGCCCCTTTGTCGGAATGTGTCCTACCTCAAGTCACAACATTTCACCCGCAGTGGACCATGTCTGCTACATTGCTTTGCCCCTCAAGTCCTCAGCATGTTACACGTCTTGATGCAACCATCGCATGGAAATGATGTGCGTCACGTATGTGTGACGTAGCAGTTAGGTAAATAGGTGAGCGTCACGCAGATGCGTGTTGCGACTAAGGCGTGGATATTTTCAAAAAATATCGAAATCTGTTTCCTTTGTCCTTGCGCCAATGGAGGAAACGCGAATTCAAATTACGACGGAATATTGAAACAGCGAAGCACGCTTCTGGGGTCATGCAAAAAGGTCACCTTCTCCTGATACCCGAGGAAACACTTATAGGAAGACTACTCTTCCTCTTGCTTGGTTAGCGTTTAGACTGAAAGAGTTCAAGAGTACTGATGCGTTTAAAGGAACCGCCTCTACTTAGTCAACACCATTTAAATGCTCTGCAGAAGTGCCCACGTGACAAATTCTGCCCTCGCCTTAGCCTGCAAAATATGACGTAAAGAGTAGTTGGAGTGTTAAGTGAATGAGCGATGGGGAAGTGACTGCTCCCAACACCCACGAGTGCGCCACCCAATCAGTTGGCTGCAGTCAGACTCCCACCCAAGTGATCAGATGCTGTCTGGACAGCGCAGCATTCAGGCGACAGTTCATTTGCATGTCCCGTCCTATTCGGGACACGAGTCAGCACCGCCTCGCAGTTGATTGGTCTGTTTCGCATCTTCACAATTGTCTAGCTGGCTAATTATTTTGGCGAAAGAAATGACGACAGAGGGAAGGCATGGGAGAGAGAGAGAGAGAGAGATGGAGAAGTGAAACCGAAATGCCTCGCCTCGTTAGGCTCCTGACTCACGACTTCGCCGTAGGTGGTCACAATCCCAAGCCTCACTTAGTCATGGTGGTCAGGCAACGTCAGCCTGTCATGCAGGTGGCACAAATGGCACTCGAAGATGCCTATTCGCCGCACCAATTGAGATTATTTGTAGTGAATACTACTTATATGTGAATAGGCGTCCAGTAGCAAAAAGGAGATCATGCGATGCAGCAGGAGGTGGTGCACCACCGCTGGCTGCGGAAAATCAGCTAGAATTGTTTACAGTAGCTCATTCTCTAGTGTCACCAGAAGGCGCCAAAAAGCAGTGGATTAAGTGCGCACGTGACGCAGGTGTGCGCTATCATCCCTTCCATCCGCCTCCCTTTCCGTAGCGCCTTCTCCTCACTTCTCTGCTCACGAAAACATTACAGTTGGGTATTCACCCCTACTGCCCCTACCCTTGCCCAATTATTTACGTGCCAATTAACATGGGTTATTGCTCTCCCTACTAATGCAAATTATGTTGGTGAGCAAAAGCAAAATTTAATCGTTTGTACGACTCCCAGCTAAGGTTGTGGCACTTTTTTCATCAGTTCCTGAGACAACTCTGCATTGTGTTCGAATTTACCTAATTTGATGCCTCTTCACGACTTGGCGAGTGATATAAAAGTCGTATTTATCTCGATTTCTTGTAACTTGGGCGTTTCGAAGCTCAACGAGTGAGTGGTAATGCCACCACCATGATTTAACTGATTGGAGAATGTGATGGAGTTGACAAAACACCCTCGAAACTGACGCACTCTGTTCCTCCATTCCACAATGGCAGAGTTGACAGAGTACTAGCAACAAATTTATCTACCCGTTGTCTGGTAGCCTGGCAACTGGGGAGTTGACAAGGCCCCTTTTCCTGCGCGCAGTCGGATGAACCGGACAAATCAATTGAGTGGAAGGCAGGAAAGAAGGAATGAATAGGAAATTAAATGAAAGGAAAATAAAGTAGATGCTGATGACAGAAGAGAGAGGAAGGAAATGGGTGGACACAGTAGCACAAAGGTAGAAGGCGATTACATGAGGAGGACCTCCAAGCATAGAGCAGGATGTGTAACCAAAAGCTGGTCATTTGAACGTTCCTTGCCACGCTTTCTCAATTCCCATCCTTCTATTATAATATGTAAGCCTATCTATTCGAACTGTTGAATTATTGCTTAGCGTGTAGAGCGCACTCAACGTAGACTATATTTTGTGCATCGATACTTCTTTTTGAGGTGCGATCTCAATCCGTCATCGGAAATACTAACACGTATGTACTTGAATCACCTTCAGCCTAGCTGACAATCGGCCCTGTCGATGCCGCCCTAACCCCTCTGTGCCACTCACAACCATCACACGAGAGGTGAACTATTCTTTGCAGTTTCTTGAGCGTTAGCGAGTGCGGTCTCACTTCTAACAGCTGTTGTCGACCGCCCTTCCCCTGCTTTTATTAATATCTTCAGCCTGTTTACCCCCAAGGGTGTTACACCCTCAAAGTACGGTGCAGGTTCGGAGGCAAGCCGTCTGAGTAGCAATGCAGCCAAAGTGAAGGCGCGTTTTTGTTTACTGTAAGCTATTTAAACGGTTCTTCTCTTTCTTTCTCTTCCTTTCTTCCGCCCTTAGGATGAGGATGCTGGTTGCTTCTAGACGGCTTTATTATAGGTCGAAGGATACTATGGGGTGCTTATGTAGGGGGGTCTAAAAGGCGATTGTTTCGGGCTCTGGAGAGGGACCGCGGTGATCCACGACCAGGTTAAAGTTGTACCCCTGCTTTTGGCCCACAAAGCACATTTAAAGCATACGTATTGCAATCTGATTGAACCGAATTATAGGCATGTGCATAAAATTCCATCAAAATTAACTGCTATTTGTCCTCTTTTCCAATGTTGACTAGACATGCTGATGCTGATTCACCAATCGAGCGATTTGATTGGCTTTGTCCAAGATTTAGAGCAGTTTTTTGGCTTCCTATTGGTTATGTCCGAATCGGTGTGATCTCCGATGTCAAAATGGTTGCATTTCAAGGCCTTCACCTTTACTTGTAAAGTTAGCGTATTTATCAAATCTTTTCATCAAAAATAAATCCAGTATGTTGTGAAGCGCGGCCGAAATATCAAGGCGACTCCCAAAACAAATTAAACATTTTTTATTGTCCAATTGTTGATCTTGGATTGAGTCTTGGCTACTTTTTGAATTTCTTTCTCCTCAGTGTAGAGTTATGCAGCTATTTTCCTTGGGAAGACAGTCTCATTTTGCGTAGCAATCGCACAGACTGGTTTTTTATTGTTATAAGGAATCACACATCGTTTGGACGTCGACAAGCTTGGGTGTCGTTATGCGAGGATGGAATGCGCAGACGTAGTTATGTTTTAGCTCATTTTACGCTTTTTCGGGCATGCAAACCCGAAAAAATTAGCTGTGAGGACGACTGCACGCTTGATAGTACACTGGCAAGTTTTAATTCTTTTACCAGGTAATTAGAACCTCGAATAAATTTGTGAAGAGGCATAAACGCCAACCGAGGAATTGTCTTCTTTCTGATCTCCGTACCAACTTTATGCGATTTCTTCTGTCCACTGACAGACTGAGTAAATTTATCCTGTCACTTTATAATTCTAATGCAATGGTAGTTCGGTTCAGTTATTCAATGGATAGACGTTTGAATGCCGTAAACATTTCACAGGCGGTCGTACAGCCCCACCTTTGGGGCTTTCGTTTCCAGAGTGGGGAACTGAAGTCATTCTGGCGAAGCTTGGCCTGTATTGCGAGCTAGACGCAATAAATAAAGTCATTGGAAAGAGGTGGCAAGGTGAACATACCGCTAGTGGCTAATCCATTTTGACAGGTCTTTCTAGTTCCAAAGCTTGTTCCGAAACATACGGTTAGTCAATTTTACGGTGACAAATCTCCTTCAACAACCGCCGCTAACATTCGACTTTTGAGTCAAAATCTTCCTTTTAATATCTTAATTTCCAAGACTCCGAAAAAGAGATGCCATAAAAACAAATGACTAGTTTTGACAGATCATCTTTGTTTAGGCAACTGTCATTTGGCAAAAAGCCTTCCAGCAGCCTCCACTCATCCTCGGCCGCCCTCCGATGCTCCCTCTTCAATGTCATGCCTCAAGATTATTGTTGTCAATGAATAAATCATGTTTCGCTTTCCGCCGATGTGAAATGTCATCTAATGCACGGAAAAATCTCCCATAAACCACCTCTCAAAGGGTAAAAATCCGCTAAAGGCCATTGCCTTTTCGTGAACCCATTTCCAACCGATTGGTGCCATTTAATCCGAAACAGGCTAGTGCGGTAATGCGGAGAGCAGAAGAGAGGATGATAATATTCTCCCCATTCCTCTTCCGCCTCAGAAAGAACTGATCACTTGAGAGAGTGCACGCTGGAAGGTGGCTGAGAAGGAGGTGGAGCTGCCGATGTAGCCCTCCAGGGGGGTAAAGTTTACCACGGCAGAGACCTCGGGTTGGCTCCCTCCGTACCGGTTGTCTAGTCCTGACTCTCTCACTCAGAAAGTTCTCTTCCTCTTCTTCGTGTAGACATAATTTGCCCACAAGGATCTCCTACTGGTGGATAACTTTATCAGCAGTTCTGTGAGAGAGTGGAGTGGTACGTTTCCAAGCGATGGGTGGATGGTCTGGGGAAAATTCCTGGAAGTTTTTTTTTTTGTTTTTAAGTGATTCACCCCTCGTGGTGGCCTGTTTCCGACCAGTAGGTTCGCCAAATGTTACACCAGCGGCTTCCGTGTTGTTAATTACCCCAATTGACCTTGTCTACCCCAAAAGATATATTTTTCTGCATCCTTTCTTTGCTTTTTTCCAGTGTGAACACATTCCAGGTCGACAATTTCGAAGTGGAAGCTACAAATGCATGTGTCGTCAGGGTTTTGAATACCCCTTCAACGACTTGACTTGGTTTTTCGATGGTGAGACAATGGAAAAGGAGTACGAGCTGATGATCCATGGTCAACCAAGTCGATATGACCTTCTCAAGTGTCGTCAGGGTCATGCGATGACTCTGCAAATATCCATGGGACTAGTCTTTGTTACTGCCTATATTGTTGCCTTACATTAGTTAGTTTTTTAAATAAAAGCTAGTTGATTGAAAGGATTCCTACTCCCTCCTCCTCCCTTATTCTCCATTGGGATGCGCTTACAAGGTTAGGAAGGGGTTCGGTCTAGCCTCTTCGTGCTCATTCGCACGAAGGGCGACTTTTAACTCCGCGTCTCACAGGGCTTCCAGGAAGTGAAAGGGCAGTTAAATGTAATGTGCATAAATAAAGTAGGTGGTTAGTGTAGAGCAAAGAAATCAACTGTGAAGAAGTAAATTTCTGGAAGAGACAAAGAGACCTAGGACCAATTTTATTGCTTTTTGGTTCGCCCGAGGTCCGCACTGACGCCAATCTCCTGGAAGCAAATCAACCACCGCAGGTGCAGATGTTTTACAATTCTGATTTACCATTAAGGCAGGTGTATTTCAGCACCTGACCGCGAATCAGGGCATCTGATGAATCTGAAATACCAAAAGGTACACCTTCCACATTTGTAGCATAGGAGACTAGGCTAGGAAGTCTGCGTGTCACATATTTGTGACGCCGTAGAAAGCACCTTAAATGTAGATCATAAACTAACCAGAAGAACCAACAGCCTCAAATTTAACGCTGTGAATAGAATTTTAAAATTTTTCATTTCACAGGAGGGTGAACGCTGACACAGAAGGGGAATGACGTAGAAAAATGCATGTAGTACTAAAATTTACCTCGTGTTTAAGGGAAGCGAAGAAGTGAATAATCAGGCAGAGGGGAACTGAACCTCTTAGGCTTCGGTCTTTCCGTTGGTAGCATGGGTTTCGTCCTGGAAGGAAGTGCTATCATCCGAGCGGCAGTCTACACCGAGTTTGTTCAACATACTGACAGGTATTTCAGTAGAATAGAGGAGCAGCTACACAAATTATGCTCTTTTAATGGAATAGTCATAATGAAGGGGTGGAAAATGAGATAGTTTGACAGAGAGCATTTAGATGGCTGGAAATTGGGAAAAGAAAGATGAAGGGACTTCTGGTCGCACATCCTGTTCTGTGTTGTGTTAGCAGACCGTTTGGAGGTTCTCCCCGTGCATTAGTCCTCTATATTTGTGTACCAAATCTCACTCCCTACTTTTATTTCCCTTCCCTTTTTCTCTGTTTCTTTCTTCTTTTTTGTCTACCTTTCTTTGTTCTTTACTGCTTCCTTTCTGTTGATTTACTCGGCCCATCCAATCGTGCGTAGAATGGGCCATTCCGACACCCCAGTTACCGAGCTAATAGGCATAGAAAGGATCAATCCAGCGCGTACACTGCGCTTATTTCTGCCACTGTTGAATGAAGGAATAAAGTATACCCTCTCCAAGAGTGTGAAAATCTTCTCTGAGTTCCCCGCTCGGTCAAATCGTCGCATTCGTTGCCCACGTCGTGGATGGGCAGTAAAATCCACACTGAAATATTCCGTAGTGCAGATAAGGTCAAAAAAATCTGCGTGAAGCTAGCCTAGACTAGTCAAAATTGGGTTGCGTTGGGATAGGATACATGGAAGAGGTACAAAGAACCCCCATTCTGGACACCAGAATGCTACATTTGGATGGAAAAAGCAGTGCCTTGTTGGTTTCAAACGAACGTGAGTAAGGAAAGAAATCTACCACTCACTTTTCAGGTCCCAAACGCAGCTTAATACAATTTGTTTTACAGGCTGTGATGTGAGGCTGGGTAGAGTTTGGTGAATCCGCACAAAGCGGTGAAGGAGCGGTATCTGCTGACATAGGTGCCACTTCTTGATGACGACTTCTTGCAGTGCAATCAGCATCAGCGTGGAATAGATGACGCCTGAAGAACTGAGCGAAGGTAAATGCATGTCATGTGGATGTCCAATTGTCATGGCGATGTGAGGAGAGATGTGGAATGCTGGAGGAGAGAAGAGGGAACAAAAGAGAGCAATTGAGCAAATGAAAGAAAAATGAAACAAAATGTTTAATGCACGCACTTAATCCACTGCTCTGTAGCGCCTTCTGGCGACACTAGAGAATGAGCTACTGTAAACAATTCTAGCTGATTTTCCGCAGCCAGCGGTGGTGCACCACCTCCTGCTGCATCGCATGATCTCCTTTTTGCTACTGGACGCTTATTCACATATAAGTAGTATTCACTACAAATAATCTCAATTGGTGCTGCGAATAGGCATCTTCGAGTGCCATTTGTGCCACCTGCATGACAGGCTGACGTTGCCTGACCACCATGGCTAAGTGAGGCTTGGGATTGTGGCCACCTACGGCGAAGTCGTGAGTCAGGAGCCTAACAAGGCGAGGCATTTCGGTTTCACTTCTCCATCTCTCTCTCTCTCTCTCCCATGCCTTCCCTCTGTCGTCATTTCTTTCGCCAAAATAATTAGCCAGCTAGACAATTGTGAAGATGCGAAACAGACCAATCAACTGCGAGGCGGTGCTGACTCGTGTCCCGAATAGGACGGGACATGCAAATGAACTGTCGCCTGAATGCTGCGCTGTCCAGACAGCATCTGATCACTTGGGTGGGAGTCTGACTGCAGCCAACTGATTGGGTGGCGCATTCGTGGGTGTTGGAAGCAGTCACTTCCCTATCGCTCGTTCACTTGACTATTTAGCTTTACAGGGACTGTTGAGGTACTGAAGTTCGTTCCATCCCTTCCTTGCTCCATGAGTGATAGGTAGAAGGCGATTCTGATGAACAATTAGTGGTGTCGTCCATGCAAAAGGTATTTCATTAAAAGCACCAAAAATTTTGCATCGTTTAAGCATGCCATTGAAGGAAAAGTGATGTCTTTCCCAAACTATCCTCCTTGTCATTAATAGAATGCGATCCTTGAGTCACTTTGTCTCTCTCACACTGTCGTGGAAATAGGGTTCGTTTTCTCCATATTTTGAACCTATTTGAATACTTCTCCTTTGAAGGAGAGGGCAGAATAAGGATTCCGTCTTTACGAAGAAGCACGTGCTTCAGTCGCGATGTAAATCACATTGGTTTTCACATTCCGCTTAACTATGTCACATATGTGTGACACGCACCAAGTCGTTAAGTGTAAAGCGATGCAGCAAATATGACATGTTGTCATTAGGTTGGGTGGCCTAGTCAAAAGTTGTTTGGTTGATGTGACGTGTAAGAGGATACGATCGGTAGGTGGCAAGCTGTGTGATATTTAATCCCCAACCAACTTTTCGCCTCCCCTCGCCTCGCCTTGCATTGTCCGATTTCGCCTCTCTACCTTGCTCTTCCGAACTCCAACAGAGAACGACATTTGTTTGATGCAATTGAGGATCTTAAGTGGTTGATCAGGACAAACGAGACCGTCGCCTTTATCCGCGCACGCTTTCGACAGCCACATTTCCTATTCCATTTTCAGCCACGTTCTGACTTTTAACCAGATGTTTATACCAAGCACCTCATTCCCTTATTTTTTCCTCTAACAGAGTGTTCAAATGTTCTGTAAAGTTATTTCCCCTCTTTTTGTCAAAAGTGCCCACCACTTTATCATCGTCCAGTGTTTTTTACGTGTGTTAAAATATGGCAGCGTGACAGTTGGTCACCCATTTACCTTTTGACAAGTACACAAAGAGGAAAAGGAGAACTGGAGTAACGTCTTCTCATTGCCGTGTTTAACTCCTTCTCTGTTCAATACAATCTGGGCGCATTTTCTCCTCATTAATACCTTCCGCTCGAAATCTAAGCCTTCACCACCTGTGAAAGGCCGAAATGCTTTTGTCGAGGAAAGGGAGGGAGGAGGAAATGCATGAAATAAGATGACGAAAACCATTGGGCAAGGCTTGAAAGGCTCCAGCACAAGTAGCATTCTGTCTAATCGGTAAAAATTCAAGCTATTTTAGGAGCATAAACATGCAAAAGAGATAAAAAACAAAAAACACCCCTTTTTGCCCACTTCGTCCAGTATAATGAAGGAAACTCAAATGATCTGATTCGTGATTTTTCTACAATCTAAAAAAAAAACATTCTGTTAATGACTCACCCAGCTCGGCAGACTGAAACAGAAAAGGAGGACAAATATGGAGGGTTCTTACAGCACCTGTCCACCGGCCACTGACGTGTGACCTTGAGTGCGCCAATCAGTGTCTTTTTCTCGCAAGTCGGATCGATAATTTCGCGTTTTTCTGCCTCCATGACGGATTGAAGGACATGAAATGGATTCATTTTGTGCGTCCCTCTCGTAGTTATCGATGTCCCTCCCTCCCTCCCTCCCTCCCTTTAAGCAGTCAATTCCATTAACTTGATTAATTTGGTGCAGTAAAAGTCAACTGTCAGGCTATCTGCATGGGCCTTCCGGTATTCCGAGAGACGGATTAAGACAAATTAATTTGAGAGTGGCTCTTCTTTGGGGAAATCTATTCCCTAAATCGAAGCCACCAACTGGTGCGTGGCGGTGGGGGGGGGGTGGATGGCGATGACCTGGAGACTCGTATGGGTTTCACGCCATAATTCTTTGCTGTCCTTTTGATGGTGTCGTAAATAAGAAAGTGAGTTATTCCTCCATCTCCTCAAAATTAGCGCCAATCTCTTTTTTTACTCAATTTCAATCCTTTCTCCCAGCAATGAGGTTGTTCGGACGAAGCATTTGATTCAGAGGCTATCCTTTACGATCACTTCCTAGTTCAGTAATTCATCTTCATACATCTGACCCGCAATTCTACTTTTTTTATTACAACCGGTTAAAAGATCTCAGTACCTGGCTTGATCGGTTTGACAGCACGGACTTTGGCACCGCTGTGGTTCACCGAAATATGCTTGACAGTGGTCGTCAATTTTCCCCCGAAGCAGAGCCTAGAAAGGGCATCTCTAGGTGGACCACGTCCCCGAAAAATAATATATTACAATTCTCGAAATTGATCACTTTTGGTCTATTTGTACTCCTGCCATCCATTTCAAAAATTTGGCTTACTTCTTCGCTCATCTCATATTTCTTGGAAAGGCAGGCACTTTGGCTGATTAGGCGCCACGATGCATTACAATTATATTGGGACGTATAATCTTCAATAAACCTGTACTTTTTCCCTCATAAAAAGAGACATTTCCCTTTCCCTCCCCACAATATGCCCTTTCCGGAATGCCTTCTCACGTGACCGCAGAAAGTGCACGGCCTCCATCACGAAAATGCTTGTTGCGTGCGCAACATCCTGAAGAATGGATCATGCCCCCCCCCCCTGGCCCCCCATCGGCCATTCTCCGCCGCCCTTTCGCTCTCTACCCACCCTCAACCTCCTCAACGGCCTCGCTACCTCATTGGCTGGCATGGCGTGCATGCACATATTGATCATTCCGCATTCCATGCACGCGCATTTGCAGGAGGTGCGTGCGTGTGTACACGCGCACAAATTGTATTGGTGTGTGAATGGGTGGATTTCCCCATCCGCTTATTTCTTGTGGCTATTTTTCCATTGAATGAGGTATTTTTGGGCTTTCTCGGGCAAAAAGGGGAACATTTGTGTGAGTCCCCTACTGGGCAATAATTTGTTCCCATTCGACTCGTTTATTAGGATAGGAAATACCTTCATTGCATAAAGTTCAAAATCGGCTTATGATCTGTTCAAGCTGAAGGCCAACTTTAACGATGAAACAAGTTTTGATTGAACTAATAAGCCCTTTTAACTCAACATTAGACGACTAAGAGATTCTCGATACTTTAAAGCACCCTGTGAATGTTAACCATCATTGGAAAGTGTATTGTCTAGCAGCAGTTGGCAGAGCTTTGGTAGTATTTTTAAATTAATGACAAAACTTGTCTAACGACAGTGAATGGAAGCGCGGAAGCCGACCCCCACGACCACTTAAAGTGTCTGTAAGAGCAGTGCGCGTAATTTTGCCCACATATGGGGTCTAAAAATGGTTAAAACCCACAGTTGGCATATCTTCCCTTTCCTATAAAGAAAACTACGACGCAAAGCATCAAGAATTGCCAAATTCTTGAGCGATAATTTCGCACTACTAGGCAGCCTGTGTCTACTTATGCAATATAAGTAGACACCTTACAGGATTTTGAACTGAAGAAAGCGGTTAGCTAGTCACATACAGGGTTTTTTAGGCAATCAAAAATGTTCCTCCGGTCCTTTTTGTCAGAAAATCAGTAGACTTTATGAAAACGTCATTGATATATAGATGAAACCACCTGTTTCCGATGATGAAACGCTCAAAGTTACATGAATTAAGTTTTGAACAACGTTCTGCGCTTGGTATTAATGAAGAAGCACGTACAAAGCAAATCAAAATCGACATAGTAGGGGACAAATAGCAGAAGCTTTTTAATTTGAACGCTGAAATGATGCGATTACGTCCACACCAATGAGGAGAGGGAGGACACAGGTTTGAAGAAACTGAGTTTTGTCCACTCGCAACAGCATTTACAGCACAGAACTTTTAATGGCCACCACTTCACCCACTTTTAAGTTGTTTACGATTTGATTTATTGACATGCAAGATACGTGACTTTTGTACCTTACCCCACTGCACTCGGAGAAGAGTCAACGCCGACTAACGGAGTGATAAATGTACATGAAAAAAACTCCAAACCAGTTGAGGAAAGTCAATCAGCCGAGAGAAAGTCCTTATTTTAGCAAACCTACGTGCGGCAAGGCTTTATCCCAAACGTTAGAACGCTGGAGAGAGGTATGACCCCACTCTTTGTGCTACTCTCGGGGATGGAAACCACCTCATCTTTGAGTTGAATGAACACGTGATCACATTCTTGACTGAGTAATCTGTTGAGATGAGAAAAAAACGGGACACAAATGGAGGCAGATTGAGCTGGAGTATCCACCTCAAAAAACAAAAGTCATGTTGCGATAAAATTCGGAGCAAGCTTGAATCTCTTTCTTCAGCGATTGTTTCATCTGATGTGCGCAGACATGGGAAAACAAATTTTAGCAAGTTATACCAATGACTTCAGCATTTAAGCAGGAATGGCCTGAGCAGTCAAAATGCTTTACCACTCGAATCCACGGCAAACACTGAGCCAACAAAAGCCAGGAAGTGGTATCAAAATGGTAAATACGCTTTGGTAATTTAAAGGAATGGACACAGTGAAAAGAAACTGCGATACCAACCACTCGGTACCGAATTCGCTCGCAAGTTCACACACACGCTACTTATTTGATAAAAGTAGACAACTTGCCTGAGACTGCTATGACAGTCTGCCGGACAGTCATGAAATACCCAAACCAAACAATGACGCTATTCACCAGTCCGTTTAAAGCACATCCAGTCCACGTGGCAATGCAAAGTATACCCGCTATTTTTTAGGTAAAACTGTTTCGGATCGTTTGCTGAGGTCGTTATTAGGAGAATGGCCAGGTGGAAAAAACAGAGTGAAAAGGTCATGTATCGAAATGCAAGTCCATGCGCAAATCAACATCACGATTTCAGCGACGCACGCTAGAGAAATGCAAAACCTCTTAGTACCTTCTTAACAAAAGTTGACAAGACGTTTTCATATACATCCAAAATCTTTTGTACACGGGGGGAAAAACTTGCTCATTTTGCCTCTAAGAGGTCATTCGGAGTAAAAACGCATATTCTCCTTCCATAACGCGCCTTCTGGGGATGCTTTGTATCCCGTCCTATCCGCTGTCGCCACGATGCCAGCATCTATGAAAAGCAAACGGGTTAAGAAGTGTAAAAAGACTTGACAGAAATCATAAAAGCGACAGGGAATTACAGTGTTCAGTTCAGATCGAAGAGAATGCACTGTTTTCGTAGCCGTTTTCTTCACACGTTTACGACTCCCACCGCCGTTATCATCGTCGCTTAAATGAAAAGCAACATGCTATTTATTTTGGAGAAAAAGAAGTACATAAATAGCACTGGAGATCCAAGCTGCAGTGAGACAATTACACACCACTTTGAAAGGGCATAAACAAGCGGCAAAGTTGGCACCAGTGAGGGAAAAGTGTCTTAACTGCTTTACCTGGTTCAACTACTTAAAAGTGAATAGTCGTGTCTACCTCGAAAGACCCAAGTCCGAGTCGATATCCATGTCGGCTTCACGAGCAGTGCGAATGAACCACTCGCGATCGGCGGCTTTCTTTGACGCGGTATGCTCAACCTCATCCATCTCGCGCATTAGGCGGACAATCGGGCGAAATTCTGCCAATTCTTCGGTAGTGACAGACGGCTTCAGTTCGGGCAGTTGGTGAACATCGCCGTCTAAAATGAACGCGAGCAAAGGAAGCTATCGTCAGCAGGAAATGGTTCCGAATAATCCACCCTAATTACAGAGATAACTTCTGCCTACAATCCGTACGGGAAAAAGATGATGGATGTAGGAATGAAAGTGTTGGACAAAACTGAATATTTTGTCGTTATATACAAGCCCAACACACAAACATCCATGCTGTTCGTCCATAGTCAAGTAGAATAATTTAAAATTGACATCGAACGTTAGAAACCGGTCAAAAATGAAACAGACACAAATGGCAGAGTACTAGCAGCCAACCTTTGGAGAGACTACCCAAATTTCGAGCCAGTCTGCGCCACCGCAGAACATCCCCCGGGGCTAGCATCACCACACTCCGCCCTGATCGATTCGCCCGTGCCGTTCGGCCACATCGATGGATGTAGATTTCGGTGGTGCGAGGCACATCAAAATGCACCACCCAGGCGACTTCACATGAAGCAAAATCTAGGCCTCGAGCAGCCACGTCTGTAGCCACTATCACGGCTGCATCACTGGCTAAAGTGAAGATTGGGAGGTCACGATTGGCACTTAACGAGGGGAATATAAGCGGTCACGTTATTTCCAATACCCTGAAAACGTTCCAGAGAACGAAGCCGCTGTTTTTGTACCATATCAGCATGCAAGACACAGAGATGAGGTGATATCTCACCACACTGACGCAAAACACCAGCCAATCGTCGAGCTCCTGATTTGCTGTTCAAAAAAATAAGGGCACGGCCGCTATTAACCATTCGAGCGGCCAGCAGGAGCCAGACAAGAAGGACATCTTTGTCCACCTGGTTTGGACAGGAGAGGCGATATTCGGATAGTCCAGAGGGAAGGCAAATGGCATTCTTGGGTGCTTCCGCAGCATTACCCGAAGGACCCATTTCGCTAACCAGTTTCGGAGGTGCAGAAGAAGAAAGATCAACCACCTTGGCACGGGTGGATAAACCTAGCATATCGCGGAGGAAGCCTAGAAAATAACGAGAGTAGTATTAATAGCGATAAGAGTAGAATGAGAAGATACCACTACTGCTCAAACTCAGCAAATTTACATCAGACTTACGGAGTTTAGCATGGCTATCCATCTTCTTTCCAGCTGAAAATTTCTTCATAGACCTGCTCGAGTGTGCGCCAGGCATGAGAGCATTATTGTGAACAAATGTCAAAGTGGCTGAGAAGACAAAGGTTTGCCGTTTCAAATCTGTCGGTTTGTTTTTCAGAAATTGCAAGATTGATCTCAATTCCTCAAAATGTTGTGATTCGACCAATCGATCGGCTTCGTCAAAAACCACCGCCGATAGAGTTTGTGGCATGGAGGTCAGAATTTCGTTTTCCTAGAGGCATAGAGATAACTACTGAAGGATTTGGAGTAGACATACCTGTTGAATAAATTCCCACAGACGACCGGGAGTTGCAACAACTATGTCAGGATGCCGCTGCCGTAAAATGCGCTCCTGTTTTTGAGCAGAAATTCCACCAACAATGGCTTCAATTGTGACACCAGGTAGTTTCATGTGTTTAGTCAGTGCTCGTAGGTGAGTTGTCACCTAAAAAAGTTAGACCGAGGCTTTTAGCACTATAGGCACGAAGGTGCACTATCATGACGGTACCGTAGGGAATGCTACGAAACAAATGTTTCCCATAGGTGGTATCTGTCACACAAGTCGTGAAGAGACTCGATGCAGAAATCGCTAATCAAAACAACTGAGGACAATAGTGATGGATACAGGCAACAAGGTGTGGCGATAAACTAGGTTTAGTCCGACCAAATACGAAAAGTTGCAGACACTCAACTGCTCAGAAGTAAAGTATTCGAGTGACGCAGATGCTTTAGACATTCGTGCGTCTCATTGTTGGAATACAACACAGGAATCGCTCCTGTAAGCATCCATTGGGCAAGAAGAAGGCCTGATCAAAACACAACCCGTTACGAAAATACACAAGATAACATTCCCCCTGCGGGGACCGCAAACACGACACAAACATTCACAAAATCTGGGTAAATCGTTTCACCTCAAAACTAAAGCAAGTGGAGAAGCAGTGGAAGGACGTAGATCCAAAATGAACACTGATGGCAAAGCAAAACTGGCTGTTCTACGACAACTCAGCACCAGTAAACGCAAAAGTACCAACCTGACTCTAACCCCTTTTGGTATTCTTGCAAGCAGACATCTTTTGACAGACCCACCTGGAGGGCTAATTCGCGAGTTGGAAGAATGACCAAGCCTAAAACACCACTGTCTGAATGTTCAACGCCATTGAGAGACTCTGGGTGCATGACAGTTGATTTCCTTGACAAATCGTGCACCTTAACAACATCCATAGTGTTCGGATCGAGTTCTTCGATAAAAGCCAACCCTTCCATCGCCTCTAGACGCTTCTTTTTATCCGGTATGGGATCGGAAGCGCTTCTCCGGCGTTCTAGTAATGGAGAGGAGATGAGGAGGTAATCAAAGGTGTGAGTGGACAAATTCGAGCAGGCTGATTGAATAAACCAACTTTTTGCTTTCTTCGGTGATTTTGAAGAAATTTGTGCTCCTTGCAGACCAAGTGAAGGATTAGACTGAATCTAAAGGGACTCCATAATTATTTGTCAAATGAAAAACCTTCGCAGCAAATCTAATTTTTGCCTCCCGAACACGAACTAATAGAGGGACGCCAAAGGCTAAGGTCTTCCCACTTCCCTAAAAATAAAAAATGTGAGAAACATTGCAAATATGGGAGAAGTATCAGTTCAAGGCTAAGAAAAAATGCCTTATTCCACATTCTTTAACAAACAAAAAGTAATTACCGGTGAGAAATTAACTATCATTGGACCACGACGATAATAAAACACTGTTACGAGAAGCTTGCGCTTTGACTAAATGACTTAAAATGTGGATATTCACCAAGAATCCGATAAAGTTGGAAGTTTCTGAGACCTCCAACTCGTTTCATCGATAAATACTGCCTTATGCAATTATTTAGTTGTCTTCCATTGATTTACAAAGAAAGAACAAAAAGGTACAGGATAGTCTTTATCAAATAAAGTAATTAACTCAGGACAAAATTATTTTACCGTTGGAGCAGAGCCCAGGATATCTGCGTAGTCACGAATGGAGAGGGGAATAACTTGCCGCTGAATAGGAGTTGGTTCCTCAAAATCCAAATCCTTTATCGCCTTTAAAATATCATCTGGTATGAGAAGTGATTTCCACATTTGCGGAACCTGGAGAGCTGAAAATAATTTAAACAAGGCGCGGCATGACCGCAACCCTGGCGAAAAAAATAACAGGGGAAAAGATGGGAGATAATGGAGGATAACTAAGGCATATAGAGGAAAACTGATATGAATGCCCATAGAGTAGCATGAAAAAATGCAGTGTGGTATATAAGAGGAACATCAAAAATCATTCTACGCTGCACAAAAAACCACCCACCCACATCAGCCAACCACGCGTGACAGCCAGAGAATCTTTAAAGTTGCTATCACAAATATAATTGATTAAAACATGAGCCACGTGCCCCTGCAAAAAATTCATTTTACACATTTTTAACCGTACTAATAACATAGAACGATCAAAAGACTTTAATAAATGCCAGAAAATGCAATTGTTTGCTCAAATATTCAACCAAAAGGGGTTGGTTAAGTTGAGATACAAGTGTAAAGTCAATCAATAAAAAAAAGGCACATTTATGTTCATAGCATCCCAAAACATCCTTCAAGGCAAAAATGAGGCATAATACTTGGGCAGAGTATGCAGATTTAGTAAGCAGAGGAAAGGGACTGCTGACGTGGCCCAAAGGCCAGCCCACACGGCAAAAGCAATGTGGACACTTAATTGACTGTAGCCCAAACTGGCCATCAAACAAACAAAGTTCCATAATAATTATTTTAGAGCTCTAAAGTAGGCAGCTATTAAAGGAACATTGTTAGCGTCTGTCAAACGCAAAGTAAAGCATTACATGGCACTATACCTTTGTACAGCTAAAGGCCATCCCCTTTATTGCCAAACCATTGGTGCCATGCAGCACATTTAGACTTCCCTCATAATTAAACAGAGAGGCTGGTGGCCGAGATACTAAAATAGATCAGATGTGCAATGGCCATGATACAAAATGGCCCTTTATCAACACCGAGAGGAAAGTGCAGATCAGCGCATCATCTGGTCCACCGTCTATCGCAGCAGTTATTTAAGCGTAAACTTTTACCGTCATCAATCATAGGAATTCCATACAACTGCATAGATGCGTGATCGAAAAGTAACCAACTTTTTGCACCGTAGCGCTTCTGAATTATATTCTTTATTATTAGCAGGCTCAAGCCTAAAAGGGGCTGCTAGTCATTACGCTTATCCATAGCAATTTCAAGAAACACTGGCCTAAGAGCAGATATATATAGATGGAACGTAATTCAACTTAGTTTAATAAAGGCAAGACATGTCTAGTATTCCTCTTTGCCATGTTGTATTTAGTCCAAAGCTGCTCACTTATACCTATCTAAATTGTGTCCTGCTATCTAGAATTGGGGTTCGTATCGCTAGTTCACCTTCCCATTACCTTTACAGAGTTTGCGCTTAGTGGCACTCACGTTGGCAGCACCTTCAATAAAGATCATGCAGCTAGAGCACTTGATGAGGGCGGATTTCTTTTTTAGTCCTTCCGATATGGGTCGTTATCGATTCTGCTATGGGCAATAAACGTATTAGTTCTCCCTTGCCAAAGTTTATCAGTTGGAAGTAACATTCAGAGTGATCACCCTTTAAGACTGGGTCTACTCTTTGACACTGTAGTACTTTGTTTGTTAAAACTGCTGGTTTCTGTCAAGGTCACAGGGGTGGCCGTATTGCCCTAGCTGCGTGGGCTGGCCTCCAGGCCGTGCCAGCAGACTTTTTCCCTCTGTCCGGTGAATACATACATTCTACCCTAGCATTTCGCCTTCTTTTGCCTTCAAGGGAGCCTCGGGACGCTACAGACACCACCTGTGTTGCGGCCAAACGCTTGCCTGAAGACGAAAGAGCATACACGTTAACTATACAGAGTCATTTAGGCCTGCTGCCATGGTCTTGAGACCACAGCACTTGCCACAGCTAATATATATAAGATACACTACAGTCCTTTTACAAAAGCAGAGGGTTAAGTAAGCAGCCGGTGCATGAGGTTAATATCGATATGCTTTATATGTCTCCCTTTTCAACCTTAATAACAATTAAATAATTAACCTAGAGTATCTTCAGCAAATTTATTCGATAGAGTTCGATTCTACACGTATTTTTGCAGTTCTACTTCTCAACATGCATTGCATATAAGTCGAAAATATTTAAAAAGATCTTCCATTTTACTCAAAGACTTAGTACTTTTACTCATAAATTCAAGTCGGTGAACTGACTTTGGTGTACTTTAAATTTATTTTAGCTTGCCACTTAACCTTTCGTTATCTTACTTATTTGGCGTCGTTATCAAATCTGCCGGTCCATCTGTGCGTGTTTTGTTATCATGGGGAAAAAGGGCAAGAAGAATCGCTTCAATCAAGTTCTCGATATTGATATCAGCTATTCCAGTAACAGCGTAAATACCTTCTAATTATTTTACTCCCATTTTCAACGAATCTTTGTAAGAATTATGTAATGTTTGCTTGTTTTCACACTTGTGCTCTATGTGCTTAGGAGTGTCGCTCACTGCTTTTGTGCTGAAATTACTCGTGTTTTGGGGAGGCAATTTTACGATGTGCGCTCTACTACCTCTCTAAGTTCTTTCTTAGGTTCTTGATGGTGCCGCAACAATTCCATCTGATCTCCACCTCTCAAAGGAGAAGGTGACTGAGCTTCAGCGCATCAAAGCTCAGCTCCCATCTGCACCGCAGGCTGTTCGCCTCGAAGAGGATATTGCCCGTATTCCTGACACTGGTCCCTTTCGACTTGTACTAGTTAATGTTGCCTTCTCCGCCACCCGTAGAGAAATTGAGGAGTAAGCTTTTTGGAAGAAGATTTATTATTTTTACGTGGCAGCTTATGTGCTGGTAGTGGAATCACTCCCTGTGTTCATATTTAGGTTTTTCCTTCCCATCCGCCCGCTTTATATTCGCACTGTCGAGGAAGATGGTCAATTTCGTGGTTACTGTTTTGTGGATTTTGCCTCCAAGGCAGATTTGGTTGCTGCTATGGAGAAGAATAATGCTTTCCTTCTTAACCGCCGTGTCACTATGCGTATAGCTGATCAGGTGAGTTTGGCAGATCGACAGGTCTATTCATCTATTCTTCTGCCTCATCTAATCACTGTCTTCCCATCTTTTAGAACGACACTGGCAATAGACGCGGATACAGCAACCGCGACGGTTTTAATTCTCGTCGTTCCGATTACAGGAGGTAACTCATCGCATTAATGTTTGGACTATTTGAGTGTCACTCATAAAGGATGGATGATTAGCCGTACTCTATCCTTCTCATTAAGTTTTTTAGTCCACCCACTGAGTTGTCACCTGAAGGTTTTTGTCAATCGCAACTATTAAGGTCATATGCGTTATCACAGCTGTGTGCATTTTAACCGCTTGTGAGTTAACAATGAACGGGGCTATTGGTTTTAATTTGTGGTATGACACCTATCCACCCATGCATATAATTTCTCTTCTTAGATCATTCATTTAGCTGAGCGATGTTTGAGATAGAATCTGGGTAATTTTTGATAGTCATGAAATAAAGCTTAAATTTGTTTGTCTTGTTAGTGTCGACAGCTAATTCGCCGTTAATTCTGCTACCTCTAGTAAAGATTTGACAGCTGGTGAGTGGGCGGGTAAGTTTATTATTAGGGCATGCGAGATCTGTAAAGCTGGAGACACGATCCTCATGAGGTTGTGATGGCCGCATGTAACCGGTGCAGTGTTATTGGGTGTTTTAGGTCCCCTTCACGCTGGTGAGTGGTTCACAGAATTTGAAATTCTACAAATCATGTTGCAATCGGTTTGTGTGATATTAGACCTTCGCAAGGGGTGTTTTTATCTCTTTTAGTACTGATCCATCGGCCTCCATAGCTCCAACTTTGGACTGAAACAGTCCAATGTCGGCTAGATTTTCACCCAAATAGGTTTTTTTGCCGAATAAAAACTCCTTCAGCTTGAGAGCATTCGTCGTCTGTTTTATTGTTTATTGCGATCATTTATCGTTGCGTGCGTAAAGAGTACGTTTAGCACACGTGATGTACAAGTCAGAAAGTTAGGCGTCACGTGGTTAAAGGCGATGATGAAGTTGATAATGGGACCCGTTTGATTCTACTAAACATCCGCAGCCGAGGCTTTGATGCGGCGGGTGAGGGTGGTGCCGACTCTTCAGGTTGGACTCGTCGGTCGGTGCGTCCTGCTCCCCCTCCCTTGAGCGCGACAGGACCGCTCCCAGAACGCCCCATTATCCGTCTCCAACCGCGCACGAAGCCTCTCAATGAAAATGCGGAAGACGTTGCCATGTCTGCTCGTCACACCGCTATCTTTGGCGCCGCAAAACCGGTTGATACTGCTGCAATAGAGCGGCAACTTGAGGAGGTAGGGTCGGGAAAAAAATCCCCACCCCTGTAAACGGATGAGTCATGCTCAATGCATTCCATAGCTGTGCCTACTTGTTGCTTGGACGTAGTTTATGGCATCAGCATAAAGTGGGCTTTTCACTTATTGAGAGAGCCCTTTGTATTCGTTTTGCGTTTCGTTTATACGTTTGTGCGGACATAACCGAAACAGCAGCATTTAACACGACTTTAGCATTTAGATACGACGTTTTTCTGTCGCTTAGTTAAGTAGACTTATTAGTAAGTAGCATGCGACACCGTGTCGTTTGCCTCTATTTCCATTTTATGTCTACGCGTTACTACTCACTACTCATAAGTATATAGCACTCAATATTGGCAATTATTCGAAATCCGATGTCTCGTTGTCCCAGCCCTCTGGTTTGTCATTTGCTTGTCTGTGTCCACTTTCGTCCTAAAGTAGTATGGAGATGCCCTCCAACATGCCCACTTATCCATGACCTGTTTTGAATCGAAAATGACTCCACGTTTGCTTATGCCATCAAGCAAACAGGAAGAGTAGTCTCACTTCGTTTGTACATTTCCTATCTTTTACCTAGAAAATGGCAAAGGCCTCTCTTCAAACCGAAAAGCCGCAGACGACAATAAAGGAGCCCGCTCCTCCCGCCACAGTAAGTAGGTTTGTATCCATTCACTTCCCCAAGAAAGTGAATATATGTTTGTCCTGCTTTCTTTCGTAGTTCGGTCCATTTCCTTTCTACTTTTGTTTTACCGATTATAATGTGCTCAGCCCAAATTCGTGAGTGGCATTGGCGGATTTACAAACCTTTGTACTTCTCAGGTGCAGCAGGAGGCACGAACGGAAGAAAAACCGCGACAACAGCCACCTCGTCAGAATGCCTGGTCAAAGCCGTTGGTGACGACGCGGAATTAGACACGCGCGTCTTCCACACCCTCCAGCTAGCTGCCTTAACTGTCATTCACTGGGTCGCTTCTTTCTCTCCCTGTCATAATTTTCCCCACGGCTATTTCGTCTTTTCTTTCAGCTGCTAGTTCGTCTGCCAGTATCTGCCTGTTCCCGCTGACATCAATCTCCACCTCTCTCGGGTCTATCCGTGTGTGTGTATAGAGATGCTTCTGTACTGGGAAACAGCATCCCCTTTTGATGGTGGAAAGAACTGTCGTGCTTTTTACATGGGAAGGTACGAGAAGTCTGGGAATCCAAGGCCTGCTGGTGCTCGGCGCGTGTGGCATTGTGGTAGGCGGGACGTTCAATAGATCCCGATTCCCATTGAAGGGGCATCACCGGATGCCACTGGGTTGGGGTCATTGCTTTTATAGCCATTTAGTGGAGTTGTGTGGAACACTTAAGTAGCTTCTGGTTGGAAGTAATTTTCGGGCGTCGAGCTTCTTCAATTCAAACGGTCCACAGGGCGTCTACTAAGACTTGAGAGCCCTAACCTCAAGGCGGAGAACGAACAATCCATGTCAAAGGAATCGTACTTTGGCTCGCATGAAATCTTCCGATGCATAAGGCATGGAAGTCTTAAAGTTCCCGTCGGGACGAAAGATTTTTTGCTTGCATATAGTGCCTAGTTAGTTTGCTTAAGACCTCAGCACAACCAATGGATCACGTCAATGGCCTTAGAAGTCGAATCCGTGTTAATATCAGTGGTTCTGCTTTGATGATAAGGATTATTGTGAGTCCAGAATGGATTCCGTTCGCTACACGTAGATCAACTAAAGTTGATGCGGAAGTAATACTTTGTTTGTTCTGACTGCTGATTTCATTCTTGGTCGCTTGGGTGACCATACCGCTCTAGTCGGATGGACTGGTCTCCAGGTCATATCAGCGGCCCATCCTTTCTGCTCGCTGAATATATGTTCTGCTCTAGTATTATTGTAGCATTCTGAGGCTCCCTTTAAGTCAAAAGACGGCAAAATACCAGGGGGAATACATATGTTTAATAGGCAGGAGAATGCGCCGATGGCATGACCCTGAGGCTAGCCTACTTGGCTAGGGCAATATGGCTACTTCTGTGACCCCGATTGCAGTACTTTGTTTGTTGGACCTACCGGTTTCGGTCAAGGTCACAGAGGTGGCCTCCGAGCCTTGCCAGCAGCTTATTTCCCCCTGCCCGTTGAATATGTATATATTCTGCTCCGGCACTGTGCCTTCCTTTGCCTTCGAGGGAGCCTCGAGACGCTACATTGGTGGCAGCGGAAAGCGAACCCTACTCTATAGGGTTTTTTTTATCCCGATCTCTACCGCCTGCGGCATGTTGCAGCGGTGCGAAAGAAGTGCGTGGGCTACGGATGGGCCAACAACGACGTCCACCTCCAGTATCTACCCCATCCCCGTGTTCTACAAGAAAGCCATCAACAACTGAAGCGACACTAGCCATGGGCCACCTGGAAAGTTTCGTTCCAAAGGTTACCCCTATTATACTTGCTTAAGGAGATCGGCATGCTAACACCTCCCTACGAACATACTGATGGTCGGCAGAACCACTTATTCTGGACTTTGTTCCCAAGCCAAACGAAACTCGAAGTCCAATGTACCGCCAAGAGGGATCACCGACGTTGGTGTCAAGCATCGCCTCAATCGCGTCGAATATCGACGACTGGCATGGTTAGCTCGTGGGTGCTTCTCGCGGAACTGAGTATTTTGTGATGGCTGACGCGGGAGGTGTACCAAGGGCCGCGTCGTGGACGACGCTCGAAAGAGGAGAGGGATAATGTAGTATTTTGTTTGTTGGAACTACCGGTTCTGATGAAGGTCACAGAGGTGGTCGTATTGCCCTAGTTGCGTAGGCTGGTCTCCGGGCCATATCGGCAGCTTATTTTCCTCTGCCCATTGAATATATATATATTCCACCCTAATATTCTGCCTTCTCTTGCTTTCAAGGGAGCCTAGGGACGCTACACTGGTCGAAAACCGGCAGTCCAAACAAAAATGTATTACATTTATGCCTTTTTCTGCCTTCAAGGAAGTCTCTAGACCATGCAGTAACCTCAGTTTGGATTTTGGAAACAATTTCATTATCATTAAAAATGCACATAGTAGGTGAAGGTTAAGGGACATTTAACAGCACATCAAACAGGGTTAATAAAGCACTTTAATTCCATGCAAAAGTGATCAAAGTGCTTGCAACAATAAGATAGATAAAGTTTTGCATTGAATATTGTTCAGATTTGTTTTGTTTATACTGGTGGATTTGTTGTCTCGATATGAACGTGGTATTTCAGATGTAGCGCATCGTCGGAGGCGCTTGCACTTTAGCAGAGCAGTTCGGTTTTTATTTGATACTTGCCTTTAATTACCTGAATATTATGAATGTCTCTTCATGATTTTATATAACATGGTTGTTCGTACTGGGGGACTATTAACCGTTTAATAATTGCTAAGGCTCGATACTAACCACAATATTCTGATCTATTGAACCTGTTAATATCTTATTTCTTGCAAAACAATTGCGCGATCATGTTTTTTGTAAATTATGCCTTTTAAAGATTGTTCTGTTACGTCCAAACAGTCTTTTTCCTTATGAAACATCGGTGCTTATTCGCGATTTCTCGTACAATTTAAGCAAGCTTTATCTTGAAGATGCTTGCATTGAGGATAGATTTGACGAGTAGTCGTTCTAACTGTAGAGCATTGTTCCCAGGCCTATCATGATAGGCCATCGTTTAACCGAGTCAATGATTTTGAGACGGGCTCAGAAGGAGAACTTGGAACACGTAAAGCGTGTCAACCTCTGGTATGTTTTAACAGGATTTTATTTTTTATTCAGGGGCTTACGGATATGCGATGCCTCCCTTCTTCAATATGTACCAACTCTTGAAGTCGTCTCATTGAGGTTGCTTTCGTTTCTCATTGTTTTTCTTATTTTAACGCATTTCCTCACCTCAGTTCCAATAACATTTCAAGTCTCGAAGCCTTTTCTTTCTGCGTAAACCTAAAGGAGCTTTATCTTCGCAACAATGCAATTTTTGACCTCAATGAAGTTCGCCATCTTAGCAGCTTAACCTTCCTGCACACTCTGTTCCTCCTTGGCAATCCTTGCTGCTATCCCCCAAGTAAAAGTCGATTTCTCTATTTTGTGTTATTTTCACCACCTAGACATTGAGAGGATCGGTATCTCGACGGAGCCATCTGAATATTATCGGCCTACGGTGATAAAACACATTCCATCATTGGAACGTCTTGATTTGACCTGTAAGGAGGTAGTGGTTGTTTATAAGAAATGGATTGAGTGAATTTGTTCATTTTTAAGAGTAATTTTGCGGCCAAGCCACATCGAGGTTCTTCTTGAATTGCATTTTTCTCCAAAACTATTTCCTGCCATTAGGGGAACATATTTTGCGCATCTAACTGATAAGCACGTTGCACGTAGTACCTAGTTGCGGTGGTCATAACTTTATTAGCGTTCGACGTGACGGTTCTGGTTCTTCATAACACCGTAATTGACTATCTGAATTAGTGGTTCATGAGATTTGATTAATTGAATAAATAACTACTTTTTTTCAAAAAGCTGCAGAATCTCATCCGAATAATCCTCTCGACCCAGCTTTTACATCTCCGACTACTTTTAGCAGGCTGCAGAGTATTGCTTTGATCTCATGACCCTGTGGAGTTGAAAAAGGAATCATAGCACTCCTTCCTCAAAATAAGCGCCTTTACAATGCATTACCTTTTTCCCCGAGGTAGAAGCCTTCTTTGGAACCACTTTTGCGTACCACCCTTGGAGGACAGTCCTAAATGAGCTGTTAAGTCTTTTTCAAGTACTGAAGAAGAGGGTACAGGGAATTTCGTCTCCCATCCCTTTTGCGAGAAATGAATGACAAGTTTGGTGCTTTTTTTGAAGCGGCTTTGCTAAGCCCTGTCGTTCACATCGGAAATGAGTTACCCTTGAAGGTATAATGCGACATTATGAGAGGACTAAAGGGTTCGAATTTGGTTTTGAGGGGTGTGGTTTCTGCGGCACTGCCCAATGAGCTAAAAGAGTTGATTTGTTGAGCACTTTCAAACTAACTACCAATACTGAATGGATAAGCAGAAGAATAGCTGCCAAGTAATTGAGGATAAGGCATCAAAACGACTGCTCTTCCTCTATCTTGCATTGCAGTGGTTTCGGAAGATGAGAAGATGGCAGCTAGACAATCAACCTTGGCGCCTTCTCCCACTGGCAATGCTGTAGATGATGGTGTTGAAGGGGAGATAAGGAAGGAGACTGAAAATGAGACTGATGCAGCTGGAAATGAGTCGCCATTGGACATGAATTTACAAAAGGTAGGTCTTTTTATTTTACTCATGGTATTTACAAAAGATGACTGGTAAATTATTTTTGACTTGTAACGGGGTAAAAGAGCATGAAAAGAACTTGTCTCGCGTTTAGGAAAGACTTGTCACTGGTGACAGCCCTTCTGTCGCGTTCAAGGAGATTGACTATCCAGACTCAGCTGTTCAGGAGTCGTAAGTTCCTGAAACTTCATGTACTCGTTTTCCTTTAAAAAAACAGAAACAAAGTCTTCTTTGCTTTGCTTAAGAATGTGTTTACTTTGGCTCACTTCTTCAAAGACGGAAAGCCTCTTCCATTAAAAACGCCATTGATGTTGATAAAACTTCCAAATCGTGATTTGTTGCGGTCCAAGCGAAGCGATATCAGAATTAGGCGGTAGAGGTTTGCTAGTTTGACTTCTCCCTCCCTCATTAATCGTCCCAGATATCGACGCATTGGATCGTGGCACTATTGGCATGCGTGTTGATAACAGCCCAATTAGCTACCCTCCAGGCGGTTTAGTGCCTCAACAACGATCGTTCACGTATGAATTATGCAAGCCAAAAAACATGGATAGATCTCGTGTCTCAAAACTTGGCAACCTCCCCACTCTCCTGGCGAAGCCTGTCATAACTCCATCGCATAGGTTCATCATTTCTGACTCCATTCGTCGGTGATGATGATGCGACCCTCCTGGCAGAGACCAAAAGTCCTTGACTGCCAGTGAGTAATATGCTCCAAGGATCATCCTCTCCCTTCTCTAAGAAGAGGATATGATCTTTCCGCCTCGTAGATTTTGACACGCCTATTGAGTATGCTCCGCTCCCTTCATAGGCCATGGTGGTCACACAGTTCTACTTAATTAAATAAGTAGGCTAAGCAAATCCTGTTCTCTTAGGGGCGAGTCTTCGGATCTTCCGAGCTCCAGTGAAGCTGTGGAGTCCATTCGCCAGACAATTTCACACCTCTCGTTGGTAAATAAGCAGGTGAGTCACATTTGATTCCTTAGATAAAGTGTAAGTACGGAACGCATCTGCTATATTTTGCATCAAATATTATTTTTCTTTCTCTTTAACTCCATTCCCTCGTGTTATTAAATAAGCTCAAAGGAAAACAGAACTTCTTTTCATAATACTAGACTCCTACTTGAATGAAATGGAAGCCTGATTGAGTCTATTTCTTCGGACCTCTTCTTTTGTCAAAAAGTTAACCGGCTGGAGGATATAAAATTTGTTTATTTCAGCGGCCATCATTCAGGACATCAGGCGTCGCGGGAAAGAGTAAATATTTGTGGGTGTGCTCAATTGTTGCTTGGCAAGGGAAAAGTAAATAGATATTTTTTCACTAACAAATCGATCTGCTGTAGTTTTTTTTGAGTCGGTAAGATGAGCAGGTAGCGCTTGGCGGAATCCCATACACAAGAAATTAGGGGACAGAATTATGAGTTTCTCCACGCGGGCATTAAATGTCACTCCGAGCAAGGCGCCTACCCCGGCCTGTTTAATCTGCCCCTCAGCCCGATGGATGGGCTGATAAATCGGCTCATTTAGCTCATGGTCCATTGCCCGCCTCGCAGCTACTCCGCCATCCCCCTTCCCTCCCACCTCCCCCTAACAAACTTTACAAAAAACGCGTTTCTGAAGTGATCAGGCGAATCAGAACGTCATGTGACGGTTAATGACACCAATTGGGGTGTGTTTACGCACTAGTCCTTCCCTCTCTGGCGGGCGGGCGGATGGTGAGTGGAATTTTGTTTCCGCCTGGAGGAGGGAATATGCGCATCCACGATACCCTCAATCAATGCAACGCATCCACTGGAGCCACTTACTTAATGCGGTGCTGGATCGACGGAGTTGCTTTGTGTAGCCCTACGAAGCTACTTAAATCGCCAAAACTTTTCCGACTGTTTTGTATAAAAGTTCGAATTTCACTTATTCGAAAATTTCGAATTAAACTGGGATTAAAATTGAAAGAGAGGAATGAACATAAATTACAATTACTGCGAACCGGCCATTCACAACAGTCGAACATAAACAGCTCTGCTTTGAAGTGGCAATTAAATGCACAAAAACAGATGAAAAAGGAAGTGTAAAACCAGGTCATCAAAATCGTGAGATGCCTTCGTTTTTAATATTTAGGCGTTGACGGAAATTCTTCATCTTTTGCCACGGCTGAATGACGATGCCCTCGCCCTCCTGGCCAATGAGGTTGCGAATAGGCGACGCCACCACGGGGAAAGGCTGTCACCCACCTCATCGGCTCGTGTCACTTCGCCTTAATCCTGTTCTTCTCTTCCCCCTTCTCCTCCTCCTTTTTTTATTGCAGTCCTTTGTTGTTTTGACTGGATTTCGTTGCTTGAGTAGTTGTCTTGATTTAAATGCAAATGAAAAAGTGCGTTTTATTTGGGGAAGGGGGAGGCGGGGTCGAGGATAAATTAGTGGATTCCTTGACAAAAAAATTGCAACACTCTCACGACAGGAATTACAGGCATGAGGAGGCGGGAATAAGCTCCCCAACTCTCGGAAGTCAGTGAGTTCCGCCAGTAGTACTACTTGTTTTTTCTTTTGTTCCTCGTGGTGAGAGTCGGTGGAGGTTGGTAGCGCTACTTTTTTCACCATCGTCTTGTGGAGTGCAAGATTGTGGTAATTCTAAAGTGAGGGAGGTCTCTTTAGACTCATTCATCCCTAGCAGAGGTTCCTCCCTTGGGACTTGGTTCGGTAGCTGAGCTGCTCAAGTTCGGTGTCATCCTGGCAGCCACCGCCAAACAGAGTAAAAAGTGGAAAAGGGAACAGTCAGTGCGGTCAAATTGAACGGGTTCGGATCCTCCACATGCAATTACATTTTACAACTGTGGCAACACTGTTTGGGTGCTAAATAACAACACTCCACTTTTGCTTAGCTCAAGGGTGACTCACTTCTTTGCTGGTGAGCGGAACACTCTCCCATGTTCCCATTTCTCATCACTCTATCTTATGATCTGGCATAAACTCAGAATGCTCAAATAGGAGCTGTTTACTTTAGGTTTTTTTCTGTCATTTACCTTTCTCCAGCCACATGAGCTATCTCACTCGCCTTCTCGGTTGTCATTAATCCTACAGGATACCCGCAACCGTCCAAGCAATCGCTGTTGCTTCATTAGCCTCAAGATTTGCACAATTTATAGAAACAGAAATTGTGTACTCCGAACCCTCGCCACTTGCTTGGAAGAAAAGCTTCTCATCACCAGAAAAAAAAGGGAAAAAAGACGTCAAGAATCACCTACCACAAACGCCTTTGCAGCAGCATTTGAAATAGGTGATGAGACAACTGACTTAACGGGAAATAATTAGGAAAGGCGTAAAAGCTGCTAAGCAGTAGTAATAAGTGACAGCATGTTTCAAGAGCTGTCACACTGTCATTCAAGAAAGGGAGCATTAGTTACCTCAAAATTCTCCTCAACTTCTGAATGAATTCACGACCTCATCTTTGTGCTCGGCGGACTGTGGAGGAGATTGGCAAATCATAGTCTTCATCCTGAAGGTTAGCTAGGCCCATAATTGGATACACTTCGAAGGTGTGTGCGAGGAAATCGTTCTCTACCTCTGACAACACTTGGGACTAGCCAATCGGAATGAGGGAAGTTCCTCATTTCTATTGGATTTCATGCACGAGACCTGCTTCGCGTTACCGCAGAACTGATCTGTGAAAAGGGTGGCTGGTGAAACACTACTTCGTCGTCCATGCTTTTCCATCATCGTCATCTTTCCCCGGGCGTTAGACAAACGCATAATCACGCGCGAGGTGACAGAGATGAAAAATATAAACCAAGTGTAGATGGAGGCATGTAAAGCACAAATCCGCCCAAGTGACAAAAGGTGAAATTTGCACCAATTTGGTGTGTTGTGTCTGAAAGGGCAATGTAATGTCGAACTGATTTTGCGTGTCATCTGAGAGTGAGCTAGACGACACAACACAAGCGTACGTGACGCGCATTTGGCTGGTGAAACTTGAAAGTAGTTTCACTCTTGTCCATGCATGGTTAAGTGGTTGACCTTGACCTTATTCCGACCGTTGATTGATTTAAAGTGGCCTCTAACCCGTATCGGCCAATCAGGAGGCGGGATGCGTCGATTCACGAGTGAGTCATCACCAGATCGCTTCTGAGGGTGACGTTCTGCTACAACTCCACCCCCACTGAATGACATTTAACAGGCAGTGACGAGTAGCTATTCGAGAAATCAGGAGACCAAGACTCCAGCACAGAGGCCTAGGCATATCGATGAGTAGGCTAGAGGTGAGACGCATGCGTACGTGACTGCTGCGACGATGGAGCGGTCATCATTCTTGCGGATTTATGATGAATTGATTGACCCCAACCCCTCACGGCTTCCCAATGCGTTTGACTGGCCAATCAGAGGACCCGAGTGAGAGCGCGAGCTCCAAGACGTCATAAGAAGGCGGGAATTACCTGTGAATTGGGATGGGAACATCCGGTGAGCTTGTAGACACACAGTAGAAGATGAGATTTTAGAGAAATTTAAAGGACTTTTTTGCCTCCTGATTTGGGCATGCCAAAAAAACAAAAGCATTTGACAAGTTCCCACGAATCAGAGCGAGTGATTGTAGGGCGTTACCCAAAGTTGCGCTGCGATTTTTCTGCCACCTCAGACGCCGAAAGGCAAATGCCGTTCGGACTACGTTTGATGAGCGGATATAGCCTTTCATCTTTGATAGCAGCTTGAACGTAAGAGATAAGCACCCCGAAGAACAGCTACGGCTCCAATTTGAAGGTATTGCTGCGCCGATCATTTAATCCTCCACAAAGTAGTGTCCAGGATAATGACAAGGGCCTCTAATGTCGCATTCAGTTCTTCGATTCTGTTGCATGCCTTCCAACATCGCTGTGTGCACGAGAAAATCGCCTCCCTGCCCCCAACAACACCTTGAAAACCATCCATTCAGCAGTCAATTTGTTGTCTTCACTCCATCTAGATATTGCACACAACAGAGTATAACATTGTTTTATACAAAATGGGGAAATGAAAAGTAAAAGGTCAAAGCAACAAATAAAAGAGGCTGAGAAGGGAAGACGAATGAGGTGACACATTAATTTCGGTGGGGACAAGCGGTGTGAGGGATCTTTGAATCGGGCAGATCTCGCTTCTTCTTCCTCTTCTTCACATCCAACGCCCCCTCACATGGTGTCACGACAATACCCGGTTTGTCTTGTTCGGGTGGATGCAATTCATGCGCCTTGCCTAAAAAAGTTAAACAGCAAAGGAAGGAAAGGAAGTGCCACAGCCAAGGAAGAAATGCCACATCATCCCTGTCATGAGGAATGTTAGTTTACGCGCGCACTGATCGGTATCTCTATGCCACATCGCCAAGTACAATGAGCATTGACAACCTTTATAATGATTAAAAAATCAATTGAGAGCCGCGAGTCAAGGAGTTACCAACCTTAAGGGTCAGACTATCGATAAGTTTCCTTTGGCCAATCGAAAAGAAGGAGAAAATGTGGAACACAGCCCAGGTGAAGTGGATTTGATTAGGGTTATTTGACATAAAATGGGCAGTGAATGGAAAAGGCAAGTCTGCCCCCAAACCCGATATTGGCTATGCGTGCCCCCTGCTAGAGGAGAGGGAATTGCTTGGTTAGGCAAATGTCCAAACTCGGGGCAGATGAGTAGGACTTGTCCGATTTTCTTTGTGAAAAGGTACCGTGTGCCAACGTGAGTTCAGCGATGAGATTTTAACAAGAAATAACCGAAAATTTGACACGCTATCAATTGTCACACATTAAAAATGTATTCTAAGTGTATAACCGACTGGCGGGTCTTCCCATTTAGCTAAAAGGTGTAAAAATAGACCATAAAGTCTGTACTTCTTAAGAGAAGATCGCCGTTCACACCCCCATACTGAAAACCGCATGCTTAGAGAGCAGGAGCAACACACTTCCAGCGCTTCAGAAGTCGCCTTCGCTTACTTAGCCAACTAGAAGGCAGAGCAGAGAACGACAATTTTGCCTCACTGAAAGACAATTGGGAGGTGGAGGAATAAGGGAAACCAATGGACTTTCCACATCTCGCGAAATGAAAAAAACCGAGTAAGGAAAGCCAAATTTGAGCCGATTGGTCGGTCGGTTTAGCAATAAAAAGGAGATAGGAAGGATTAATAACAAGACACTTCCTTTTCTGCGCTGCAGAGGCAGGGCAAAACACCTGCTGCTCCAGATTGAATCACTTTGCTGGGGGAGGAAAAAGCCAGTATTTTACCCATCCGCATCCTCAGACTAGTTTGTTTCAACCGACACATTCTTGGAAACAAGTGGAGGATTTTTAGAGAACAGCCAAAAAAAAGGCACAAAGCGAGCTATTCATAAATAAAAAGACAAAAGTAGGGGCCGAATTTAAAAGAAGGAAGCATCTACTTGCCACGGTGATGGCTTGAAGCACAATTCTTCAACCGGAGGAAAAAAGTTAAGGAAAATGAAAGAGCGGCTGTCAAGGTAATCGCTTAAATTATCGACTAATTTGTCGCTTTCAACTTTGATTGACAAAATTAACAAGGTTATTGAGCCAATTGACTAATTCTCTATCCATTACAACCGGAATATTACTTAAATAGGAACCATTATTCACGAGCAAGAAATTTGGAATCAGTACACAAAAAATGCAGATCCACGAGTGCCACATGTTGGGGCTATGAGGGTAGATGGAAAGTTGATATTTCGTTTACGCCTCAAGAAGAAACAAAGAGAGTCATCACTCGTAGCCCCAAATTAAAAGCCAATGTCACATACATGTGACATGCGCTCTCGATCTGGGGAAGAATAACCCACCTAAACTTAATTACATCCTTTTTAGGCTACGGAGGTCAATTTTTCGGAGGGACTCCGGTAAAAAAGCGATATCTCTAGGCAAACTATCCATTTGTAACACACGGGGTGAATAATGGAGAAAGGGCAAAAAAAGTAAAGGAGACTAAATCGGCGCATAACGGACAAGTCACGCTGCTAAATTTGCGATCACAAGAAAAATCCCTGGGGCGAGCCCGCAAGTCCGAAGTGGACGCAAGTGGGAAATAATAACCGCTTTTTGGAGAAAAAAAGTCACATAGCAAAAGGTAGGCGTTAAACCTCACCTCTCACTGCAGTTAGGCCATAAAAGAACAATTGACGATTTACCTGTAACATTGCAAGAAAGTCAAACCTAAGCACCTTCAAAATTATTTAAAACGATATTTCCAAATCTGGACAAAAGGATGAGAAAAATAAAACACTCCACAGAAGAGAGTATACTCAGAACAGTTAACTTTAGGCAAAGAAAAGGAAAAGCTTAGGAAGAAAGCGAGGGAAAGCGACTCGCTAGAAAAGCTAAAGGCACTTCCGACTGCTGCCCTTGAACACACTTTAATTAACCAGAACACTTGAAAACCACCGAAGAATTATAAACGCGTGAGACATAAAATCAGAAGAACCAAGAACAATGGCCACCTGTCTTGACGCAAAAATGAGCCAAGCGATTGCCCAAACCAGACATCATGAGCCTTTCGAGCAGACTTTCTTATACTAGTAGATCGAGCAGGCAAGTCGAAATGGAAAAAGTCGAGATCCATCGAGAGCCTGAGATTTAGGTTCACTCAGGGAAGGTAGCAGCCAAACAAAAGTCCAGTAGCTTACCAGGTTCAAGTGCAGCAAGAGCATGAAGAAGGTCATAATTAATGAGAGGTTCTGCTTCCACTTTGGGTTCCCAACCCACAGGCGGAGATGCCGGAGGCGAGAGAAGAAATAGATGCTCAGGTTTCGGTAATGCCAAATGCTCGAAAGTGTCCATATCGTCAAGTACTTCATCAGCACCACCATCATCCCCATCTTCATCAGTTAGACGTTCGTCATCAAAAGAGGCGCTTTTCACGGTTGGACGGGCTTGCCGACGCTGACGTTTGCGACATTCTTCATTGTCGTCTGCAAAGTAGCAACGAATTCCCACGTCTTCGGATTCTGTGGACGACTCATGTTCGTTTGCATTGGAGGTACCAACAGTAGCTGTTTGAAGGCGCCAGCCCTGAGTTTCGAATCGAGCCATGACAGCGGCTTCAGCAGTAGACATTGTCACCTTGGAGCAAAGAAATAAGTCAAAAGAACAGCACAAATAACCCTAACAGATACTACGGGGTAGAAAAGACGACAATGCTCACAATGACGCGATGGAAGCTGGGAAGATAGATGAATTCACAAGTATTGTCGTAGGTACGAAAAACCTGCTCAAAAATGCTCTAGAGCCAATGAGGTAAGACACAAATAGGCTCACTTTGGCTTCAATGTCGGTAAATACATCAATAGGAACTTTGGTGACAATAAGACGACATGAAGTATGCTTAGCGGATTTCAAAGAATCAATTGACTCTTCCATAGTGGGTAACTAAAAACTGATCATCAACTGCCTACTTAAAAAAATACTAAAATGCGAGATACGAACACAAATGCAAAATTGTTGGGTCATCACCGAGTCGGTAAAACAATTTTTGCTAATTTGCCAAAATATTTGTTTATGCGCTTATTAAACCTAAATTTACGCAATTTTTTTAAAAAATGCACTTGTAAGCGAAATGTTGAAGGGAAAACTATTTGGCCATAGTTTGGATTTCGTAGCTCCCGGAACAAAAACATCTCGCGCTGCACGCGAGGATAAGTTCAAATTTATTTCGGACTAATGGTTCTTATTGAGTGGCAACTTTCAAATTGGTTATATGGAATGTGACATCCTCCTTGCCTTCTACTTCGTTACCTGAGACCCCTTAGTAATCCTCCGCGCACACCCCGACCAATGTACCCCGATGGCCCAAGTGCAAGAACCCACCACCGCAACGAACGCACCAACCGCAAGTCACACGGATCACTGCACGCACGTATATTTACATATGCTACCAAGGCTACTCGAAAACATCGTCAGTTTCATCCACTTCGTGGAGAACTGTCCGCAAACTCTTCCGCCTCCTGCTCTTCTTCTTCGCCTCGGTTCTCTCCATGTACTTAGTTCCCTTGCTCATCTTCAACGCCTGACGAATCTTTAAAGAAAGGAAAGTTATTCCACACATAAAAGAAGATCTAGTCGATTGCGAAGCACAAGTGAAACCCACCTTATTTGGGGAGATATACTTCGGATTTTCCCAAATAACTGCACCTCTGAAGCTTCCTAAGAAGATCTTCATTGGAAAAAGTGAGAAACGCGGTCCTAAGATACAAAAAATTTCGACGGTAAATAGCAATGACAGACTCGAATGTAGTAAACGGCAAAAAGTACCGTACCTATCTCCGAGAGAGCCCCACTTTCCTCGATAATTTGATAAACACGGAACCAAATTCGTCCAGCAAAGTAGATGATCGAGATAACCTTATCCGTATAAGGCTGCATTTTGGGGTGGAAGTTAGGTGTTCCAAAGGACTGAATAAAAACCTCCTTCAGAAGTTGCAGATGTGGCATCATGGGATCATCAAAACTGGTATTGAAAGAGAGAATCGGACGGCTATATCGAAGAGCATTACCAGTCATTTTGAGCTCCGCGGTAGTACTCATGTTCTCCACCAAGAACTTTGCTGATGGTCCGTTTGGAACACAGCTTACCCACATGTATAAATCGTGCTTCTTTCGACCTTCAAAAAACACTACCTGAACAAGTTATATAAGAGGAGGGTTTAGGGTTTAAGAATGAGCTTATTGGGTAATATTCTTGACAAGCACATCATATACCTTCGTTGCATTTCGGATTGCTGCGATTTCATTGATCAGCGGAATATCTTTCTTAGTGTCCAGTTTCGTATCCGACTTGGAATGAGGCATCATGTTGATGAGGTCCTTCATGAGATGGCGACCCAGGGCGGAGACTCCCCGAGAGCACATAAACAACGCTCGTTCACGATTCTTCCATTGGACCCTTCTAGCAGGTTTGGCGTCAGAGACCCGTTTAGAAGGCAGTAATTTGGCTACACAAAGTGGTGTAAGCTTCCCAACCTCATAACGTACGTCGTTTTGATTGCTGCAATTTTTGAGTTTTCGAAATGCTTTCGGTAGCTAAAGAAGATTACCTACTCACGGGCACGAGCATACCTGCACGCTTAGGCATGTTGGCTACTAACCAATGAACGGCATAAGTCTCTAGGTCAAGCTCTAGCAATGAATCGACCATATCAAATGTAAAAAGTCATCTTTATTGACCGTCTACTTAAGGCGATTGTTTCACCAGAGGCGAATTTTTAAATCAAAATATTTTAAGGTGCCTTGTAGCGTTTGATTTTATTTATACATCAATGAAAAACTTCAACGAATTTTAATTTATTGTAAAATTTCTTGCAGCTCCTAAAATCTTCTTCGTGGTCTTAATCGCCTTGACCAGTATGATATTGCAAAATACTACTGATCCGTAGGTTAGTTTTTGAGCTATTTGTATGGCTTGGGGCCATGTCATAAAGAGGAACTAAAACCTACACGAACTGAATCGCCTACGCACTGAATCACGTACTTGGGTGAACTCTCACATCAAGTACTAACTTTTGTGCTCTTTGTTGTTAATCTCCTGCAGCGATCATCTTAACATAGCTCTTATCTTAAAGACGCAAATAACCCTTCAAAAGCGCCCACCAAATCTTCTGACACGTGTGAAAGCATTTAACACCGTGCCCAAGGTATCCAGGTAAATTCCGAGCCTTTGTTATTACTACCCGATTGAGAATCGTGTTAAAGAAATTGAGATACAATCCTTTGCACAAAGTCCTGCGCCCAGAGCATCTACGTGCCAAACGCCCATTACTCCAGGAAACGCAGTACTGGAAAAGCTGCTGGAGTCTTGACGTACCCACTTCCCTGTGACAGATGATCCCACCCTCTGGATCGGACTCGTTGCCACTACCGCCATCCCGACTCCCGTCATGACTAAAGTGACATGAGAAAACTCCGACACTCGAATTACTCACAGTTGCCATTACAAGCAAATCATCACCTTGAGGCCCAGCACAAAAGTGAAAGCACGAATCTCGACAATAAGACAATCTCCAAATAATCTCATAAATCGGATCAGATGTGCTGAAAGACAGGCAGACAGACAACTCAACGGTCGAAAAAGAGGCCAAGAAGCAGTAAGATATCAGACAAAGAAAACCACAAAGAAGACGAAGAAGAGAAGGAGAACGCCAAACACTTTGAACATAAGCCAACGATTGGACGAAACGGAGCGTAGGTAACGGAGCAACTCTGCATGCCCCGATTCCACTGCAGCCGCCGATTCTTCCACGTTCGCATCGATGCGTTCCACCCTCTCCTCCTGTTCGTGTACCTACAAGGTGGAAATAGGGTGTTTACCATCTCCTTAGAAAAAATGAATTTAAGGAGACAGACACTTACCATTGTTGCGAGTTGCTGGAAGATCTCTCCCAACTCCACTATGGTGTGTTCAATGGTACGAACGGTATCGTGGCGTGCTGCCAGATAGGCGTCAGTCTGATCGCGATAGAGTGTCATCTGTTGCTGCTGACTGGGATCTGCCAAAAGGGAACTGCTGTTGTCACCAACTCCACTGGCTTTGCGGGCTCTTTGCTCATCCTGCAAAGAAAAAAATGACCGATTCAGTTCATAGCGCTCCCGACGCAGTCAAACCAAGTGAAAATCCGTAGAGAGTAGCTGGTCTCTGACGAGATATTCACGAGATTAGAAAAGTTATTTGTGAGCGTCCACCTCTTGTTGTTTAACTAACGCTACAGGGCAAACAAAACCTGGAATCAGATCCACGAAGGATCCGTCGAGGTGGTGTGACTAGCTAGCCGGATGATGGTTTCAATAGGGAGTTTTATTATTAGTACTGAAAGTGAGCCTTACTTGTGCTACAAAGGAAACCAACTGATCGAACGAATTGATTAGAGCAGATCTTGCATGGTCCCTTCAAGCCTCTTGTCCCTATCACATAACCCACACAATTCAGAGGAGTGGACACTCATGAACAAGTTGCCCGTAGCGTCCCCCGATTCGAATGACTCTTGGAACGTCGTTCAGGAAGCGCTCAACAAACATGTTGGCAATGCAAAGGAGATAATGAAACACGCGACCCAAGTACATAGGCAAGGAAAACACGCCCACAATAACTTCGACAAACACACTACTGCCCCCGATCAGATTGAAAGTTCATGCACATCATGTGAACTGTGTAATCAACCAAACGGAGCAATAAGTCAGGGACTAATCCCACCAACATCTATAGGTGAAAAAAAGAGTGAGTAAAAGTGGCAAGAAATAAAGCTACTTTGATTTGTGGAGTACCAACTACGTGAGATAAATTAAGTCATGTGAGGTGCAACTGCAAAGCCAAAAAAAGTAAAAAGGAATCCACCTAATGGGCAAAGGTAACACAGTAAAGAAGATAAAAAGAAAAAAAGACACGCCCTATTGGAAGTTAAGTGGAAGCCAAGTGTCTTGGCTAATTGGCGGAGAGAGGTGAGGTGGGGTTTGATCTAACTGACATCAAATGCAAACGTAAACTATCCACCCCCGAAGGAGAAGCCTCCTTGCGCTCTGTCGAGTGCAGGTGTTTGGAGATGAGGCATGATTATGCGCGCATAGATTTGAATTAAACCTAGAAATCGCTTGAGAAAAGCAATCTAATTGGGAAAGGAACAATGTATCAACTATTTAGGCGGGAAAGGGAACCATAAGGCAAAAGCGTATGTAGATCCAAATCAAATCTATTTTATCATCGTTAATTTAGGGGCAAAATGTAGGAACCCTTGCTAATTTTGCATTGTTCTTGACTTCGGTCGAGTGGAAACGATTCTAAGGAGGAAGGTAGGGGGAAAGCACAGTTTGCTTTCGTCCAACAGATCAAGGCTACCACCAGTGAAAATCGTACACTTTTGAATACCTTTGCATGAAGATGATAGGGATGACCGATGGGTATATTGTCGAGAAAGATGTTCATTGGGAGTGTTACATTTTTCAGCCAGGCCCCGCCTCTGCATGGGGAGGCTACATGGTGGTGAGGCAGATGACCCCTGGCTATCTTAACAGGAGCGTCTCGAACTACTAAGCGCAGAGCATTGCAAGTAGGGCCACCAACAGGCATCCCCACGATACCAAAGACTTCTCGTTGTCTGCTTGTAACAGAAGAATGAAAAGGAGGACGTATTTGAGGGTTTTCAAAACTGTACAACGAGTAAGGAAGGTCAAAATTGTAGAAGGATGCCCTAACGCAACATCGAAGCCCGAATATCATTTTAAAGTGCAGGGTAGATTTAAATCAGCACTAGGGGGGACAAGCCCATATTAACAAAAAAAGGTTTCGTATGCACATTGTACAATATAGGAGTGGATGGATGATGGCTTTTACGGCAATTGTACCGCCCAGCTATCCGTAGTCATACAGAATAAGGATCACTGCGGTCAAAGAGCAGTTGAGAGAGCTGACATGAACAAAGAAAGCAAATGAAGACCTTTGACACCTTGATCCAACGATAGGGCAACACTGTCAAATTTCTTTCATAAGTTATTAATACACACCGGTGCTAGACAGATTACGACCTACACGATGAACATGTTAACCCAAAAGCAATAGAGCCAACGGAGCGACAACATTTCAACCTCCTACAACAATTGACTTGGAGAGGAATACTACCAGTATCTAGAACTCATTAACACTTGCATAATAGCGAAAAGTAGCGAAGTAAAGGGGGACGCAGAGCACTGTCAAGAACTAGTAGGCGCATGGTTGAGAGAAAATTATAAAGCGATTCCTTTATTAATCTACACCTCCAGGAGGTTAGATGAATTTTTGGCAAAACCAGAGAATTAGAGTTTACAATTTGGGGCGTCGTTTGGAGAACTAGCAACGAGCATATCCACAATGGCAAGAGGCACAGACTAGTGAGAAACGAACGAATGCATCCACCAAAAAATATTGGAGACAGTGAAAGATCTAAACTCAAAAAGAATTTACTAGCACCGCTTTTGAAAACTAATGCTCACGACTGAACAAGATAAATTTTAACAACAGAATCAAAACAGTGAAAGCTGTATACCACCTACTTGCAAGAGAATCGACGGGGTCACAGCAGCAGTAGGTATGGAAGAAACGGACAAGGGTGACGAAGAATCCACTGCCTCCGAATCGAACCCCTGATTAACCACTCCACCCATTGTTTGTAACCCCTGATGCTGTGCTGAAAAGGCACTTTTCCGCATCGTCTGATCTCTCAGCGTCTTTGATCGCTGTTCTAGCACGCGTTTAAATCGCTCTGACATTCCTGCTAGTCGCGACTGAAGGTTCATGAGCACCGAAGTGGCATGTCTGGCTGACTGCTGTTGAGGAGAAGTGATGGTAGACTTTGAGAGAGCACTTAAGTCAGCAATACGGTGGTTCAGATTCGCGATATCCTCCCGAATCAGCAAAGTGAGGTGTTGCACCTCAGCGGAGTGATCATCGAAGAGAGTGCGTTGACGAGCAAGAGTGGAGAGACTCTCGAGGCGACTGCAGGTCACTGCCAGATCGGAGCTAATCAGTGCGGCCATGCGGGCGAATTGAGAGGACTTGGACGTGACACTGCTAGTGGCGATGCCATTGGGGGTTCGACGCTGAGGGACCTTCGATGGGACGGAGTCACCAGTCCGCACATGACCATTAGAGGTGACAGCACGAAGGGTATTGACGAGCTGGAGAAAATCGGCGGTGCGGTCAGCTCCAAAATTCATTATAAAATGCTAGAGCCAAATAAATTAGAGTTGAAAGAATGAGACGAAAACAGACGTAGCACAAAGCAAGGCCATTGTTTTTAGCGATCTAGAATTCGATTAAGAGGACTACAATCAGGAGTAGCATATGATTCGGGAAACAAAACAAGATTTAATTATAATATCACTAGGGAAGGTATAGGACACGTAGACAGACGTGCTGGAGTTGGAAGCACCAAGTAAAGGGTCTGTGAAAGTAAAGGGCACAAACCCATAGACAAATTAATGAATGAAAGAAAAAGTACAGATGTAGTACAGTTAACCTTCGAGTAAAGCAATATAAAAATTATGAGCGAAGTGACAAACCAATAGACAGCGCCAGAGTAGAGAGTTTTAAATAAAGCGCATTAGAAACTAATGTAACACAATGATCTTGTCGCAAGTATTGCTACTGAATTTTAAATACAATAGTGAGTAGCTTATTTGCATTAAAAGAGAATTATTGTCGAACATGCAAAATACTCATACCACTCATGGCTCATATTTACACGCACGACAAATAATAAAAGCAAAGTAGCAATAATCCCGTTTATCTGTTCGCTAGATGGTATGCTAATAAAGTGGTTCGTAAACCCTATTACCCGTATAACTGCTGCATGGCTAAAAACCCTTTTGGGCTGAATTAATTGTAAATAGTTATTCAGTACTGCAATCACATTTTTACTACATCCTGAAATTTGCTTTCTATGTAAGTACAGCTTAGTCTTTGCAAGCCTGTACATTACTTTTCGGCTTAGTAAATCATGATGTCTTTTTGTGCGATCTGGACGCTAGTTCGTTTATATTATTTTTACTTTACATTTATTTGATCATTTATATAAGCATGAGGGATGCCCACTTAATCGAACTCCTTCGTTCACTTTTAGTCTCTTGTGATGGGCGGCTTGGCTCGTTCGCCTGTTGTTACATTGGCGAAAGGTTTGTCATGCGATGTCTCTTTTCTAAAACTGCTTACAAAGATAGGCGGATTTTTCATTCCTTTTTAGCAAATCATCTCCTTCCAGAAATTGCTCACATCCTTCTATCCGGTGGCGTGGTCGCTGTGCCCACAGACACACTTTACGGTCTTGCATGTTGCAGCCTTTCTACGCGTGGTATAGACCGCATCTACCAAATCAAAGGTCGTGATGGCGCCAAGCCCATGGCAATTTGTCTTGATAAGGTATTGCTCTACTTCACATATCATCATCTGTAATCACCAAGGCAACCAGCCTGCCTCAGTGGAGCAACACTGAAGGTATTGAAAGCAAACTCCTGTCATCTCTTCTCCCCGGCCCAGTTACTGTTCTACTTCCAAGATTGGCAGATGATCCTTTAAACCCTTTGCTCAATCCTTGTGTCATGGAGATCGGTATTAGGGTGCCAGATAGTTCTTTTGTCTGTCGCTTGTCTGAAGCCTTGGCAAAGGTTCTTTGTACTATGGGAGTGACTACTGAGGATCTCCATATAAAAACTCAGTGCTTCTCTGCGTCTGCTATCCCTCTTGTTCTCACCTCGGCTAACCCAAGTGGTCAGAAATCCACTCTCTCTCCCGATGTAAGTGTTGTCTTCCCGATACATTCTTCTTGCCTTTTATTTAGATTGTAAGAACTTTTTTCCAGTCTAGGAATAGCAGATTCTATAATATGTGCTCCCCCATTCCATTCAGTACACATAAATTGCTTAAATTTTCTTGCTCCTTTCACGTGTCGATTTTTCCTTTGGTTTGAAGGAGTTTTCTGATCTATGGCCCCAGCTGGACCTTGTGGTAGATGGTGGCCGAATCGGCGGTGATAGTGGTGACGACGAATCGCAGATTTCTCGTGCCGGTTCCACAGTTGTTGATCTGTCTCCTGCGGTTAGGTCGCAAGGTCAGAGGTTGCACTACCGCATCCTTCGAGATGGCAGGTATGCTACTTTTACTGTGTCATTTCTGGACCTTCACTTCATTTGGCCATAACTAGTTCCCTGGTGCTGTTTCTTCCTTTAGGTATTCACTTCTTCTGTATTTACACAGTAGCGTTGTTTGGGTCTAGGCGTGGCTGAAAACCACACTGATCTTACAGCTCAACCTTCAGGTGCTTGAATGTTCGTTTGGTGGCTTTCTAGCACTTTGGCTGCTAGATTTTCGGCAGCCGATTTCTGATTGGTGATCTGCTTATTCGATCAAGTACATCGCGCCTCCAATCCCTAACTATTATCACAGACAGGTAGAGAACAGTACCAATCGCAAGCATTATAAAATTGATTTTAACATAAACGAGGGGAAATTGGGGGTTAGAACAAATATCTTGACTGTAGCATTTATGTGACACTGAAAGCAGAGGCCTGAATTGTAGACCTATTAAAGAAAATAACCTGCAATGACCTCCCAGTTGAGCTGTTTAATGCCTTTGAAATGATTTATTCACGTTGGGAGGTCAAAGTAGCATTTCTGACGCCTAAAAATTCATTGCTGTCTTCTTAATTTCATCGTTTTCTAATTTCAGTGCCTTGAGTCGAACCGAAGAGATACTGCACCGATTCGGGTTCACCAGGGAGTGTTAGCCTTGAACCAGTTCCAATTTTACACAGGCGAACTTCTGGCTACCAAACTTTTTCCTTTATAAAATTCATGTCCTTTCCCTCAACTCTACTTTGATGGTCTCAGGCAAATGGGGCGCTTTTACTTGTTCATTAAGATAAGACTTGTAATTTAAGGGTAGTAATTATCTAAACTGGTTATGTATTGCTGAAGTGAATTGAAAATCGTCTTCTGGATGGTTTTTTTAGAAGATTGACGCGCTGGTTGGAGGTATGGCGGGTATCTGTGCCTTGCCGGACCTGGTGAATGATCAACTACTTAAGCAATATCAGTAGGAGCAAAAGACACTTCGGAAGGAAAGTCATGAATGCTTTGATCCGGTCGGTCATTAAATTGCGGAATCTAAATAAAATACCATCTCGTGTGAGACAAGGGTGTGAAGGTATATTCGAGGCCAGGAAGTTGACTCGCTTTAGATCCTTGGTGTCTATTTATGGGCGTAAGTACTTTGCAGCAAAGAATTCGAAGACACTTGGTTTATGAGCTGGAGCAGCACTGTGTTTCCACTTTGCCTCACTTTGGAAAAGAAGTCGAAAAAGCACTAGCCCGAGAGTCAAATTTTTATTTATTTGCAATGGGATTCAAGATATGTTTGACCTAATCCTATTCTCTCTAATACTTGCGTGAAGGTCGTTTACCTATCAATTTGCATTCTCCTTTCAACTTTCCTCCGTTTGAGGAAACACCATGCCTTCTTTACCAAGTATCCGCATTCGCTGCAGTGCTGTGAACATATTGTTAACTTTGTTCATCCACTCTGAATGGATTAGAGCGTTAAATGAAATGTTACAGGGGTTTGACACCAACGCCATTTTCTAGACCCTTCGCTTCACAAGTTTAGCCATTCGAAGCCGAGGTCCTTCTTCCACCACTAATCAGCTGCAGTGTTCAAACCGAAGTCCTCTGTGCATTTATTAGTGAGAGAGACAAGAGGGGATCGAAAAGAATCTCCTATGGAGTCCAAGTGAGTTTCCCTTGAAAAGTCATCAGTGTAGCCAAAAGGGAGCTCTCCTAAAAGTGAAACCTTTAATAGGCCCGGCTTGATTAAATACGTTGTTTCCTTTTTTAAATACAATATGAGGTTCTTTTATGAGGTGCAATCAAGGTATCCCACTTTTTACAAATTTCGCTCCTTCCATTTCTTGCCTCCATGGTAAAGAAATTTAATTGCCTTCACTCGAAATGCCAAAGGATTAATTTTTATTTTACTTACTCTTGTTTTCATAAGCGCGTATGGTTGCCACGACAACCGTGAAGATCAAAGAATTGAAAGGAGTTGTAATTGGAGGTGATCCTCAACCACCTCCACCTGTCATTTTGGTTGATTTTGCGGCTTTTATCTCAAATTTCCGCCTTTGAAGTGCGAATGCCTGTCTAGCTTCCACGCGAATTGCACCAGAGGAGAAGCAGGCGCGTATCGAAAGCTCAGACTCATCGGGGTACAGTTCCCAAGTGGAGATGGAGATGGAGAAGTTAGGAATCGTCTGCGCTGGTGCAGTGGAAGCAGGTGGTCCCAGACCTTCAGCTAGTAGTGCCCACGACCACGAAAAATAAGGCGAAAAACCCAAGGAAAAGCAAAAGTGATCAGTAAGTAGCCGTTTCACACACAGATGTCAGAAGAGATGATGAAATAACCGAAGTTCATTCTATGATTAAAGCCATTAGGCATACCGCTGGAATCCACGACCAGCCTCTACATCCTGCGTTGTGCATAAAAAGGTTCCAGACGGCCGATTTTGTGTCGCCACATTTCCACGCCTTGGAGGACATTACGGGCGAGGGAGGGATGGAGGGGGAAGAGGGGCCGAGGAAGATCGTAATTCCTTGAAAAAAGAGGTTTCAAAAAGGATGAGAAACACCTCACATCCGAGAACCACATTGAAATGGTACAATCACTAGGCTTTCATTCAAATCTCGCTTTTTCTTTGACAGGGTCACAATAAAATTGCCCAACATGTGATTAGATTGAAGATCATTTTCTTCTCCATCTCCCTAAAATGGATCAAGATGGAAGAGAGGCAGGAGAAGTAGTCATTTGTTACGTCTCCCGATAACCCATTGGGAGGTCGCGGCTCACAGACTGACTGCCCTCACGGTCTAGCCATTTGACCGTGTCTGTGGGAAAAGGAGGACTGCAAAACCTAGACGGTCAAGGCCCTCAAAGTAAGGGGACAAAACTGCATTTTTATTCTGTTCTTGTCTTCTTCTAGCTGGATGAACAAGCTCATCCTCCGCCAGAAGTCTTTTGTGATTTGATCATGAGGTGCGGACATTGAGGGGGACTGTGGACCAAGAATTACGACTCGATGATTGGCCAAAAGGCACGTCAAAGTGGTAAAACTGCCTTTCTCCCGACCTGTGACAGTCTCACTAGGGAGGAACCACGTTTTCCTAATAATTAATTAACAATGACGAGGAAAGGAAGAGGACGCGACAACTCCCTATCCCTAGCCATTCATGGGAAAGGAAAGGTGACTACATTTTACAGCTCCTGTTTCAAAAACACTTCCTCAGTCAGGTATCTAGTGCGTGAGGACGACTGGGATAGTGTAGCAATAAAAGCGACCTCAGGTTACCTTAAGGAGACATGCCACACCATAGGTCAGGCGGATATCTAACTGTAGGCGGCATCGTTTCCGTCTCACTTCTATCTCTTAACTGTCTGTCTGATGTTAAGACAACGTCACAGTCATCAATTGGAGGGATAATGCAGAAGCCTCCTCCCTTCCACCCTCCGTATTCTCTATTCCACTCTTCCGCAGTCAAGTTCAGACCTTTGAGCGGGTTAAAAACTTTTACTCGGATCGACCGTGAAAAAGCAGGTCCCACGGAGGTAGAAGGGAAAGCGTGTGCATCAGGCAAGGTTTATTTTACGCCAAAAATAGTATGGATAATCAGATTGAGTTGAACGGGGTAGCGTACAACGTGGTTTTGTCCACTGCTACGGTCGTCATGCGCATTAATAGCTGTAGCGTCGGCCAGGGGGTGAACACTTTGAAGTGACAATTTGGACGTCAAGAAGAGCTAATTAGATGGTTTATGAAGTAGGCAAAGAAGCAGAACTGCAAGCTGCGTGGTTCTTGAAATGTGGCTAAAGTAAAATGGTTCGAGAGTAGGACGGTGGAAGACTTTTCTTTTTTCGGCTCGTTTACTCATCGCCTAGCCAATGAGATTTCATCACTTGAGCTGAAAACTTTTTCCATTTCTAGAAGCAAATCACCTTGACGGTTGTTTTCCAGATAAGAAATTGATACGCAGGTGGTGAAGTATAAAGTGACAGTCATAAAAATCCATTGCCATGCCCTACTTTACTAGTTTACCAATCATTTGCTCAGGAAAGCTAAATAAGTAAATTCATTATTTATCTAGAATTCACTGTTACTGACAGTTTCCCCTGACAGGTCATATTCCACTTACTCTAAATAAATGACACCTCAAACCCACCGAATGGTGTCAACCCTTGCAGATGTCACATGTATGTGAAGCATGTGATTAAAGCGTTTTTAGACGTGGCGGGGTTTGACATGATGTGACGTGCAAAATCATTCCCACAACACTCCAAGTGCCGTGTATTAGGCTAAGGACACAGAGGACAACACTACCACCGTAGAAGGCAGTAGGCTTCAATCACGTCGTCGCATCGGACAGACTGCCCTAAACGACTTCGCTTTGTGTGGGCGAGGCTTCATTGTAGAAAGGAAAGGTGTGGACACTACAACAGAGAGAACTTCTTTGATTAACAAGCCTGAAATGATGCATTTTAGTGCATCTCAACAACGATGGCATTCCACCAGTCCTTCCAGGTTGCCGGAAGCGACCGCAGTGGACTGTAGCAAATACTTAAGCAACATTTTGATCACTTGAGACCCACTGTTTGGTACGGGAGCATTTTTAATGCATAGAAACCTTAATCTCTACCAATCAAATTCTACTTTATAAGCTCACCACCAGGGTCACGCATACGTGACTCTCTCTACAAGCACCACCTACAACGTAAAATCGAGAAGCGCAAATGAGTTGCCCTTCTTCAGAGGGATGAAGCCTGAATCGAGCTGCTGCGGAGTAGTTCGGTGAAACAGATCTGTCTTTTGCCCTACTGTTGACTTTGAAATTCACTTGACATCATCTGATTCAGAATAGAAATGCGACTAGCTTCTTCAGAAGGGTTTTTATCCCTAATAAAGGCTTGTTTTCTAGCATTTTCGGCCGTCACTTTACGTGAATAAAACATTTTGAATATCCTCGGTGTGTCAAGTGGCAATTTTGGATGGGATGACTTCGGATTTTACTCCTCTCCTTTCCTCCCCACTCTTCTCGACTTGCCTTAAATTTTGACAGACAGAGAGGTTTTCCACGTGCGATATCACTTCCACATGCCACCTGTTGGAACTACTTCCCCTGAAGCAGCACACAATGCACCAGGCCGGAAGACGTATTCTCCACCATGTAGGTTGACAAAAGCACTTCATCGAGCTCTTCGATTCGTCCAACTAGTCACCATCATACGGTGTGATTTCTAGGTGGTCATGCTCCTGCTATTCGATGAATTGTTTATTCAAACACCCGGAAGTCGTTACGTTTTGGTGGTAGTTACCTTCTACGTGCGATATGAGTCTCTGCCAGCCAGTAGATGTAAAGGAAGTGCGGGTTCAACCGCTTCGTTAAGGCGCCCGCGGCCGCATCAAGAGGTCCAAGTACAACCAAACTGTTCGACACATCCGAGGTAAGATGGCGACCAAGCGATAGAGACTCTTGGAGAGCGGCTAATGGCTACCAAAAATGCTTAGTCCATTTCTTGGTCTTGATCAAAGCTTGCTCTTTAGGAGCGAGGGAGGTGTAGATAGAGACAGCGAGAATACAAGTGCAGGAGAAGGTGTAGGATGCATTGCCGAGGAGGAGGGTTGGAGAAGGGAAGAAACAGGAATTTTTTTTGCCGTTTCCATTACTTTTGTTTATCTAGCTTTGGTCTGGCAGACAAGTTCTACAATTAATCTTTTGATAGCCTCTGCCACTGAAATATTTCGCCTGCTCTGTTTCACTGTTTGTTTCGGAGACCTTGACAACCTTGTCAACTACAAGTACTTGTCTACTTTTCCACCTCACAATAAAGTTTAGAGGCTTTTTGTGGAATGGAAGAAGGAAAAAGCTTTCTGCTAGAGAAGACCAGCTAGTTCTTACCCAATCAATTGCCGTGTTAGCAGGAATACATTTCTCAACGAGATAAATGTACAAGTTCATCACCACCACCAAGGCCAAAACATGTGCAGTGCCAGTGTCAGTCATTAGAATGCGGTCGGTGCCAATCAGACTACACTCGTGAGTCCTCATTTCGAAATGCAATGTAAAGCTGTCAGCTCAGTCACCGCAAAAACGATTAAACTCTGTCTGCGAGGTTCATGGTTCCTTGTCAATGTTATGCAAATTTCATGCAAAAATCTGCCCTTTAAAGTGCTCATATTAAACAGTCGACGGCATTAATATCAATATAGTCCACCACTCTTCCATTGCGCCGGTCGCGTAAAAGCTGCCAAACAATCAAACAAACAAATAAGCGTCTACATAATGGATAGAGGTGGCTTTGGTGTCACTGAAAAGCGAAAGCAGACATTAGCGGCACCCTGAGCACCGCAGTGACCTCGAAGTGGGGGCCCTTTCCCTATTTGCGCCAGGCCTCCTCCCTTGTGTCCTCCACCTCGAGGATGCATAGGTGAGAGACAATCAGCTCGGTAAAGAGGAATTTTCGCCTCATCCTGCGCTAACTTCTTCCCTCTTCGCCACTGCCTCTCCACGTACTGTACCTGCGTAAGTTGCATGCAGCATTGAGGAAAGGCCTCACCATTGCTTGATGGCGTAAGAGTAGTAGAGAAATGTTCTTTCAAAATAGAATCTTGTTAACCAGCCGCGTTATTGTGATTTGATCCGCAACCGACCTGAGCTATTTAATCCTGGCTCACCGAGAAGACGGGTAGGCAAAAGCGCATTCATTTTTTTGGGATTAAGAATTGCTTATTGCGCCTAATTAAAACAAATCACTTTGTGAACTCCAGTGCAGTGGCACTTTAGTCTCCTTGTCCTTTGTACCCACCGGTTTGGATTCAGTTTGATCTGATTTCTTCACAATGTGTGTGAGGTGGTTGGAGAGAGCGAAGGGTAAAGCAGAGTTTCGAGGAATGGTGGAGTAAAATGAAAGAGAGCAGAGTGGATGAGGCAATAAATTCCCCTATTATCACTTAACGACTTTGCACAGTAGTCGTTTGGCGGAAGAAAGACCGCTGCAATGTAGCAAACTACCTTTTGTTTGGAGGCGCAGAAAGAGCTCATCTTTCTACGGTTTTTGAATTAATGCTGTTGCTGACTTCTTCTCAGCAGAAGCCAATTGTTAGTGAAGCAAAGTAATTTCATTAAAAGCGGACCAATTTCAGCTTGCTTATTTTCCCTTCTCAGACAATGGAAGTCAGCCTGAATGAACTGCAGTGGACTAGATTAGGCAGCGGTGGTCGACATAGCTTGGTGAAACCACCTGCAGTAATCCGGAAGGACTGGTGACATATCATCGGCGTTGAGATGCGCTAAAATGCATCACTGTTATCCAACTGATTAATAAACTTCTTCTCATTGCAGTATCTGTCGGTTGGGGCTAGCTGTCAGATGTGACAACATGACGGGTATCTCATAAAATCTGCGAAGCAGTTAATCCGTGTCACATACATGCGACTCCCAGGCAAGTTGATCCCCACAGTCCAGATGAATGGTGGAAAACTGCCAAACTGCATGAGTCGGCATAGAGTGCGTCGATAGATGACAATACCCTTTTAGGGCCGTCCATCTGTACTTCTCCTCCATTTGACACCCGTTGTTGTGCTCTACATCATCTACTGACTGGCTAAGGCGTGGCGAGACGTCATTTGTCCTCCGACGTCGTTGATTATGGTCCAAATGATCTTTTCACCTTTCGTTCTAGATTCTTAAATTACCTCTCGCTTCAACCCTAAATGATTGCCTTTGTGCCCATTTCTGGGTGTTTGTGTGTATATACATCCAAATGTTCACTCTAAATTGTCCACCCACTAAATAACTTGACGAAAGCTAATCTCTTCAAATTTGTTCCTGAATTGAAAGACTTTAGAGGAGGTTGGGCCTGCCAGGATTAACCATTAGTTCAGAAAAATATCTTATTCTTTTTCTCACTAAACATTCCAAAAATGCATACTGCCGCAAGATATTCGCTCATAAAACTCCTTATCTGTTGGGCGGGAAGGAGGAGCAGAGGAGGGTTAAGATCATGCCCCTCATTCATATACATTCGCGAATTTGCCTCCTAATTCAGGCAATCACATGCACAGTAGATTGGAAAGCCGCAAAAATAACTGACACTTAGAAAAGGGGGAAAAAACGTGACTAGTAGTGAGCTTTGCCTTCGCCTTTTTCCCTTAGGGAGAAGACGCTTCTAGTTGCCATCAGTCACCATTGTAAAGAATTGTCTCATTTTGAAGAGAATTATTTTATCAAATGGGATAAATTACGAGACATTTTGCCACTCCAATGACAAGAAGCGAGTTTGTCCAATCGCAGCGCACACACGAACCCACGCACACATGCACGCACACTTACGTGTCACAACGCCTACGCCACTCTCTCGTCACTGCCCATGGATCCGTGGCCGTACAGCTACTCACGTCAGGGGTCACAGGCCTACGAGAATGTCCCCTCGAGGGGAGCACAACTGCTCGTCTATCCCTCGCTCACCAACCCACCTTCCACACCCATCGTGACACAGCACAAGCATGTCAAACTGTCCACCCGTTTCAAGCGCCTCCTGGCCATAGCCACTGCACTGCCATTGCTTGCTCTCATCCTCGTCATCTGTAGCACACTGTCGCCACAATGGGAGCGTCTGGAGTTCGTCTACGACCGTCTCATCCAACGCGCCTGTTTGCGACAGACGAAGACGACTTGGCGACTGGCGCACGTGGTGTTGGATGGAGGAGGTGGTAGTAGTCGAGTGACACGATTTGACAACCAGACGAGGTGGGAGATTTGCCATCGGTGGAAACAGACGTCACCAGCCATTGTGGGAGTGGGCATCTACACCGAGTGCGCACGGAACGCCACACTGATTGAGGTGTTTAATGTGCTGGGAGGAGCCTTTCAAGTGTGTAATGAGAAGCAGGGTACGTGATTTTAGTAACCTATTTCCTTGTGCCACCGGTGCCTCGTGGGTGTGCATAGCAGTCATCAAGTCGTATGTTTTGTTGGAAATGCATTCACTCCGAGGCCTCTTCAAAAGTGTCTGTGCCACACACTTATGTAGCCTTCGTTTATGGCTGCATGGTTGCCTTAAGCGCATAGTATTGCCAATTTCTTTGGCTGAGCCTGGTGTCACAAATTTGTGACGCATGGTTTTGACCATTTTATGATGAATGGCTGCATTTGCTCAAGGTATAGAAGGTTATTTGGAAATTTTTATGTCTTTGCACCTTTTGAGAGGCGAGTTTGATTTTGTCGTACTAGAGTTGTGAGAAGGCGTGCAACATGGCGATAGGATTTTCTCTGAGGTTCAGCATGATGACATTTTGCAAGCCACGGACATTTGCGATTTTTTATTATTGCAGAGGCCTATTCAACGATTCCAAATAGGCGAATCTAGAAGGTGAGGAAATATTAAAAGATGTTTAATGAAAACCTTAGCTTTATAGGAGGAGAGTAGAAAGTCTGAAGGGGGTTTGTAAGCATGCGTCTTGATTTAAGGTCTAAAAATTGCTGCCAATACTCAACTTCGGGTGGAAATGTTCATGTCTTCTAAGCACCATTGGGTTGCAATTACTGTTGTGTACAAGACACTACTTATTTTTGAGATATAATAGGCAAAAGAGATTTGAATGCAACATGCCTGACGGAAGGACGCATCATGCCTAGAGGTGTAAGGAGGACTAATGCACTACGAACAAGAGGGCCAGAATACTTAGACAAAATATTTAAGGAGCTCTATACCAAAAAATAGCCGAAGTGCTAAAAGTCGCTTAAACGATGACTGCTTGTGAGTAAAAGGCTGTCAAGAACGGAACATATACCATATTCTTGTATTGACACTTCTTCTTGGATGCATGGAAGTATGGCTGCTTTTGGCTGCCTTATAAGTGAATTTTAAGAATGTCAAAGGGAGTATTTTGACAGGTTTTGGAAAAATGACAACTCGAAAAGTTCTTTTCTTCTCCATTTTGTCTCCTTTGTAAAAGAGGAATTGCTCTACATGAGCAGACTTGCGTGAATTATGCTACCTATGGGAGATGCAAATTTCCTTCCTCCTCAAACTGGTTGAGGTAGAAGGGCTCAATAAGTCATGCCATCATGCCCCTAAAACCGCTTTCAACTTTATTCTCTTCAAGTGACGAGCAATTTATCTGCAAGGGAAGGATTATATCATCCAGAATAGGAGTGTGCAGAGCAATAAGAACGACTTCAATAAGACGCTTTTGAGCCTTGATGGAGCAGATGGGTCACGCACGATCCGGCGAAGTGTTAGCCGAAAAGTCATTCGACTTATTGCCTTTTCCATTAAAGATTGCAAACCAGTTTTACCGGCAGAAGTAAAACCATTCACTTATCTTGTCTCCTTACTCTGTGAAAATACGGTGATGACACTTGTCTTTGAGGTGGAAAATAGAAGAAGTTTATTGTTTTTCCCAAAACAGCCGTTTAATGACAGGTGAATTTAGTCAAACCCTTAAAAAGACCACTTTCATCAAACTTTAAAAATGGGCATGAAAATTGCTGGATGTCACCCTTAAAAGTCCGAGCAACGGAAAGGGCTTTGAACACGGACCCCAGATCTACCTTTCAAGAGTCCGACAAGAAGACCCTTTCCGTGCTAAAACGCCGTCTCTTCCGCCTAGATTTACTTTGGTGCCGCTTTCATGCAAACATAATTTGGCTCACATTAACAAAGGGAGGACAGATTGGAAGTAAATGCATTTCTAAGAACGTATCTTTGCTGCCGATATTCTTAGAAAGACGAAATTATTAGCTTTTTTATTCGTAATTTTTCTTTGTCAACAGCAAGCAGCCGCATCTAAAAATATATTTTTAGTGTAGGTGATCAGTTTCAGTGTGCAACCTGATAAGCATGTCAAAGACAGTATATACAGTTAGTCTGCAAGAAATTAGGGTAGCGAAATCTCTATTCGACAAGTGAAGTCTTTTAACGACATGAAAGTAGAATCCTCTCATATGTATGCATTTTTAGCCGAATGCTTTGCAGGTCGACTCCAGGGACTCCCTAAATGTGAAGTTCGAAATAAATTGTAGCGTCCCATGGCTCTCTTGAAGTTAAAAGAGGGCGAAATATTAAGACAGACTACATATATTCAACAGACAGAGGGAAATGAGCTGCTGGTATGGCCTGGAGTCTAGCCTACGCGGCTAGGGCAGTGTGGCCACCTCTGTGACGCTGACAGAAACCGGCGGTCCAGCCGGCAGTCCAAAAATCTCGGATACCTTGCTGAGTTTGTTTGAGCATGAGATGCAAGCCGACGACTTCTTAAGGCTTCTTTTCCCAAAATTAAAATGTAAATCTTGTCAAATCAGTTTGCCATTACTGCGGTCCTGATTATGCCAATCACTCTATATTCATGGGTTAAGAAAAGGCTTGATCCTGGTTAACGTCCTTTTCGGTTGCTGCTTGTCTCAACATGTCTGTTCGACATAACTGATGCCAAGGAATTGTGACAGTCATCACTCAGAGGAATACACAAATGTTGAGGCGGTAGTTCCTGCTCTTCACTCAAAGTTTTGTCGAATGAGATTTTCTTCTACAAACTAACCGACTAGCCTGAGCTTTTTCTCAAAAAAGATTTTGTTATACGTTTTGAGCATAAATGAGTGCATAGATTATAATCGCAATTGTTTGATCCTTAGCAGGGAAACCATCCCATCTGTGCAGAGGATATTGTACCGATCGACACATACGCAGCTTTTGGTCAACTTACGATAAGACAGATTTCCGTCCTCCTTTTACCCAGCCACATGCAAACACACCTATCGCTGTCGGCAACAGCCTCATCACTTTTTACCGAGAATTAAGTACGAGAGGTTTATTTGCGTCACTTTTAACCATACTCGAAGGAACCAAAATATTTACTTCCCATCCAGTCTCATGGATACACCTCCTTGATAGAGTAGGAGAGTCATTGTAGAAAATACCTTAAAATGAGGACAAGAGAACAGGGTTTAAAGTGCCAGTTAAACAGCTAAAGTTTTGCGGATTTACAGACAGTTGCCACTTAAATGGGTCTCAGTGAGTCGTGAATAAAGCTGCAAAAGAAATGTGCATTTCTGTGTGGAGACGAGACTTAGGTCAGGGATCGCATGCACAGTGGTCGATGCTGAGGTGCTCAAATGGATTTATTTTTCTGCTGTGTTTATTTACCATTTAATTAGTTGCTAAGTTACTGGCAATAAGAAGTGCAATGGTCTAAATACCCGCGAGAAGAGGAAAGACTTGTCGGAGTACAAAGTACGGTAAAAAGTGGAGCGACTCCTGGAATACAGTTTGCATTCTACAGACTCCACTACGGGACTGCCGAGGGTGTATCTTCTCCTCGAACTCCATCTGCGATAAAATGACTCCTCGATCGCAACCATGAAGCTGGTCTGAAAATTCTTAGAAGAGATTACTACCCGTTTCTCCCTCTTATGCTTCTCTGAAAAATTGTTGTGAGCTCACAGTGTCAAATGACTCGCGATAAAGGTAATTTTTTGGGACCTCCAAATGCCTCCGAAGTGGAAGGGCACATTCGGATGCATTCTGACCGCTCCCAAAGGCATTGTTTGGCAGGCAGAGCTGCCACTTCCACGCATTTTAATAGGTAGGCACTTATCTCCCTCACCGGTGGCAAAAAGGTCAACTAAGTATTCTTAAGTCTTCTTGTCAATGCATTAAAATAAATACTTTCCATGTTTGGCAGATGGCAGTGCCCAATGGAGAAGGTTGAAGGCGAATAAACAGAAAACCGCTTTTTGAGGTGTCCCATGAAAGAGGAGGTCCTACGACTTCCCTTCCTGACGGTTAGGTGAAATACTTGATTTCTCATTCACCTTGTATCAAGTACTGCTGACAGTTTTCCCGACAAACCGACCTCTACTTACCCTTGTCAACACTGTGGGAGGTAACATACCACACATACAGTGTGGGCCGTAAGCATCGAGGTCGACTCCGTTTGTGCAGCAAACAGACTTCACTGACGTCGTCATGTCCAACAGCCCGGTTAAACCGACCTCGCACTGGTCAAACGACTCACAGATTTCATTTGTAGAGCACCCCAGCAATGGCATTTCACCAGTCCTTTCGAGATTCCTGTCTGTTTAATCCCTTATGTTTAAAGTACTTCTCATCACCAATCGGCTTTTTTCGGGAGGAAGTCAGCAACCAAAAACATGAGCGCATTCTGCGTATTCAAACAAAGGACAATTTGCTTCGTTGCTGCGCTCCTTTATTGCCAAAAGGCTACTGTGGGAAGTTGGAGGGTATTTATTGCCGCACTTACTCCACTACTTATATCGCCAATGCTCTGTTCCGCCTTGCCTTCCCCTGTCTCCACTCACCCCTCACGTCCTGGTACATCAGTTGACACAACCCACTGACAAGTGGCAGGCGAAGCAAAGTAAGCCAAAGTGGAGCAAAACCAAACGAGATGAACCAAAATGAATCAAAGTGGGTGGTCAAGGAGAACAGCAAAAACAGCACTACATTATTTTTGAGTTGCACAACACTCTAAAGGCAGAAATAAGCGCAAAAGGCACGCTCAAATCTAAGTGTAGCGATTTGAATGCGCTTTGGCCTTCAGCACGAAATTCGGAATTGAATTACCTAAGTCGCATGCAGATCGTAAACCGACATCGACGAGATTCTCCCTGGAAGAATACTCCTTTAACAAATCAGGCACCTACTCACTCTTACGCCTTCCAGACTACAAAGAATAGTGGGTAGGTCTTGGCGTTTCAGTTCATCAATTGTCAATCACGAAACAAAAGTGTACATTTTATCTCCTGCGCAGCATTCTCCTCCTAATTAAATGCTAGAGGTGGAATCGCTTTTTTAGCTAAAAGCAACATTTATAGTTTTTTGCTTTTTTTAGCATTACATCCATGCATGATGATGTGGATGAAGAATGTGTAGGTGTCACGCATATGTGACACTGGTAGTGGACATAACAATAGCATTTGAGCAGGGAAGAGTACAGTCTTAAGCACTCGAATGTTCCAGCAGTGGTTGATACCTACACTTATTAAGTGTTTTGGGTTGCACCGGCCAGTTGTAATCTGGAAGGATCGGTGAAATGCTGATGTTGGTGTGTCGCAACTCAAAGCATCATTCTAGTCGGCTGACAACTGAAGTTCCCTTCACCGCAGTGCGATGTCGATTGAAGCAGACTGTCGGATGTGACAGCATGATTGAATTCTGCCTACTAATGCACGGAGTTGTCCTCGGTGCCCTCGCCCTTGCACCGCCAACTTTCAGCGGCGTTTGGAGAAGGTGCGGTGGTAGTAGACTCAATCGATGGAAATGATTTTGATGACCCTTTATTCTGCGGATGAAGGTAGCATCGCAGAACCTCCAGTTTCTATACCAAGGCTTACAAAGCTAAGAGTTCAAAGGAAATTCCCTTTTCGTGTTGGCAAGGGATCACATGCCATCACCGTTTAAAGCCGGCTTTCCTTCCATCCTTACTCCTCCTCTTTCTCCTCTGTTCTGGTCAAATTGTGCGTTGACTTAAAAGCTGTCTTGCCCCTAACACCTATAAGACTATTTGCGGATTGTTTCATCCCTTCAGTTCACTTTTCCCACCTACACTATGGACTTTTCCACAAACAAAGCTTCTCTAAATAGGGCCTTATTTGCTCCACGCTCTCGTTATTCTCCCTGTCAGTCAGTCGTCCCCTGGCATAGCCATCAAGCAATATTAGAACATTGTAAAGATGAAAATGGACCCTTTCACTCCCCAGGAATGCTTAGAAGTTGATGTCGGTGTCAACAAATCATCGCCCTTCAATCTCGAGGTGATGTCATCAGCAAAATGTGCAACTATCTAGGCAATGCATTCCACCACTTCCATCTCTCTCTAAACGGTGCGACTCAAGTGCCACTCCAGGGTTCTGCTGCCTCAGAATCCGATTAACACAAATTTTTAAGACATTCGTGCCTAAATTGCTCCCAATTTGACATAAATCGCGCGGCATGAGGACCGGAAGTACCGAGCAAATGACACACAACTCATCGAGTCCATTAAACGGCGCTGGGCTTGCCAGCACTGCAAGTTTACCCTTTCCCACCCCTAATCACTTTAAAAGCACAGTTTCCTTTGCCTTCCAGAGTGTTTCATTACTTCTAGTGAGGCATTTTTTTCCCAGTTTATACCTAAATTGAATAATATAGTATTAAATCGGGCGTCTTTCTTGACCGAGTCCTTACTGCGGCAATGTAGGAGGCTGTCTACCTTTTCAATTCACTGTCATTGTTTTACTAGCTTCACAAGCCTTGGGAAAAAACTTTGCCTCTTTTTCCAGTTGGGAGGTTGAGTTGTGTGCCACTTTTGGACTCAAATTTGGGCTTCAGTGATTCCTAAAAACTAATTTGCGAATAGGAATCCGAATATAGAGTGAGAGCTTTTAGAGGCCCATAAAAATATAGTTCGGCCGACCATAAAAACATCTCTATTAATGTAGTAATTAATGCAAGAACCACTCTTGGTGGTGGGTACCTGCGATACTCGGAGGAAAAAGGCGAGGGAGGGACAGTGGACTGGTTATTTCTGTTCCCATCAATGCGAACATAAAACGAAGTTTTGGTGTTGCCCATCCCTCCACCGTTCTCCCTTCCTTCCTTCCGCCCGAATGCAATTACCGCGTTTGACGCCATTCGCTTCGTAACTACAGCAACCCTAATGCAAATAAATGAAATTTTCCAAGCAAAAACATAAACACCTTAGACGAATGGCATCCACAGCCTCCGGTGGAGAGTGTTGCAGCGTATTTTTTCAGCCTCTGACAGAAGGCGTAGCCACTGGAGGTGGCGGCGGGAGAACATGCCGCAGGTGGCCTGAGAGACCGAAGCGGAGGAACACTCTACCACCATCGGCTAAAGCGTCTGAGCAGTTAATCGCACATGGATAAATCAAGTAGTGAATAGCTACAACCATGTTTTTAGTAGTAGATGGTTTGTTTATGACAACTAGACTAGAACATAAGTATTTTGTGCAGGCCTCGAAATTATTATTCGAATTAGTCCAGGATCTTCTGTGTTTGTGTCACAGAGAAGGAGAGTAAACAGTGCTTTAAAGCAGTGTCTGGAAAGCTTTGGTCCTCCAAAGGAAGTGTGCTTTCAATGTCATTTTGGCGGTCCTCTACATACGCAGCCTTGAAGGGTTGGCCAGCCTCGCTACGCGCTTCCCTCTTCTGGTAATCAACAAATTGCTTTATGTACCGCATGGCACCCATGCTACCTCTGGAAGTGGTGGAGCTCCTGACCACCCACCAAAATATTCACCCACCTTCAATCCGAGGTACTAAACAGCTTACAATTTTTGCATTCTCACTTTTTTTTTTCATTTTGCTGATACAGCTGAACGCGGATTGATGGAGTTTATCCGCTCCTCGCTGGGAGGCGGCAACAACACTTGTTGCTTCAACTACATTACCAACGGATCCCGATGGAAGGGCTCGGGTTGTCGATTGATGATGCTTCGTGAGTCCACCTTTTCTCTCTCCCTCTCTCGAGACACATGAATGTGCAGTTCAAAAGGCTCCAGCTGCCTTATCCTTCTCCCATGAGATTTCTTTGCTTCATCCACCTGCCTAACTCGTGCTAACTTCAAAGCATTGACTTTTTGATAAGGTGCAATATCTTCCTTCCGCTTGACTCTTCATCTAAAAGGTGAATTCAAGTCCTAACTGCTTCACCCTTCTTTACACACCCGGAAAAATCTGGTAGGAAAACAAAGGATTTGTTCTGCTCTTTTTAGATGAATGACTTAAAGAAGCCAGGTGTGAAGTTCGAGTCTTAGTCTCCCAAGACCTTGGAATCAAAACTTTGTTTCACAAGTTTACATCCCACCTGTGCGGACGCTTTTAGACTTGTCCATTCGCGGAACTCACGCATCATCCCCAATGATATGCAGGTCTCACACCTTACGTCACATGGCGCAAAACTTCCTTCCTTCCTTCCTTCCTTCCTTTTACTTATCCATTCCTTCATTCTGTTAGACCACCATTGCATCGCTTTTTCCTCCCTAATTAGATTCCCTTAAAGTTATTGGCCGCTTCCTCTCTAGAGTTACAGATCCAACGTAATACATTATAGCCAATTTGCTAAACACTTTAACCACTGACAGGATCGCTTTTTAAACCTGTCTTTCTACTTTCTACTTCAAAGATCTTCAAAGATGAAGAGAACATAGCTGAAATGTTTCAACAGGATAACGCAGATTTGTTTGTTTATTTTTATTCCGTCTCAGTTAGAACAAAGTCGCCTCATAAAGCAAAGGGCATTCAGCGTTAGTCTACCGCCCTCCACACGTTGCATTGCCACCCACATCACCTTCTTCTCTGTCGGATTTATTAATAAAATCTCCTCTCCAAAAAGAAATGAATAACTTTTTGAATATTGTTTAAGGAGTTTCTTCCCACGATTTCTCCCCTTGGATAATTTTCGGTGTCACTCCTTGGTGTCGTTAGAAGTTGGAATGTTCATGTACATCGGCACCGAGGGATGCTCTATTCCACCGCGCAAAAAAGTTTTTGTCAGGTCTGCCACCTGCCTGCCCTAAGGCTTCCACGGATTGTTTGTGAGGGACCGTTTTTAAAAACCATTCCCTATTGTCAATGCCAACTATCCACTCGTCAGTCGACAATTCATTCAGACGCGTGAGTGTCTATTCCACCAACAAATTGATTGGAAGGTCTTAAAGGTCATTTTTTTATTCTTTACGGCGCTTATTTGATCACCGACTGTCATGACATGATAAGCGGCCACCCGCGACCGCTATAAGCTTGCATAGGAGGTCGTACATTTGTGCCCCTATCGGACCGACACAATGGCCATTTGGGACTACTAGGGCTAGTCAAATGATGGCTACGACTCCTAAATGCCTATAAGACATAACCTCACACCTCATAGGATTTGGAGGGCGATATTTATCTCGTCCCTGCCTACCTTAATATTTCTCCTTATACTTCTCAGCTGTAGTGACTATCACCTTTATCACAGACGCTGGAAAACCAGAACGGACAGTTAGCCCCTAGAAGTTGAAGTAAAAACGAAGTTGGCTAGGGCAAACTTTCTTTCCGACTCCTTGTTACTTGTGTTGCCTGCTACCCCAATCTATCTTTCCCTTTTTCGAACCAACTGAAACACCATGGAGTTAGCACCCTCATCGAATCATTTTTCTTATCAGTCGTTAAGTTATGCAGCTTGTACCTTAAGTGTGCTATTCCACCCATGGGATTGGGTCGTAGCTAATTAAATCATTATGAGAAAGGCACTCCGAACAAACAATGGGCGAGAATACAGTTTTTCTGGTTGTACATTCAGCCGCTTTTCCCCAGCCTTTGGTCTTAGCTACTACCATGGGGATTGCAAGAGGATCAGTGTTGACCACGCCACGAAGAAGGTAAAAGGGCCGGCACGAAGCATCCGTTTTCTGCTAGAGTAGGAGAAAAATGTTGAATTAAGGAGTCACTATGTAAGCGTAAATTGCTTTCCACTCCACAGAAAAATTCTTTTGTTTTTGCCTGTCGTAATAACTAATGAGTGGTATGGGATGTTACGGGCAGGACTCTCTTTGTTTCCATCAGCATGAGCTCGAAGTGTCTTTGGATCTCGTAAAAAACTTTTCCTGCTGTAAAACAGGGGACCTCGAAAGCTAGTACCAAACACTTTATTTTGTTAAGTTTTAGTTTTACGTTGTGCGCCCGATAATTTGTCTAATATCTATGGTGCAGACCCTTGGCTTCATGGAAAATAAAACTCCTTCTTTGAAAAAATATGGACTCTTGAAAAGCCATGGACCATAGGCTGCTTCTAATATCCAGCCAGTCGGAAAAAGGAGCAATGTAATGAACAAATATTATTCATAAAAGGGTTACGATTTAGAGCTGATGGCATTACGGACTGGTCAATTACGCGTGTGCAGTGACAACCTGACATGATAGGCAAAAGAAGAGGCGGTCAGAAGAGTACCCATCTAGGTGGCCGTACAAAAAAGGATTAAGAGCTTTGCTGCAACAAATCTTTATGACATTTTAAAGCCAACTCACCAATTCTTAATCAAGCCAAATAAAACCTCCTTTGTGCATATTACTTCTCTGTCCGCTTTGTATTAACCTCTTTAGCAAGCCTGAGGGAGCTCTGGACAGAGCTGGTGAGTGCACTTCTTGGCCATTTTGTAGGTGGACAAAAATAAACGAGGGATAAGTAATTACTTCTGCATTATTCAAGCAATTCGTTGTCATTCCACAGCCAAATCGTGGTCGTGAATGATTAATTAGTGGACACTAAGCACGTTCCAAGACCCCAAAAATTGTTCTGTTACATAATGAGGCTGAGCTGAATTATTTGTTCAGAGTGTTCTTACAACCATCTGCCTATAAAAAAGCCAAAATAGGTTTTGCGTGTCACCCCATATCTTTTTTAATAATACTTCTGGCCCTCAAATTTATCAATTTTCCACAGGGTTATATTGGGCAATAATGTTTTATGGCAGTTTTAGCGGCTGAATCCATTTCGGCCTTCCCTCCATCTCTCCAAATAAAGGTTTATTTTTTTCAAAGTAGTCCATTAAGAGGCTTTAACCCGGAATTTAGACAAATCAGGCTTATCCCATTAACACTGACGCCTCCTACTTAAAAAAACGACTGCTTGAACGGCAGTTTAAACAAATCGTAAGGTTAAATTAATTCAATCCTTCCTCTTCATATGTCACTTTGGTGATTGCATCATGCTATTCGTTTTAAGCGAATTTCAACTAAAATGCTTACACCTCTTAACACTTATTTCACAAGAAAACCTTTAATTTTATTACCTTAATAAGGCCCCTGTTGGGATTGAAAATTCGCGTTTTTTTTTTACCGTACCCTTATTCATAGCTCTCGTGCTGAGGACTTACTTTTTTAAATGTGATCATAATATAAATATAATTGCTTATGTAGCGTCACAGGGCTCCCTCAGAGGCAAAAGAAAGCAGAACACTAGGGTAGAATATATATTCAATGGGCAGAGGGAAATAAGCTGCTGTCATGACCCGGATGCCAACCTACACAGCTAGGGCAATATGGCCACCTCTGTGACCCTGATCTAAACCGACAGTTTAAACAAACAAAGCATTATAGCTTAATCCAAATTGTGACTAGGTGAGCATGTGAGATGATGTGTCGCCGTGTCCAAAACGCGTCAACTTTCAACGGACTCCCTTTATTTTTGTGAAATTCCATGATTTTCCGTGTTTTTCTTATGCTTGTGTAGCCAATTTATCACAAAATAACCTGTAACTATATCTGCCTTCTCAACTCTTTCCTGGGGTCCCATATTGGGACTATCAATGCATAGAGGGCTTAGAGAAGTGTAACTACATGGTTGCTATTTGTTGATGGCTCAACCATCAGCTTGGTGTGCCTCGGCTGCACACCTTCTGCTTTTATTTTGTGTGCTAGTTCACCCAACAACACCTGTTTTTTTCCGCTTCCCTCATGACGAAATCCAAAACAGACTCCTTCTGAAAGAGCAATAGACCGATTGACATTGCTTTGAAAAAAAGAAAACTCGTTTTGCTTCTAGCCTTTATTGGAGGAAAAGTGCGGATTTAGTGAGCCCATTTATTAACAAAGCTCTAAATGCGTAATCTAATCTAAGGACTCCGTGACTGTCACTGTCCGTGACTGTGCCATCATAATGCGTTTTCGGTGCGTATTGCAGGGATGCAAAACAACCTAATCGCCTGTGTGATTATCGTCTTCCTGTGTATCATCGCCTCTTTCGTAGTGGGCGCTGTCAGTGTCCTCGCTCGTAGGGTTCCCGCCGCTATGGTCAACGCCTTCCTCTACCTCACCGCCTGCAAGTTTCGCTTCTTGCTGGAGGAAAATTTCCTCGACTAAGATTCACCTTCAAAGTTTCTTACATGCTTTGCACGTGTATGCGCCTTTGAAAAGAATTGACAATTGCAAATATTTTGTACAAAAATGGAGACTGAAGTTCAGTGTGAATAGAAGTTCATCTCGGTGTCTGAGAATTTTAAGATGATTTGGCGGACTCTGAGGGACTTAATAGCGGCTATTACGACGATCGAAGGATCGGATTTATGTGGTAGGGAAGGAAAGAGGAGACGAAATGGAATGTGTAACCTTCGTCAAGTAAAATGGACTCATCAGCCAAAAGACAGAAGGTCAAAGTTTCAAAACTGTTAACAAAAGAGGGGACTCATTCAATAAATTACACAAGAATGCCAAAGTTAGCACCAAGCTTTTCGGTAATTTTGCTACAACTTCTTTTTCAGGTGTGTTCATCACATTTGCCAACTGTATTGAGCACATCAAGTTGAATCACATCCAGTCGAAATGGGGACCCTGCTACCCTATCGTTCGTCTTCCTCCTGACGTGAGTTTGTTTTCTTTGAGCTCTTTTCTCGAGATAGTGGCCTCCTTGAAGGCGTGACGAGGGTGGAAGGCACAGCAGTTACGGATCAAGGTGTTTAGGCAGCATTTTTATAAGATGCGTGCGGTTGTTGAACCATATCCATAGAGGCCGTTAGAACAGTGAAGCTCCGTCGACACATAATCTGTGAAGAAGGTTCGTAAATTTCTACAATAAAGGTCTACGCTACTCAGCATTGTGTAATCCGAGCGAAAAATGGAATTATGTCAACGCACGCGTCGCCTGAGCCAGCCATTGAAGTTGATGTACCTGCGAGTGCCGCACATCACCACTGACAGACATCAAGAAGCATCAGGGAGTGTGCGAGACGTAGCGTGCGCTTCACCACCTTTGGATGGCTAACCACGAGCAGTACGGTGCAAAGTGGTGACTGTGTTTGAATTCCATGTTTTCTGGTCATCCTCAAAAGACCCTCCTCCTACAAATCCCAAGTGGTTCACCCGAAGCCCACAATTCTATGGGAGAATAGCTTCTCCAAGCGCAGGTCTAATGTCTCTTAACGTCATGGAAATTATCTGTGCATGAAAATAAGCTGTTTTAAGAACAGGAAGGAGAGAAGGTTCGAGAAAGGAATGTGGTAGTGGATCACCTCTCATATGTCCAGAAGTTATAGGTATCACACTTCTTCCGTCGTAGACAGTCAAATGCAAAGAGGACCTGACAAGCGAACAAGCGGGAGGTCACGAACTCAGTATATGGTCTTTGAACGCCTGTCTTGAGCATACAAAAAGGGCTGCTATGGCCTTGATCTTGACGCTTTTACTGAAAAACTCATCCAAATCCCCAACCGAGGCTCAATCTAGCACTTCAGGACTATTGTGCTTTAGGACTTGCAGATGTCTTTATAATTATTATTATTGTTTCTGTGTATAACACTTTACAGCTCTACGATCCCACTCTAATTCGTGTGGAGTACGGATGGACGGTGTACGTCAACTGGGTAGTAGCTGGTGTCTTTTTGGCTTCCACCTGCGTTTGGTTTGTGCTAAAACAAGTTCTTTACTTGGAAACTACCAAAACCATGATTTAATCTGATCCAAACCATCTCTTTCCTCCCTCTGTATCTCACTTCCTGGTGTCGCTTTCGCTGTACCTTTTTTTTATTTTCTGAACCATGAGATTGTGTGACCCCCTATTTATGTACCTCCCGATGTTTATCGCCAGTCCACATCCATGTTTATTCTCATAAAAAAGGGCACAAAGCTAGATAACTAGCTTTTGATGCACCTTCTGTGTTTGCAGAAGCGACAAAAAAAATGCATTAAAAATTTACTAATTATTGATTGTGAGATAATCTGATTCCTACTGAACTTATTTTAAGTAGTATAATCAAGTAACAAGCTTGAAATTCAAAGGGTTTTTCATAACCCACCCTTCTTCAAACCTACTGAGTCATGCTAATAAATCAATTTAAATTACTTAGCGAGTCGTCTTTTTGAAGAAATTGTTCACATTCTTCCATCAAGTTGCGTAATCGCCACATCGAGAGACACTTTACCGTCTTCAATATTGCAGCCTTTCTACGGGTGGGACAGACCGAACCTACCAAATCAAAAGTCGCAATGGAGCCAAGCTCATGGTGGCTTGTCTTGATAAGGTGCTACTCCATTTCTCTAGATCTAATCATTCCTAATCACCAAAGCAATTAGTCTGCCTCGGTAGAGCAATTCTGGCAGACGAACTCTTGAATCCTTTGCTCATTCCCCGCACCTGTAATTCCTTCTCCTTCTGTGTTTTCTTTTGCACATGCAAATTATTTAAATTTCTGACTCATCTACAATCCAAATTTCTTTTTAAAATTTTTAGGAGTTTTCCGATTTTTGACCTCAGCTAGACCTTGTAGTAAAGTAGTGACAGAATAGGTGGTGGCGATGACTCGCACATTCCTTGTACCGGCTCCACTTTTGTTGACCTGTCATTCACGGTTAGATCAAGAGGTCAGAGGTCACACTATTGCATTCCCTTTGAGGAGGGACATGTCACCTTCACTGTGCCACTTTTTTACTTGTGCTATATTCGGGCACAACTGACTCCATAAAAGCTTTGCTTTTTGTAGGCATTCGGATTTTCTGTGTCCGTAAATTATAAGTACTTTGGTGTATGCATAGTTGGTTATTATTTGAGCTGCCGATTTTTGGACACCAGTTTTTAAGCAGCGATCTATTCAACGGTTTTTGTTTAACTAAAAAGTGGTACTTTTATTTAATAACTCTGATGGTGCAGTAACAAGTAACTTGCACAGGCAGAGAATATGAGTAATGTAATTTAAAAATAGAGAACCACACAAATATGGCACCGTTTACAACCTATACAAAGTCGATTAAACGTAAATTAGAGGAAATCTGCCATAAAAATGGCGATACTTTGGTTGTCGTATATGCATTACACGCAAATCTACTCAGAAAATAAGGAATCTATATTGACTTACCTATTAGGATTTTGAAATGCCACCAGTATCTAAATTAAAGACACTAAGTCAATTTGGGTTTACCAGAGATTCTGATCCCTAGCCTCGTATTCATTGTAATTTTCGCCTTTTGAACTAAGTAAAAGGATTACCTCGTTTTGTTATATCGTGCTTAAGTGAACTGGCATGCCTCTACTGGCTGATATCTTTGAGAAAATGACGTGTCCGTTGGAGGCACCGAAGGCCTACACATCTTGTCGGAGCCACCAAACGTCTTGCTACTCAATTGGTGTCAGTAGGAAAGATTTATGCTCTGGGGGGAAGTCTTAATTTCCTTGGCCTGGTCCGCCCCCAAGCTCTAGACTTTAGAGAGGCAGCCGGACGCCACACTAGTCACACATCTACCTTGGTGCCTGTGCTTGGATCTGGAATCACACTCGGTAGGACGCTAAAAGTAGCACGTCTAGCCGCACTAGTGAAGAGGACAAAACCTTTGCCTGAGAATTCGTCTTCTCACTTCTAACAGTCGATAGATTGCACCCATTCATTTTTTAGCACTTACTTAAGCATTCATAGGTTAATGTGCCTTATTTTTTTATTATTTTGCACATTTACAGAAATGATATGAACTCAAGTTGAGCCCGAAAGAGTCGATTGCAAGATCCAATCTTTTTTTGCCTAATCTCTGACCTTGTTCTCACAAAACCGATTATTTGTGGTCTAGAACTCCTTTGCATCGTCCTTTATATCAATCATCATCGAAAGAGGTAAAAGGGTGAAGAGAAGAATCCCTCGTGGCGTCCGAATGAATGCCTAATGCGGTATTACTTAAGTAGCTTAAAGTGTTTTCTCATAAATTTACCAATTTTTGAACTTCGTACTCTGTTTTCATTGCTTAAGGTGCATTAAATTTACCTCGGCATTCACAAACGCTTCTCTATTTTTTTCTTCCTTCCACAGTAACAAGGTCTAATTACTTTCACACGGAATGTTAAAGACGTAACAATTTAATTTAGTTAAATGTGCTTTTTTGAACTCAGAAAGGTAAAGAGTGGGCGCCAATATACTGCGAAACGTCTTAAATATATTCTTATGCGTGGTTACCAATGACAGCAGTGAGTAATAAACTTTCTCCCACAACTTTTTCTTCCTGTGTAGCTCCTACATGATAAGCTCAGACCCGCAGGGCCAAATTTTCCCCTCGTAGTGCCGTCTATGTACAGACAGAGAAGTTTGGAATCATCTGCACTAGTGCAGTGGCCGCAGGCAACTTCGAGCCTTCAGCTGGTAGGATAGGACGAGAAACCTGGGGCTAAAATTGCAAAGAAAAGCTAAATGGGAGTGTCCTATCAGTCTGTCAGTGAATTCATGTCAAGTTCCGATGTAAGACGGTTAGTAAGTATCCAAGATCTTGCATGCAACAGACTGGGATTGAAAATAAAGCCTGTTACAGCACTTAAATGAGGCTGGAACACCATTCAAACACAGATGGCATAAAATGTCACGAGTTATAGCACGAATTAACCTTGAATTTCACGACCAATCTCTGAACACCCTGTCTTGCGTATAGGAGGATTCAGGACGGTTGAAGCAGGAGATAACGTGCGAACAGGCTAGATTTTGCAGAGCCTTAATTCCACGTTTTGGAAGGCATTAAGGATGATAGGAGAAAGGTTTGAAGATCGTCAGCAAGTGACACACTGAAAAGGGGTCCCATTGAAGTCTTTCCAATTCGTCGACAAACCAACAAAAAAACTGATGAGCATGCTTTTAGACTAAAGATAATTTCCTCCATTGTCTCCCTCAAGTGTATCAAGAAGGAAGAGGGACAGTGAATGACTGTTCCCCTATTTCGGTTGCATGACTGTTTTGATAGTGCGAGAAGAGCCGCGAAACCTTGGTAGGAATGGTCTTTTCCTCTCTTCAGAAGTACAAAATTAACTTCCACCAAAATTAATGAATAGAGTTTTGACGGTCCTGAAGCCCTTCAATGGGTAAATCAAGGGGCGCATCTCCATCCGGACGTCCACCTGTCAATAGACCATGCCAATGAAGAGGAAATTGAAGCATTCTCTGCAAACACAAACGCAAAACGCCTCGACAAATGACCAGGAATGCAAATGTGGGTGTTGATAGTGCCATCGCCATGATTTCCAGCGTCCCTACGATGAAGGTAGTACTTTTCCTAATAAATAATTAATAATGATGAAGTAAGGAAGTGTGCGTAACAACTCCTAACCATCAACAGGAAGGGAAAAGCTGATTGCATTTTGCAGATCCTAGCGCTTCCGTTTTAAAGCAGGAAGGAAGTGCAAAATGCACTTCCGTGGTTAGATATCCTGCGCACTAAGTTTGCATGAAGGTCGCTTCGTAGTAGTGAAATTGACTCCAACAAGCTCAGGTAGAGAGTTGAGAAGGCTACCTGGCAACATCAAGCAGGCAGAATGCCACGCCTTCTAAAAATGAGACATGACAGGTTTACCAGGGATTGATTGCTATTCTCCAGAGACCAAGAGGAAATCTAGCTTAGAGCATCTTCCTTCCTGTATTGTCATTTACTTTTACTGCCTGCTTGGCGTGCCTTGAGTCAGAAGACGTGATGGACATCACTTAGAAAAATGGAAAGGCTGAGGTTGGGGCAGCATCCTCCTCCCTCCGGCTAAGAGCACATGCTTAAGAGGACTCGTAGCTGTTACTCGGTGTCACTGTGAAGGAACACATTTTACGAAATAGGTAGAATCCTTTAAAAATAACAGAAGTAATCAAATTGAGCTAGGAGAGCATATTACGCGGTTTCGGTCACAACTGCAGGCTCCACATAAATTAATGGCTGTAGCATCGGCTATGCGGTGGACACTTTGAAGTAACCAGTAGGGTGTAGAGGTGAGCCAATCAAATGGTCGATGAGGATAAAAAAATAAGAAGTATGTTAGCGATGCAGCCCTTTGACAAGCTCCCAACTTGGACTGATATAATTGAGATGGCAAAAGGTTTTGCTGCGCTGATTCGTCCACGCACCATCTGACCAATGCTGCATGTCGGACTTCTTCAATTCCTTGAGGCGTAACAACTTGACAGGCTGAAAGTAATGCGCAAGTAGGAATGGTCGCTTGATGCAGGATCATTTGATAATTGTCTCCCAGTCAGTCAATCAGGACAGTGAAGGACAAAGCAATTTACCAGATGTCAGCTCAGCCACTTTTGCCTTGAAAGGGGAAAACGAGTCACTTCGTCAATTTCTTTGCGTTAGACTTTGCTGGCAGTTTTCCATGACAGGCTCGCCTTTATGTCCCCCAAAGCATGTGATACCTGCTTCCTTTTTAATCCTGAGATTGGGAACAAGAATCAATCACATTGTCACATCCATCAGTCAGCTTTAATCGCCGTCGTAGTGTGGATGCGAGGTCTCGGTGTGGTGAGGGAGGATTCAACGCCACAATGAAGACAGCCAAATGTGCCGATCAGCGGAATAACTTCGCTGTTTGCATGTCAAAACCTAAAACCACACACACTTTGCCATTTAAATGCTACTTTCTCCCCTCACTACCAGCGTCACATATAGGTGACACTTGTTCTGCCAGCTACGTTGCATTGTGGGACACAAATTGAGCTGTTAAGGGAGAGAACAGCCAAGATTTCATTATTTTTAAAAAATATTAAATGAAATGATGAGATCTATCTACTTGCTGTCTACGGTCGTCGACCATCCCTTGACATCGTTTGATTTAGGCTCGGAAGGCATCAGGCGTCTCTCGTTTGTCCTTTTATATGTGACTATAGGTTTTCTTTTTAGATTCAAGAGAGTTTCTTAGGTGCACTCTTTTCTTAGTAATGGCTACAGATAGATTGCAATCAGATCAGCTTTGATGGGTGACGGCGACGCTGCCTCAAGCAAACAAGACGTTAGTCACACTGTCCGCAGAGGCAGTGAGGCTAGTTTGGAGTTTTGCAAGTCAATTAACAAATATGAGTGGAGATACCGATGTAACTAAAGCGTCTTGCACTCTATCCCTTTCCGCACTGTTTGACATGACTATTCTGTTCGCCCAATAAGTGACACTTTTCCTTGACTCGTGTCATTTGAAGTGGCTCTATTCAGTCCTTCTCAAACAAACCTACCAGCAAGTGAGACCTGTTTCAAAGCACTTTTCCTGAAGCAGTACACAATGTGTCAGATTAGAAGACGAAATCCTTGCCAAATACGCTAACGGCAGTAGTTCATAGGGTCTTCTCCATTCGTCCATATTACTTCGACGACGTCTAGAGGAGATCACACTTAGATGGCGAGTACTTATGACGTGTTCTATTAGTCACTTGACTATTTAGTCTCTTAGCTCCGTACTCTCTCACTAATCGGACTAAGAGAGGAGGAAGAGTTGGTGGTGAGAGCTAAAAAGGGGGAATGAAAGCTCCATTGTCAGGAAAAGTTCATTTTACCACATCAACCAAATGAAGTGCAGTCCGATAGAGCAATAAGGCATGCGACATCTCCGACTCGATTGAAGCCGTCCAAATGCCTCTTTTTTTCATTGGCCGATTGCGCTGCACTGTGGTAGACTGAAAGACCGATTTCGACCAGCAGTATTCCTTTGATCCGTTAATAAAATGTCACTTAGTTGTCTAATTTTTCACAAAGGAAGAAACCTACTGCTAATGGCTGCCTGGAGGTTCTTGTTTATTTAACAGACAAACTAACATAGCTTAATATCGTTGTGACACGATTCCACAGCGCTGTCGACCTGCGGAAAGCCATTCTCGCAGGTGAGTGTACAGTTCCATCACCGTCGCGGACACTGGCGCCAGCGCCAATCGAGTGGATCCGGCCGCTGTCTGTCAACCGCCATCAGCGAGCCCTCAGCTCACCTATCATCCATTTTCACTAAGCAATCGAACTCAAACTCTCTCCATTTGGTGTTTGAAAAGTAGCCAAATGAACGATTTGGCCATCTGTTCGTCTATGAATGTATGCCGCCTTTATTTGGGGTAATGAGAGAGGAACGCTTGATGATATCCCTTCAATGATATTCCCATGTCAGGCGAAAATAAGCTTTTCAAGTGTTCACATCAAACAAATGACGGAATTCTTGACTATCCTGCCTACCACCCTCCCACTGCTTCGGCCATACAAAAGCACTCGAGCGGAAAACTGAACAAAGTGACTAAAACGACTCTAATCTTTGGCTAAAAATGAGTCCACTTTAGAGGGACAGAATGTCACTCGCTTCTTCGTGCCTTCCAACAGATGGAGGCGAGATTGGACGATATTTGACCAAGTTAGAAGACCTCTCATTGCATCTCTTCGCCGCCTCCTCCCCACTCATTCCATCTGCTCAATTTGTCGATAGCATTGAGGCAAAGCCCTGCTATTACGTGGACGTTATAAAAATTGAACAGAGATGTAAGGTTTGTGGGGAAATTTCCTCACATAAGGAATTTCATTAGTGAGACGCTTTGTGTCATTTTGGCTCACAACAACTCAAGAAGCTGAGACGACGAGGTCACCATCGTTGGACTACGCTTGGAGATGGAGGTGCTCGACACCCTTGATTCACCTTTTAAGTTTACAAAGCATCGACCAATGGGCTGTGCCAAACAATGCACCAGCGCCTGAGTGTCGGGTGGGCGGAGGGAATAACGAGACAGGAATGAGGAGCGGATGAGGCAACAAATCTCCCCAACTTCACTTTGCAATCTCTTACAGTAGCCTTTTGGCAAAAAACTGACCTCGAAAATGAGACAAATTAGCTATTCTTGGATGCGCTGCAACCGTTAATGTTTTTTACGATTTTTTAAATAAGTATTGCTACCGACTTCTTCCCAACAAAAGCGCATTTTTGATAAGGGGGTTTAAAACCAACAAAAGAGAGACGGCTTTTTGGTGCAGTTTTAGTCCTGCATCAGAAACTGGCTTCCAGTCTGTGTGGACTGGAGTAGACTGTAATTTGGAAGGACTGATTAAATGCCATTGTCGGTGAGGTTGACCATTGAGGTTCTTCACATTGTGTTTCCAACTCCATGTTTCTCCATTGTAAAGCCTCGTTACCACAATGCGAATTTGGTTGAATGTGACAATGTGATTGAAGCCTCGGTGGTCTCAGAGCTGCACTAACATTGCAAGAACGCTCCATGGCATTTAGAGAATATGCCACATCACCTCACTCCCAGAATGGGTTCAATGGCTCGCGTCACATATTTGTGACGTGCAGGACGATTGACACTATCTTCTATCAGGTCACGAAGAAGTGGATATTATTTATTTGGAACAAGTGGAGACTAGCTTGTTTATAAAATCCATTATTAATATGTGGGACAGAGTAGGTGATTCACCGATTTGTTTATCTCGCTGTAGTGAGTGAATAAGTCTGTATGTAGTTTACACATGGATAATAAACCACTTCAAGGACTCCCAATTTGTTTTGTAATACTTATCTTCTTTAAATGTGCTTTGTAGGCCAAAGACGGGACGGCAATTTTGAACCCGGTCACTCCCAAGAGCGCGACACACCCCCGTCCTGAACCTTTTCACAAGACCCCTCTGTACTCTCTCTCTTTTCCACATTAAAGATGTCAAAGCGTACTCAGATTTCTAATAGCAAGGGCGGAAAGACGGAAGAGAAGGGGCCATTTACAGTTCCTTCCTTTTTAACACCAAAAAACGAACTGTTTATGCGCTCTTTACCAACTTTCCTCCAAAGGAATTGGCAATTTCCGGACGCATCCTAAAGCACAAAAGGGTTCGGCCCAAATGATTGCCCTCCGGCTATCAGTGTGTTTGTACATGTGTTTTTCTGGCGTCCAAAAGACGCAGTAATTCACTCTGGATTGTTTACTTACCAACTGCTCCTTCCAACGCAAAACAGTGCACGTTTGTGCTTAAACGAGCAATCTGCCGTGGTCAGGAGAAGAACGCGTTCTTTTTCTCATCTTTTCTTTGAGAAGATCCAATCTGGTGGATGGGATGGAGGAGAGAGGAATGCAATCATGCCTTCCCATTCCTATGCCAGCAAGGTTTTTTCTTCCGACTCAGACAATAACGTGCGCAGTAGACTTGACGGGCGGGACATCACTGCAAGCTTCCCTTACTCCACTTTCCTTTTAAAAAATGAGACGACTCACAGAAAGGAAGAAGAAAAGCATAAATGTTAGCCAACTTTTTCCTTATTAAAAGGATTTTGCTTTATTTTGAAGGGGATTATTTTATCAAATGGGATAAATTACGAGACATTTTGCCACTCCAATGACAAGAAGCGAGTTTGTCCAATCGCAGCGCACACACGAACCCACGCACACATGCACGCACACTTACGTGTCACAACGCCTACGCCACTCTCTCGTCACTGCCCATGGATCCGTGGCCGTACAGCTACTCACGTCAGGGGTCACAGGCCTACGAGAATGTCCCCTCGAGGGGAGCACAACTGCTCGTCTATCCCTCGCTCACCAACCCACCTTCCACACCCATCGTGACACAGCACAAGCATGTCAAACTGTCCACCCGTTTCAAGCGCCTCCTGGCCATAGCCACTGCACTGCCATTGCTTGCTCTCATCCTCGTCATCTGTAGCACACTGTCGCCACAATGGGAGCGTCTGGAGTTCGTCTACGACCGTCTCATCCAACGCGCCTGTTCGCGACAGACGAAGACGACTTGGCGACTGGCGCACGTGGTGTTGGATGGAGGAGGTGGTAGTAGTCGAGTGACACGATTTGACAACCAGACGAGGTGGGAGATTTGCCATCGGTGGAAACAGACGTCACCAGCCATTGTGGGAGTGGGCATCTACACCGAGTGCGCACGGAACGCCACACTGATTGAGGTGTTTAATGTGCTGGGAGGAGCCTTTCAAGTGTGCAATGAGAAGCTAGGTGAGTGAGTTTAGTCACTTATTCTCCTGCGCCATCAGTGCTTCGTGGGTGTGCATAGCAGTCATCAAGTTGTATGTTTTATTTGACATGCATTCACTCCGAGGCCTCCTCAAAAGTGTCCGCGTCACGCATTTTTATGGCCTTAGTTAATAGCCGCAGGGGCGCTATATGTGTGTGTTGGAGTCAATTTCTTTGGCCGAGATCGGAGTCACAAACACTTGATAAATGGCTGCATCGGTTCTTGGTGTGGAGTGTTCTTCCCCGGAGAGCAACTTGCTTTACTGCTCTCTTAGAGACAATTGATTCGGTTGCATTAGAACGGTAAGAAGGCCTAAAATGCGGCGGTTAGTTCACTCCTGAGATTCTGCCAGCCAAAAAGTGCCACTAGCCACAGACATCAATGAATTGTTAGTATTATGGACAGTCCATTCAAGGAGACTTTAAAAGTACCATTCCAAACGGTCCCAATTATGCCGATATAAGGAGTCAAATGATGCAACATGGCCGCTCAAAGGCTTTGAGCTCCTTTTGGGGAGGATGAAAGTCTTGAGGCATCTCGTAAGCGCTCTCCTCGGTCCCAAGCTTTGGCTCATCACAATTCAACTTTTATTTCGTTACCGCCGTGCATAAAGCACTGCTTGTTTGGAATAACAGCCCCATTAGAGTGAATAGGCAAACTGGATGTAAAATGTCTGAGAGCAAAACAAAAATGCTCTTCTGTTTGGCTAAATACGGGGAAGTCAATGTCGTTGGAGGCGGTTCTTGAGACGCTAGGCGCTATGGATCAGTTGAAAGTTTACCGGTGCAATATAAGCTCTTGAGAAGAAAGGTCTGTTGACTATGTTTTATTTTGCTTCGAAAGCTTTTTTTGCCCTAGATAGTTTGCAAAGGGAATTTTTCGGTATAAAAACAATTTAAGCCTGACTTTTTTCACACACTGGGGAAATTGCCCCTCTTGAGCAGACTTGCGTGAATTATGCGACCTCTGGGAGATGCGAATCCCCCCCAATCAGAACCCAATTAGGTTTAAGTGGAGGGGATAAAGGCAAACCACCTCTTCACGCCAGTCAAACCGTCTTCGACGTCTTCTCCACCGAATAGTAGGCAAGTATTTTTGGGTAGAAGTATTTGTGGCAAACAAATAAGTTCATAAATTGATGCGAAAGCATTTATTTCATTTCGTAAGAAATTTTTAAAAGAGATTTAGGAAATTTTCCCTCTTACCACTGAATCATGCGGCTGAGACATGGTTAGCTAAAATGCGAACAAAATCTCTCTTTTTCGTTTTATTGCAGAGCCTCATTATCCCTCTGAAAGTGAGGATTTTTGTACCCAAGTGGCTTTTTACCCACTCTTTCAAAAGAAGTCGTAAAAAAGGAGGAATTTGGCAGTAGGTGGCGGGGCGGGGGGCGAAAGGGGAGCTCTCTGATGTCAAACCCTTTTAACTTCAACACTTTTTACGACATTGAGTAAAATCTCCTCCTTCCTCTCTAAAAAGACGGTTTACAGTGGAGGGATTTGTTTGAGACCACAAAAATACCAAGTTCAGAGGCAGGAAGGTGAAGTTGATGCAGAAATTTGAGAGTCATTTTTAAAATTTTTTTACATTCTACGTTGACTACAACGTCCTAAGAAGTAGCTTTGATGCAGGTGTAAATGACTGTGGAGGCTGCAAGAGAGCCTCAGGAGTCCGAAATGGCGGCACTTTACGTGTTCAAACTGCTCTTCCTTCGCCGCCATGCTTCGATTCAATGTCTTCTCACTGTAACCATATAAATTTGCTCATGCAAACAAAGAAGTGACTTATTGCAAGCAATACTCAGCCATGTCTGGTATAGCGTTTTAAATAAAATTTTACTTTACTTCTGGAACCCGATTAGCATGTCAGAGGTGTTCTTCGGAGAAGGTAAGTGGTCTTCTCACTTACCTGTGCCAAAGTCAGGACACATTCAGCCTTCGTATTCAGTGTTCATGTTTTGTTGTGGTCATAAATGTATTTTAATGGGTGGCTGGAAAGCACCTCATCAATCACGCATCACTTAGCAATTCATTAACAACGGCCTTATGTGAAGGACACTTCCCTAAATCTGGGACGCACAAACTGTCGATGGAGGTGAATGTGTGCTTCCAAAGCGGGTTTCAAAATAACAAATTATATCCCAAAGGACGAGAACAGTCAATCCGGTAAAAGAAAGGGGTCAAAAGCACATCCAGACACAACCAAGCATTACTGCTGTTACCGCTCTCGTCAATTCTAGGTGAGAGATTTATTTGCCTCACATTCAGACATCCCTCAATGTACCAAAATATTTACTTACAATGCTTTCAAACGCGGGCTCCTCTCACATCGATAAAAGCGACTAAGTTATTCAACTCTTCTGACACTTAATTTTTCAAGAAAGGCCCTACGATGAAAGGAAAACAGGATTTAAATAGCTAAACGACCTTCCACGAAATTCAGCATGAATCTGCAGTTGCTACTTAAATGCTCTTCAGCGGCCCGTAAATTTTAACTGTAAAGGAAACACACAGTTCTGGATGAAAAAGAAATTGATGACAAAAATCGCATGCCTAGCATAAGTCTGACGCAGTATTTTATTAAGGATCCTTACAGACAATGTTTGTTTATGCCTTGCATAGTTATTTTTGGCTGTGCAGCTGTCTGTTGGGTAATTGGCGCCAAAGGAGTGAAACATTCTAACAGGGTAGCTGAGAGCGAAAAGGGCCACAAAAGTGGATCAAGCCTAGGCATATTTTGCATTTGGTAGACAATACCATGTACACGCAAATGAGGTATAGCGACATTGCCGAAGGCATGACTCCATCTGCATCCCCATTCTAGATAAATTAACTTCTCAGGCGCAAGCTTTAAGCTTACCAAATGATTAGTTGCTACTTTTGAATTATTCAAGAAGTTAATCACTGTTTGCTGTGTCCTTTTCTACATAATCTCTTTCCATAATCCAATCGCTTGAGGATTATCTAGTGCTTCGGTACTGCTCACATAAATTGGTGCATAAAAATGGTGTTAAATATTGCAACCGAGATGGCATTTTTGAGGCCCTAAAAAGATTAAAATAGCACACCACTTAAGGATGACTTTAACATCATTTGTTGTTCAAAGAAATACTCAGTTCTCTTTGAATAAACAAACGTTGAAGACGAAAGCTGCTACCTGCCAGCACCATGTAAACTGGGATTGATGCTAGATGACTAGCAGTGATATTTAAGGGAAGCGGAAAGGAACTTGTGATGTCCCATAGAACTGGAGGTTCTAAGATATTCTCTTCTTTGCGGAAGAACGAGCTGGTCGTTGTCATTCTCAGAGCATAAAGGAATGCGGACAGTCTGCCTTGTCGGTTACCCTCCACCTGCTCTAGCACAGGAACAACCACCGCATTGTCAGCACTGAGAATGGAGTTCCAATCCTTTCAGGACATCGCATATGTGTGAACGTGAAGTAAAATAAAAGTGACATAAAGATCTACAGCGTCCACACCTTCTCCAAATGCCGTGAAGATCTAAAGAGACGTCTATGCGATACGATAGCACCAGGGCCACCTGAATACATGAAGCAGACATGCTACATCATCACATCCGACAATGTGCTTCAACCGACATCGTTTTGTGTGGGCAAGACCTTATCTCAGCAACAGTAGCGCTTCAATGTCCTTACAGATTACTGCAGATGGTTGCAACGAACTGTGCTGATCACCAAAGTCCATCCCAGTCTTACGGAGACAGGTTTTCGTCGCCTCACTGTGTCCAAGTTCAAACTATTCCACTTTTGTTAGTTTTACTTTGCCTTATCAACTATCGGCTTTTGTTAAGAAGAAGTCAGTAGCAGCATTTACTAAGGAACCGTAGAAACATGAGAGCCTTCTACACCCCAAAACAAAAGCCAATTTTCTTCATCACGGCAATTTTTTCTCTTTCAAGCTGTCGGTATGAAATGAGGCTAGAAGGGAGTTGTTGCCTCACCGACTCCACTACTTTTCTCACCTCTGTTCTGCTATACTCCGCTTTGCCCTCCCTCCACCCACACGGACTGATGCATTGGCAAATACGAAGCGACATGATATAAAACCAAACCAAACCAACCAAAATGAATGAAAGTGAGTAACCACAGCAAACAAGGAGAACAAAACATTGTTACATTAGTTTGAAATGCATTTAAAGGACAGAAATAGGCCCGGTGAGCACACCCAGCTCCAAAATGGAGCGAAGTGAATGCATGCTTGCATCTGTTGCAACTCAAACAGACACCAAGCAACCCGTTAGGGAGACTCACATTGTGAGAAATCTCCTTTAGAGACTCTACTCAATTATATGTCCACTTTGACGCTGTCTAGGTCTTATTACCGCCTTTGCTCAGCGCTACTGACAACTTGCGCATTTGTGACGTTTGAAGAAAGGGTGGGGAAGAGAAAATAAATTTGGTTCAAGATGAGGTAGAGAGAAGCATTGCTTCTGCCCATTAAAAACATCAGTAGCTTCGAATGCAAACCCGATTTTCGCAAAAAAAATTTGAAGTCCTTTCGTCCACTCGCTCGACAAGTGAATGACATCGAAGAAGTACCACGAAACCTAACCAATCAAGCGTGACTATCAAACACTTGCCAAATAGACAGAATCTGCTTCCAATCTGACAGCATTACATTGCATGGTGAGAGTAGGTGGAAGGTGAACAGAGGACTTGAGGATACTGTTTGCCAGAAACAGACGATATCAGCATGACTGGGTTAATTTTGCAATGGTTGCAGAGCTGTGCCTTTTGAAATATGAATGAGGTTGTGAAAAGTTCAGAGGGAAAGAAGCAACCGAAACTGTTACTTAGGTGCCAAAAAGGGAATCTCTAGTATACTTCGTTGGGACTACACGCCTTACTGAATCAGTGACGAGTGGCTGTGAGGAGACCTTCTACGGATATAAACTGTTAGCTCAAAAAGTATGGGAACGTCAGCAAATTGCCTTTTATCCCCTTCTGCTACTCACCTTTCTTCAATCGACTCCCTTGACAGTGCATTCCAATCCTTGTCACCACTAGCCCAGGAATCTCCTTCCATCTCTTGCTCCCTAACAACAACCTTGGATCAGTTTTGGAGTGAGACTGCACCTTATTCGGTTGCCATTACCCGGTAGTGGCTGACAGTTCTTTGCCGGCGGCTATTTGCTTATTTCTCTATAATTGAGATTTGCATTCTTGAACCACTGCTACTGACAAGCTTTGTATGCCTAAATATGGAGTTTATTGTACCACACCGCACAATCTGATTGTACTTTGCTCTTGTGAGGTAATGGAATATTCACCTCCTCCTCCTCCTCCTCCTCCTCCTCCTCCTCCTCCTCCTCCTCCTCCTCCTCCTCCTCCTTCCTCCTCCTCCTCCTCCTCCTCCTCCTCCTCCTCCCTCCTCCTCCTCCTCCTCCTCTCTCCTCCTCCTCCTCCTCCTCCTCCTCCTCCTCCTCCTCTACCTCTTATCCCAACACCAGCAGTACATTTGAGTGATTGATGGTGAGAATTGCATCAACCAAACAACTAGCTAGCTGGCTGTGATTCGGGACGCAGGTAAAGGTAACCATCTTCAAAGAGCAGCATCTTCTAGGCGCCTAAAACAGCACAGCCACCTAAAAGTGGCGAGTAACTGAACGAAATAAAGAGCTCTAGCAAACCGCTGCCGTCAGTTTACATGGTGGAAAGGGCGTCTTCCGATCTGGTGCATTGTGTGCTGCATGCAGGGAAGTACTTCCTGAAATTGATATTGAGAGTAAGAACTCCTTTTGCCAGTTGGTAGACTTATCAGAACCGGTCCCACTAACGCAAGTTAGGGCAGGAATTGCCAGACTTTGCATTTGAAGAGCGCTACTTCATGGCTAAAAAGGTGAGTCAAAGCAAGCCGAGTGGAGTCCACATTCAATACTGTTATTTGATTTGCAAAGCTTCAGGCTAGTCTTACTACCCACACCAAATGCACGCAAGACGTCACGTTTGCTTGAAGTGACGTCACTCTCAACCTGTCAAGGTTAGCAACGCAGAACAAGTCATATGCTTGCTTCTGTTTGGTTCATTGAAGATGAGCGTTACTGCTTTGGAAAGCAGATAGTTAAAGAACTAAAGCAAAAAACTTATCATCAGATGCAAAGGTCTGTCAAAAGACGCTAGTCACATTATCGGTCTGACTACTACAGACGGACGATAGACAGGTTTTAGCGGATTACCAAAGAAGACATCTGCGCATCAGGATTTGGCGCATTTGGTAAAACTCGTTGGAGGAGGAAGGAAACCTGTTAAGTGCATGTGGCACCGGTGGTGAGTGTAAAAAGGCAACGTCCAAGTGATAATTAGTTAGGTTTTGGACAGTTGCATATCCTGGCTTTGTTGACTCCTGCATTCACCGATGGATCTCAAGCTTCCAAGGAAGTTAAAGCAGTGTCCGGTTCAGCCTTGTGAGATGTCGGTTGAAGCAGACTGTTGAATGTGACGCCATGATTGAAGTCTGTCTGCCTTATGTATGGACATCACTACGATGTCCCCACCCTTGCACAGATGTCTTTTCAACTCTCTGCAGCATTTGGAAAAGGTGTAACGGTGGTAGAATTTCATGACCGGAAATGCTCTAGATCAGTGAAAACTCTGTGGGTGGTAACCCAAGCACAGTTAAGCCATAGACACACCACGCCTAGCGGTAAAGGTCCTCCATTTTCTGTGTCAGCAGAAAAGTGGGTGTCACCTGTGTATGTTCCCGAAGATACTCTATTTTTTGCTGCCAGCAGGAGACCGCACATCACCATCGCTTAAGTCCTCAGTCCTTCCCTCCCGTTCCTATGGAATGTGCTTCTCCACAGCGGATGATCTCTCCCTTCCATGTGCTGATTCCTCCCTTATCAAAGCCAGTCTAGCACTCGCTAATCATTCTGTTAGTCGATTTACCCTTCACACAGTGCACTCTTATGATATAAAGGAGGAGAGTGAGCCTCGACTTTCTATGCATATTTCACAGTTAATGGAGGTATCACTTTGTCTTCGACACATCAAGCTTTAGTAGATGTCACACGCAAGCTGTACCACCTTCCAAACCTTAAATGACTCTTGATGCAGTAAGCTTTACAGTTGTGGTCTCTCAATCGGTGCTATTTAAGCGCCACACAAAAGTTCTTCCACAAATGGGTCTGGTTTTGCAGAAAATCGTGCAGCACGAGGACCGCGATTCACGAGAAAGTGGCATGGAGCACACTTCTGTGCATATATGCTTTACAAAGCACAAAATCGACAATAGCGTTACCTAATCCGACGATTTACTACACAAAAGGCACCGAAAAGTTACACTATACAAATTAGTGGAGCAGAGAAAATATCTATTCTTTCGTTTGTTGTGGGGGAGTTCTTTTATAGAATATTTTTTCATTCAAAAGAACAATTTGGATGTCTGAACTGAGTGGTCAAGTATCCCAGCGCCTTTAAACCAATTCCAGAGGGCGTAGATTCACATTCACGGATTCCTTATTGCACTGATTTAAAAGTCTGTCTGACTTTTCATTTTGACTGTCATCACCTCGCTACCTCAGGTGAATGAACCGCGCGTCATCACTGAAACGAATTTGGGCACTTAGGAGCTGCCCCAACTAATCCACTAAAAGCTTCTTGTCATTGTAATTTTCCTCTTCGGAAAGCTAAATTAAATTACATTTTGGAGTTAAAATCTAGAAATGGGTTCAGAATAGGAGTGAGAAAATTCGCTCATCAGTCCTTTTTTTCAAGGAGAAACTTTAAAATAAGGTATCTAATCGGAACTTTTTGCATTTGGTGCTGATTTTGGCAAAAAAAACAGAAACAGAAATTTGGTTACTTATTTCTGTTTGTACTAAAGCAACCATAAAGCGAAGTGAGCGATAACTTTCCCTTCTCCTTCGCATTTACTGCTGAGCTTGGCGCCACGCACCTCGTAAATTCACCATCTTCAATGCAAGTAAACAACATCCCTGGCAATAGCACACAAACACCTCTGTCTGTTATCCTTCACTTCCTTTCCCCAAAGGGGTGGTGAAGGAGCCTACCTCTCAGTAGTGAACGTGTGGACTGGAAGGTTGCCTGTAGGAATTAAGGGTTCCGTCGCGTAAACTGTTGCGTCCCGAGGCTCCCTTGAAGGCAAAAGAGGGCAGAATACTGAGACAATATATATATTCAACTGGCGGAAGGAAATAAGCTGCTAGCGCGGCCCGGAGACCACCTCTGTGACCTTGACCGAAAGCGGTAGTTCAAACAATCAAAGTACTGCATTGTCTTTCTCCTCTTTTGAGCGTCGTCCGCCCCTTGGTACATCTCCTGCGTCAGTTATCACAACTCAGCCAATGCTGCAAGAAGCGCTCACTAGCTAACTATGCCAGTCGCCGACATTCGACGCAGCTGAGGCGATGCTTGGCACCAACGTCAGTGATCCCTCTTGGCAGTGCATTGCACTTCGAGTTTCGTCTGGCTTGGAAACAATGTTCGGAATAAGTGGTTCTGCCGACCATCAGTATGTTCGTAGGGAGGCGTTGGCACGCCGATTTCCTTAAGCAATTATATTAGGGGTAACCTTCGGAACGAAACTTTTCAGGTGGTCCGTGACTAGTGTCGCTTCAGTTGTTAATGGCTTTCTTGTAGAACACGGAGATGGGGTAAATGCCAAAGGTGGACGTCATTCTTGGCCCATTCGTAGCCCACGCACTTCTTTCGCACCGCTGCAACATGCCGCAGGTGGTAGAGATTGGGATGAAAACCCTATAGAGTCGGGTCCGCTTTCCGCTGCCACCAATGCAGCAGAATGCTAGGGCAGAATATATATATTCAACGCACAGAGGGAAATAAGCTGCTGGTAAGGCCTGGAGGTCAGCCTGCGCAGCTAGGAAAATATGGCCACCTCTGTGACCCTGACCGAAAACCGTAGCTCAACAAACAAAGTACTACATTAACAATCCCCTTTTGATGGCTGTAATTACCCCACTTTTCCTCACGCCCATCCCCCTTGGACAATAAATAGGGAGACCTTTGGTCTTTTACGGTTAGTTTTGATTGTCCTACAGAGCATTTACAGGAAATCATAACCACGCAAGGTGTTGGAGGGAGGATATACTACTTACTAACGTACACGAGGCAGGGAGGCCACTAGCTTGAGCCAAAGAATCTGTCGCACAGGGCGAAGCGAAAGTACACCCTTCACCAAGGAATTGGAGGGGCTTCGTAGCTGTACATTCGACATAAACAAAATAAACTACTACTCCAGTTATGCTCTTAATAGTATATGAGTTGTTTATGGATGAAAAATTACGAAATCTATGGTCATGCTAAGCAACAATTTTGTGAACAACTGAAAAGAGCTTAAGAGATTTGCACAGGCCTTGAAATTATTAAACGAGCAAACTGAAGTCGTCTTTGTTATCTCAAGACGATCTTGGTTGTAAATTTTCCACGATTTTCTCTTTAGTTTTTAAGGTAGTAACGGAAAAACTCTCTTCTACCGAGGGTAGTTTACCTTCTCTCGGCAAAAGTAGTAAGCGCTGATGTCGTTTTGACGGCTATTTTCTTGTGCAGCCTTGAAAGGTCGGCCATCTTTACTTGCCTCTTAATTAACTAATCTCTTTATGTGCCGTATGGCTCCCAAGTTGCCCTTGGAAGTGGTGGAATACCTGAATTCTCTCCAAAATATCCAGCAACTTTAATTGCTGAACCCTCACTTTCTTTTTCGCTCTTAATAATCCAGCTGAACGCGGATTGATGGCCTTCATCCGCTCCTCGCTGGGAGGCGGCAATACCACCTGCTGCTTCAACTACATTACCAACGGATCCCGATGGAAGGGCTCGGGTTGTCGATTGATGATGCTTCGTGAGTCCGCCTTTTCTCTCTCCCTCTCTCGAGACACATGGATGTGCTTAAGGAATTGCCAACAGTTAGCATGGACCTGTTGAACCAAATACTTGTTAGTAAACCGCCTTACAAGGCATTTAGCAGTTTAAAAAGCTCAAATTATTGAAAGCTAGAAAAGTGCCAACCTCATGATAAACAATTTCAAACTTTTGTTGAATGAACACGTGGGATAAAAGTAGTTGAAATCCGGTTTCATGGTCAAAGAGGAGGAAGAAGGCAGCTAAGTCGTAGACAGCACGCCAATAGTAGTCATTAGACTAACAATTCAATAACGCTGTTTCCACGACATTCACCCTAATTCCTTCCCGCCTCCCAAACCCTCCGACACCGATAGTAGATGGGACCTTAGTCTTAGTCGCTTAACCTTAATCATCGCCCATGACAAGCATTGAAGGGTTTCACCTAGCCTTCACCCAAAGTCCTGCCCACCCAGATCGAAAGCCATTGGGGCGAAAATCACATCCGTTCCTCATGAATTTAAGTGCCTACGCTTTGTTAACCTAATAATAATGGACTATTCATCGGGAATCAGCAAAGTGACAATAGTCTGGGGGAAAAAATGCTCGATTGACATCACCATGGTTGCATGTTTGGAGCGTGCATTTCAAGGAGGGATTCTCATGTGAAGAGAGATTTTCGAATAGCCATTCGTCTGTTCGCATTTCTCCATTATGCATTAACCTGGCAATTGGTGTCAGTACAGACGGATTCGTGGATGCTCTCCTTCGAATACGCTGAGGTCACTGCACTCCTTCCCCAAATTTTTTTTTACTTCTACCTTCTTTTCACCGCCTAAATTTGGATCATTTCGAGACTATGACCTCTAAGCAGGACTTAGTGTCTCTTGAGAAAAAGATTACCTTGAGCCCCTACTGTTATAATGAACAACTTCTTACTTTTCTGATTTACGAGACTTAGACTTCGATTCAGCACTTAGAAGATCCCGACTTCAAAAGTTCAGTTTAAAGGTAAATTTTCTAGACGTCTCCACCTAATCATTTGAAAGGCTTGAAAGTTATCTTTCTCATCCTTTCTTGGACTTAAAATTTAGCACACAATGGAAAAATGCTTTTTCCTCCCTTCTGTCAATCACTACTTCCTTTCAGATTGAATTTTTTATTGAGATGGCAGCTGTCTCTTCCATGGAGTGACAGACCTAACGCGGAAGCCTAAAGTTACTAATTCGCTAGACAATGCACTCATTGACATGATCAATTTAAGGCCTTTTTTCCTCTTACGGTTCTTCAATCAAAAAATAAGAAAGGGACAGTTCGGCTTTTTGTCTCGATTTAGAAAAAGTCTCTTTTTAAGCCACATAAAATCAAAATCGTTTGAAACGCCGTCTTACGTTGTTGGTCTACCGCGTCACCAATGCAGTACCACCCACAGTCCACCAATTTCTGTTTAATTTTCTAATAGAATTTCCATTCCATTGAGGTATGTATGACTTTACTTCAGGATTAAACTTGCGTATGATGACCTCACTTGCCGCATTGGCATTTCGGTTGTACGTTTGTAGGATCATAGCAAACTGATGTCTAGCATCGTCGAGGAGGAACACTTTTCCTCCTCAGTCTGTGGGCTCTCATACCATAGGGTGCCAATTACGTTCGACGTTTGTCTGCTCCAAGGCCGTCTAAGCTCGTCTGTGAAGCACCGTGTTTAAGGAGATAATCCATTGTTTCCCATGCAGAGCTATCTGCATTAAGTGGTGAGTTGGCGATCCTCCTAGGCACCTATTTGATCACTCGCCTTCTCTTGTACTGTGCCCAAACGACTCGCCTTAGTCTCCCGAAGACCTCTTTGAATTTGTGTGGATACGCTGCAGAAAGGATTTTAATAGTGTTGTTTTCGTCTCCTAAATGTCAATTAGTAGTGACCTCATCAGACGGATATAAGTCGTAGCCTCTACTTCTGATTAGGTCAGGAAGACTAGGGCTGGTCAGAGGACCAAAAGAAGGTCTTAAAAGCTCACAAGGCACAACTTCATGCCTTAGGTCGTTGCTAAACTTAGCCATAAAAAGATGCTTCACAAAATCTAGGGATATGAGAGAGTGGATGGGGAGGAGCAGTGGTAATAACATTTACTTGGCGTTATATAACCAACGAGACTGACTGTAAATACGTAGCTAGTACAAGAAAGGAGGTGTATAAGGCAAGGTCTTGTGCTCTTGACTCCTAGCCGTGGAAGTAGCAGCGGATCCGTGGAAGAAGTGTAAGTCTAGGTCATCTTAAAAACACGTAAAAAATAAATCCACTCGCTTTAGAAACCAAATTTTTAAGAATATTAGAAAAAATTATTTTCTTACACTTTAGTTCTCTATTTTGTGCACCCCGTTTTTCTGCTACTTGTGGGGCAGGAAATTGCAAACTTCGAGAATAAGACCCCTCCTTTGAGACTGAGAGTTTAAAATTTGATAGGCTTTAAAGACGCCTCGTCAATCCAACCAGCCATTAAATGGGAAGAAAGTATATTGCGATGGTTATTCCCATCAAAATAGCATGCTTTGCGGGCGATGGTATTACAAGATGGTCCATGCTGCCTGCGTTAAGTTGACTCTAATAAAACGAGCAAAAGAGAAAGTCGGATATAGGCCTAACCAAATGGTTCAGGCTGACCAAATGAAGGGCTTATTTGAGGCAAATCCCTGGAGTACAAATATAATGCCACTGCATTGCTTATTTTTCCCCATTTGTTCTATTTATACATAGGTATATTTAGCAAGCCTAAAGGTACTGAGGATCCAGAGCCGGTCATTGCACCTCTCAGTCCTTCTACAAGTGAACAATCGTAAATAGCACCCGGATAATTGCTTCTAAATTATTCAAGCGATTTGTGGTTCCTCCACAACTAACCCGTAGCCGTGAATGATTAAGTTAGAGCACAAGCCCAGTCAAGTTAACTGCCCAGAGTGCTTCACATTCGTCACTTTTTTTATTAAATCGGCTAGAAAAGTTTGCCATACTTTGTTGCTATCGTTTCTGCATTTCTTCAGCTCTTTAATACTTAAATTTATTGTTTTCAATCTAGTAATTCATTAGCAAAGTATTTTTTGGTTAAAGTGTCTTATTTGGATTGTTCTGCTCTATAAAACAATAAAGCTTATTTCAAAATAAATTGCTGAAAGGTTTTCCTTTCTAAATTTAGACATTTTAGTCTCAACCCCTTAGCGCTGATGTTACTTCTTTGAAGAAGCGACTGTTTCATCGAAAGCTTAAACAAACTGTGAAGTTAAATTAATTAAATTCCCCTTTCCCATTTACCGCTATGGTGAGAATACTAGTCCCTTGATTTAATTAAATTTGCCGAAACATTTTTACCCTCTCGACGACTTTACAAGAAAATCTTGAAGTTTGATGTAACAAAACTTCCCCTTGTTATGCTGAGCAGTTTACATCTTATTAAGCCCTATTCTAATCATTGCTCAAATGTAGTAACTTCATTTTTTAAAGAATGCACTTAGTCTTAAAGAAAACTTTTAACTCTACATGGGACCACTTGAGTTTTTAAAATGTGTGCACCTCCGCGCCTGTAGCGGACCTACCTTTCTTATGTGTTCCCTAAATTTATAAACACACACTGCATCGCAAAGAGACCTCCCTAAAAGCGAAAGAACACATTATATTTAAGTATGTTGTGGGTATTTTTAGCAAACAGAAAGGAATTGAAGCTGCTAACATGACCCAGAGGTCACCTCACTCTGCGAAGGCCATATGGGCACTCAGATGGCCGTGACCCTAACCCTACACCCACACTTTCCATTATTAAGCAGATACGTGTAAAGGGATTTCTTCGCGAAGATTATTTGCGGATTCGTGCTGTGTCCCAGCTCATCCCTGAAGTCACGCATGAGCACCATCAGTGCATAGAGGGCCTGGAAAAGAGAAGTGAAGGAAGTACTTCCCGCCGAGGCTCAGCTATTCGCTTGGTGCTGCTTGATCGCAACCATGTCACTCTTTATCGCGCTGGGGCTCTCTCTCCTTATAGCAGAACATACGACAAATTTCCTCGGAATGAAAAATAGCTCAAAAGGCATCAATTAGAAAAAAGTTAAGCTTATTTTTAGTCATGACTTTAACCCTACCAATTGATAATTCTAAAATTTTAGAGCACAATCATGTGTGAAAACCTCAGTACCTAATCATAATGATGAGCTTTGCTTTAAGGACGCATAATGTGCTTCCGATGGACTTTGTAGGAATGCAAAACAACCTGATCGCTTGTACGATCATCGTCTTCCTATGCATCATCGCCTCCATGGTGATAGGCGCCATCAGCGTCCTCGCACGCATGGTTCCCGCCGCTCTGGTCAACGCCTTTCTCTACCTTACAGCCTGCAAGTTCTACTTCTTCGTTTCTTCTCAATTGTCTGCCAATTGGGGAGTTTTAAATTTTCTGATCACTTGCATAATTTTCTATAAAGCCTCACCCTTTATGATGATATTTTTATACTAGAGCTGAGGCTGAAGATCCTTGTAGTCTCAAGTTTATGACGCTGTGTCTGGGAATCTCACAATGACTTTGGAGACTCTCAGCGACATTAATGATGGCTATCTCGGTGGCCGACTAATTTGATTTATGGAATCGTTGAAAGAGGGAGGAAGGGAGGGAGGTGGAAGGGTAGAAGTAACTTCAAAAAGAGCCTCCTCTTTCCCTGCCTAAAATTGGGAACTCATATGACTTCCCTCTCAAATACGCCTAAATAAGTTGATTTTAATACTGATAATATTTTCAGGTTAAAATAGCATTTAGGATTACTTACTCTATTCAAAATCATTGATTTCAAATTCTATAGGAAGCTTCTCCAGCTCTTCAATCAAGCTTGCTAAGAATCATGAGGCAGACAGGCATGAAACCCTTCAAGGGGCGTCAATATCGTTGACCCGTATGAGTGAGCTAACTGGCGGAGACACAGGGTGTGTCCATCTCGTGCATCGCAGTGAATACTGACATGCCATAAGTTAGGATGAGTTCATCCTCCCGCTATACTTGATTGAAGTGATTTTACCGCTCTACCCGCAGAACTCATGCCTAGAGGGCTCTGTCGTGATGGGCTCTGATTGATTGGACGCAAGCTGTGCCACATTAACCAAGTTCTCTGATGTCTATCACGCAAAGCTCATCTTTGCTTTTAGAGTTAAGGTAGTTAGAATATACTCTGGTCGGTGAAGCGATTACATCTAGAGGTTACATTCGTTGTTAGGGTAAAACCGGAGGTTAAATCTACCACGCTCTAGTGAATTGTTGGTTTTCGTGTCTGTTACGAGTAAAGAAAGACACGCCAACGCCGCCAACAGTTTTGCCATGTTTCCGTTTTCCCTCTTCATTCTACTCTCTGGTTTGAGAAGATTTAATGGCAGATAACTTTGTTTAGTTTCGCAGCGTAAAATAATGCACGCGTGCTACTATTTTGAGACATTCGAGCTCACTTTCGCCTTGAATACTGGTAAATTCCTTTTTAGCACGAAATGGTTCATTCTGCACGGGTGGCGCCTAAGTGGTGTAGTCAAGCAAACGTTATACAGCTAAGCAAAAAACATCTCGTCTGAGCAGCAACAGCCAAACTTCTTCGCCGATTCTGACAACAAATACGTCGACTGCCTCAAAGTTGACTCCATAGGAGATAACTTATAGCCCCTGTAGCCTGTTTAGGGATAAAATTTGTTTATCTTGGAAAATCTCATGCCTGCACTTCCTATCTCATCCCCTTCTCCGTAGTACGAGAACGAAAAAATGCAAATACGCAGAAGGATTTGACTTGTCAGATAGAGTTGGTCTCATCAAGCCAATTTCCACTATTTCATTCCAGAATTTTAAGAGCAATGATTGCCAACATAATTACATCATTCGTAATTTTCTTATGTTTTTTATAATGCACATTTCCCCTCTCTAAAAGATTTCTAAGTCCTAAAGACCTAAATTATAAGCCGTGGCTTTTGATTTGCTTTTGCTCTTTTTATTTAGCAGGATATCTGTATTGTGAATTAAGATAGTCTGAAAAGAAGAAGTATAAATTTAAAATATTGCGCAGACAGATCAGACTTGGGGCTTATTTGCATCCGTGGTGTCAAATAAAAGGGAAATGGAAATTCATGACAAAGTGTGCCCTGGAGGAGGTTAGTGCCAAAAGAAAAATAATTCACCTCTTACACACCACACCTATATTTACTTTAAAGAACTCTAGACCGACAGGTCCGATTGAAAGGTCACCAAGGACACCTCGGTGGCCATTCGAGATGATCTGGTCAATCAAAACAAAGGAAGCCGAAATTTCTAAGCCTTATGTAAAAAGCGGCATGAAATTTTACAATGCTTTGGTTAAAACAAGGTGAATTTTGCTAAAGATTTTTTTATTTTATTTTTATTTTAGGTGTGTTCATAATATTTGCAAACTGCATTGAGCACATCAAAGTGAATCACATCCAATCAAAATGGGGACCCTGCTACCCAATTGTCAGTCTTCCCCCCGATGTAAGTTTGTCTTTAGCCTCTTTAGTCTGGATGGTGGGCTTCTTTGAAGGCCTGACAAGGCGAAATTCGCGGCCAGTAACCCGTCAAAGTGTTTAGACAGCATTTTTAGAAGATGCGTGCGGTAGCTGAACTAAATCTGCATACAGTGCTTAAACAATAATGTTTTGTGGATGGATAATTCATAAGGAATGTTGGTATATTTTTACACTGAAGATCTATGTGTCACAAATAATCGAAATGAATCCAATTTGGCACGTCATTGTTGCAGTTCAGCATTGTGCAAATTTAGCGTTATAACGCGTTTTGATAGCCCAACGACTGCGGTGTGATGAGTGCCAGCGACTGGGTTTTGTTTCGTTGTTCATAAAGCCAACAAAGCTCTCATTGATTACCCTCCAGACGGTATACCTCTCACCAAGTTCACATGGACTCGCGGTCCACACTGGCCCATACAAAAGACTTTGCTTGACCCAGGTCTCATATCTCAAAAAGTCATTAAACTCATTCGTGAGAAAGCATGCATTCTGCTTGGGATGGGAAAGAAGAAGATGGGGAGATGGTGGGAAGGGAGGGAGAAGGAAATGCCACTACGCCTCCTTGGTTAAGCCTTTATATTTTTGCAAGTTACAGTGATGGCATTTTCTTTGTATTATTCAGTCACATGCAACGTAAGCCTGACAGGCAGAAAATGAACATGCGTGAACATGCTTACACCACATATATTACACTCAAATAAATGGAGAGATTAATAGGACTGTTAGGACCTTTACCCTATTAAGACTTTATCGCCTTAACGCACTGTAAATAACGAGCACTAACCGCGGCTCCAAACCAAATGCTGTTCCAGTGCTGCACCTTTTAATCGGTGCATTTTAAGATTGTAGCTGACCTCAGCACCTGTCTTACTCGTTATTTTTTTCCTCCGTGTAATATTTTCAAGCTCTACGATCCCACTCTGATTCGTGTGCAGTACGGTTGGTCAGTGTACGTGAACTGGATCGTAGTTGGGGTCTTTGTGGCTTCCGCCTCTGTTTGGTTTGTGCTGAAACAATTTCTCTACGTGGAGACTGCTAAAGCCATGATCTGATCTGACTTCTGCTCCCATACCCTCAACTTTAACCCCTTTCCTCCTTCTCCCTATCTGTCCCACGCTTCGAGAAATCAATTTTGCTCCCAACTTTTCTAGTTATTTATCTATGCAATTATGTGACTCCACATTTATGTGCCTACCCATTTCTATCTCCGGCTTGCATCCATATCTATTCGTATGGAAAGGAAAAAGAAACCATTTAAATAACTAGCCTTTAAAATCCTCATGCTAAAAGGATTTGTTTCTTTTTTAGGCTTTCAAAACAAAGTAAAAGAATGTGACACTAAAGTTTACTACTTATCGATTGTGGGTTGAATTCAATGCTTACTGAATTGCCATTTAAGAAGTAGTAAAGTCAATTTTGATACACTTTCGACCGCAGTACATCGTTGGCTTTAAGATCTTTTAGGTCTGAAACGACACTTACTCTTACCACCTTGACTGCGTGAGTAAAGCGAAAAATAACAGTTTGCTATTGTTAACTAGTCCATTATATATGACAGCGAAGTCATAAGCCCTTTAGTAGTGGAGGCAAAAAGGATAAAAGTCAGAAAAAGGGGTCGAACAAGACAATGCACAAAGGATAACAAAAGAGAGGATAATGATGGCTGTGTTGAAATCATCACGTAATTGGGAAAGCATGCAGAGCTAAGAAGTTGGTCGCTTAATCACGCACTCCTACATAAATTCAGTCATTATTGTTCTAAAGGCCGCGCAATCAAAGCAGCATTAGTAGCGACAGAAAGGTGGTAGACGTCATTCTGCTGGCGACTCAGACGTTTTTTGGTACTCAAGGCGCTCTTATCTAATCTATGGGTGTGCGTACTAGTCTCTTAGACTATTGCTAACTATCTCTTTGCTCTAACAAACAATACTTACTGCCACTACCTAATGATTTGCTTTTAACTTAATGGAACAAATATCTACAATTAAGTGCATCATTTCCTTGGTACGGAATTGGCATTTTAATAGCCCTACTTATTAAACTTAAGTAGCATCTCATATCACTCTATTTAAATGCAACGATGTCTTATTTTGCCCGAAAGGGAACGCTTTTTTTTCAAAATTAAGTCAATTAAAGGAATCTATGAGTAGATCCATTACTTTTCCATACCCTTGTGTGATTTGTTTGTGAATGACACATCCAGCATTGCCAGCATTTCACTATCCGCGGCTTAGTCGACATTTTGGCGCTTTGAAGCCATAGCTAAGTCTACATCAGTTTATCGTGCCTCGGTGGCATAAATAGCGCAAAAATAAAGCATTGATGATCTTGTCGAGTGAATCTCTATGCAAAAAGTGTCTGCCATGATTAGATTAAATACGCGGATACCCGTTTATGTGATAGGGGAGTCTGACAAGTTCTTAACTCGAGCGACGAGGTGATAAGGCCTTCAATGCAAACGGTTTTATTTGCGCACGCGTTTGATCACCTCGGGATTGCGACATGTGGTCACACAACTGCAGACAAAGCACGTTGGATCGAAGCGACTCTCTTGTGGCCTCTTTAGGGTATTTGGATTTGTCTCTGGACCTCTGGTATTCGCTATCAAATTCAAAGTAGAACTCCTAATACATTTTCTAGGGAAAAGGAAGTACACGATGGCAAATTGAACACAAGCCTTTTAGAATTTTCGAGCATTTGAGATGAAAAGGCAGCTTCTAGCGAATAGTAGCAGAAACTTTCTCTAGGATTGCAGGCATCCTCGCACTACTCGCATGTTAGAAGTGCTAAGAACATCATATTTGCCTAAGTACCCATGATGATGGTTCAATCCAAGACATCAGAAGTCTGCATTATTTTGCATCAAATTGGGCCACCGGAAGTGGAGGCAACTTTTCAGCTGTGCAGTCGTCATATGCGACTGTGGCTGGTGGACAAAAGTTATGCTAATGAATAAAATATTACGCTTTTTGGCATCTGGACTTAAAGTCATTAACATCAAAACTGTCCAATCGTTTGAGAGGTAATTCTATTAGAGCTACTACTGCATAACATTTAAGTAGGATTGTGAATACTTGTATCGGTAATGTACATGTCACTAGGGTGTTTATTAAAATGATGGAAGAGTAGTTCTTTGGTTCTTGAGACCAATCCTCGGTCTTCCACTGAAAGCTGGCAACGATCCGACAAACTATCCATCAGCGAGATGGAGAGAATTATATCTGTAAACACTTTCACGTACTAGCGATTGAGTTTGAGCTCCTTGGTACCATGGCGTATCAAAAGCAGATTACAGTTGGAAGACAGGTGCTGTAAGAAGTAATTCTCTAAGAGAATCGCAAGGAAAGAGGTAGAGCATAACCTCACAAAACTCATAGTCAAGTCTTCTGCCCTTTTAAAGGGATCCTCTTCATTTGCATTAATCTAGCTTTCATCGACCACTGATTATTATTAGCAATCTTACTTCCACGACCCGATGTCTAGAGGCTTTCTGCTGGAGATCTGCAGAGATCCCCTCTCTCACAGCCTAGACGTATCATCCTGAAAATTAGAAGTAATCTTTCCATCCTTGGGGCTGGTTAGTAATTTACCTTTCCGACTCGGGTCATTCCTGAAGGCAACATAGGAAGTAGAAGGCGAAATAAAAGTTCATCGGCTGGATAAAGCCGAAAGCCACGCCATCAGTGTGTTAACCTAACCGCGTGGCCTAATGACCTGCAATGTTAAAAGCAATTTTTCTGTCGCTTTTAAATGCAGAGGAGGGAAGAAAGCTCTATGAAGGCGGAAGGTTTCCAAGCTTGATTAAATTGGTAGCGATGATGCGGTGGTAGCCTTTTCTACTTTGAAGGCTCAATTCTCAATTTTTGATAAAAACACGTCAATGGAAGGTAACACAGGCTTAGCTGACCCTCCATTGTGTTAATTGAGAGGTGCGATTCATTTTCTAACTTCTCTAATCTGACTAGGTGATCACGAAGGTCACATTTTTTAGGTTATCACATCAGAAATTAATGCAATCTGTCAGGCGGCTTAAAAAGCATTTGATGCGCATTTGACGCACTTAGCCTACTTAAATTGCAGCCGCATAAAAACCGGATGATATAATCAGAAAATTTTAGGGTGTAGGTTTATTATTGGTTTACTATATTGATTTAGTTTGACTGGAGAGACAACTCTGACAACTTGAGAAGCATTTGCGCTTTCAAGGGAAAGAGATGGAGGGCAAGTGACACTGAATGAAGGTACCAGAGCTCTCTTATATTCCATAAGAAGTGGCTATTAGAGGATTTCTTAGAACAAACTGTACTCTTCTTCTCTACCTTATCCAATGCAACCTGCAGTGCATCAGATCGGATGGTGTTCAACGGCGAAGCCAAATCATGGGAAACTTGTCCAGTGTTTCTTCCTAAATTGGTGGACTGTTTTGTTTTCACCTGCTTTCATGAGGCTTCAAATGGCCTTGATTTTTGAGCTCTTCTTCATGGGGGATGCCATTCTTTCCACGTTTTTACCCCCCAAAAGTGGGTTGAGGATACGCGTCACTTATTTGTGTCGTTGTACAGCGAACTCATCAAGAACTACGAAATCACGGGGATCGGGAGGTTGGCGAAGTCGTTTATTGTTGAGCTACTAAAGATTCATTTACAAGGGGTTGAAATCTCTCTCCTGTTGTGTCTCTCACCCACTATTTATCAGATCTGGAGGAGTCAGTCTTAGAATCTTTTATCCTTCACTGCTTGTGATTGTGTCTGTACTCAACTAGACGCTTGTGAATGCGATCCACTCGTGAATTCCACTACCACTTGCGCACTGACGAATCTCCGAGAAGGGAGAGATATGGAGGGAACACAACGCTTAGGTCGACAAAGTCTACTCACAAGCTAGTCGCTTTCGAATATCTTGACGACGGGGAGCGAACTTTTGCTTTCGCTTCCTTGACGCTGTTTAGTCCCGGTCCTACTTTGATGCTTCGATGAAAGCACCGAAATTCCCTCAACAAAAAACGGGAGCTATTATGGACACCATTGCAGCCTCAGATGCATTCTCGTGGGCATGACATAAGCCTGCAAAGGGGTTGAGAAAATAGCAGCAACCAAGTCAAAGAAGTTGGCGTGGAGGTCACAAAGGAAGCCAAATAGTCATCTCATACAAGTGGTTATTTTTGTGGGTCAACTCGGACTCTGCCGAGGTCTCAACGCGGAGGGTCAAAAAGACAACGATTCCGGATGGGAGCACATTTATTTGTCGATCGGTGGGAGTCAGCTGGGGGTATGACGTGTTCTGACTACCTAAATCCAAGGTCAGTCCCATTGAACTTGACCTCATTGCGACTACCACCAAGTTTAATCCTTTCCTGTACGCGGTAATGACAACCGGGAGCAAACTAAACAGAAGAGGGCATTTCAAGTACCTTCTAGAGTGTTAAAATTAATCACACAGTGAGAAAACGGTGTCGTGTCAATCAGATCGTAAGCAATTTAGACATTCCAGCCACTTTGATGACTTGAAATTATAAAGGATGGAGAAAAACGATGTCGGTGGCCCTTTAAGCTCATTAACTATCATCATTCCTTTTCTTAAATGCTTCCTCACCGTAAAGTCTTGATATCCAATCTTGTGCCATTTGTTCCCCATAATTTCCCACGGGTAGAGGAATTTCTCCATTCACTAACCAAGGAGAAGGGAACTGTTTCTGGACAGCCTGTCATCGTACCCTTTCCGGGAGCTACACACCAGCATCAGACTGAATCCGCCAGATACTATTGCTACGCAATATGTAAGGAGACGCCCGAAGCAGAATTCTGAGAAAATTGGCGAATTTCCATTTCTTGGACATTTGGTGTTAGTCTTCTCGTGAAACTCCTCTTGATCAGCTGATAACGTATGGCGACATCTTGAAAGCCAAAGCTATGCAACGCTTAGAATTGTGCGAAAATGGGACCGTCTTGTATCTTAGCATCCGCTGTAGTGTTGCCCCATAGAAATCTGTGGTGAAGTCTTTCTCCCTTGGCTACCCACCTTGAGAACTTGACATCATCGAAGGTGTGTAGTATTGAAGCATTTACAAAGGGCAATCTCGCGGTCGTGAAACAAAGTAACATCCTTTTGTTCCACACCTTGGTCCAATTCTGACCATTCTAGAAGGCCTCAAACCTCGCAAAGTTCAATCACTCTCCTCTGATTGGTTGTAACGGAGGAATAAAGTGCCATATTAAATGCACATAAACTGCTCTACCATCACTTGGTTCAAATATCTCACCCAGTATCCACATATGCGCCTTTGCGAGTTGGAAGTGTGGGCAGGCCTAAACGATAGTAAGGACGACTTTTCCAATTTGACATTAAGGGATGCAAGTGTTCCTTCGTCTTGACTTTTGGCTGTAATTCTACTGTGCACAGTAAACCGAAGTGGAGGGGAGCAAAGAAGGACTTGAGGGTTAAAACGAATCTTCACTCGCGGAAACAATGCATCGCTAAAGCAACACCTTCTTTTGGAATGACAGGGCAAGTATCCCATGGGGAGAGCCTTCCTCTCCGCTTCAAAGGCGTTTCAGGCCATGTTGACCTTGGGGCAAGGCGGGAAAGGAGAAGGATAAAAGGCAATGCACACATGCTCATAAGCTGCTCCCCTTCTGCCGATTCTTGATTCCCACCTTTTGGATAGGAAAATACACACGCACAGGTTTCTCTGCTTGTTTTCGGTTAAGTAATAAAGCTGGTTGTGTTTCATCCGATTTGTAGAGCAAAAATGCTGCCTCGCTAAGGAATCAAAATAATGCAGAAGGGAAATTGGAGAACTGGTAGTGTTAGTCAACCTAGTCAAAGGTAGTGGAGTCCTTTCTCCCTCACATTGCATTGGTTAGTCCAGTGACAATAGTTGGAAAGACGGCAGCGATGCTGTGAGCATACCAGCGCAGTGGGTGTCGTAAAAACGCTTTAAACAAAGCATCTCAGAAGGTATCTAGAAAGAGGCTGTCAACGTTTCATATGCTTATCCACTCCTGGATTATTGAAGGTTGCAGGAGAAGGAACGGATGACAATCTTCACCCATGTTGAAGGCCTATTGTTGTGGGCGGGAAGAGATTGAAGAAGAAAGTGAGCAGATAAGAGGGCAGCAGACATAAAAGTTGAGCAATGGTGGGTAAAAGTTTAAGAAAAGCGTTGACAAATGATTTGAATTGTTGATCAAGCCAACCAGTCACGGATTGAGAGGTAAATGGACCATCTGGTAGGACAGGCCACATCAGGTATCCTGAGGTAATATGACCAAATTCTCACCGATTTGTCTCAAATTTTATCGTCGTTGTCATTAATTTTTACATGACGGCTAGATGGGCAAACAAACATTGTCTTGTGTGTGCGATCTGTGCAGTGAAGGGGAAGGAGGAGGCCAGTTTTATGTCAGAAACACAGGGAAGGCGAGATGGTGTAGATATTTCTAACATGAACGAATCTTTCAACTTGTTTACTGTCAGAGGAGAAATATGGTTACCTTATTTAAGCATTTTATGGCTAATGTAATTTAATTCTTTAAAAAGGTTTAAGAACTTTTAATAGGGAGCTTTGAAAATCATTTGACCACCGCAAATCGCCAAAAGTGTGATAATCAAAACCATTTAAGTGACTTCCGTTCTTCAAGTCATGGACAGAGCTTCTTATTCATTCTCTAACCTCTTTCTTTTAAATTTAATAAAATTCTTCAATTTCACACGAAATGGTGCAGTTCGACGTTAGCGTAACCAGACCAGGCACACGCGTCACGCATATGTGACGCTAATACATAACTGACAGCATAGACAGCTAGCCAAAATTACTTGGTTTCACGTTTTGTTTAATTGTTTCACCTTTTTAATTTTTATATCTCTAAGGCTCAAAGCGCATTAATGAGGATGTGCAGAGAGGTAAATTTACACATCCACCTTGGATCTATGTACTACCTACGTCACAACGAAGGGGGCTGATTCGGATTCAACTACTTTATCCTGCTCTCATACTGCGTGGCTAACGAAAGTAAGCTGCGCTCCTTCCCTGATCTGGTGGAAGGATTAGTTGTGCGAAAAGAAGAATGCAGTGGATTTGATGAAGCGGCTTCAGTTCGGCTGACACTTCTGTCACCGCTATTTGTGAAGCATGCATAGTGCCAATCTATTTTTAGTCGCAAATATGAACACGTTATTCCATCAACAGTCATCACAGATCCGTGCTTTTCCTTCCCTTCGGCCAGCCAATGCAGCGCCAATCTTTGTCACCTTGAGGAGATTTGTCTTGCAAGCTTATAAGAGTTTACCGCTTGAAGAATTAGCCTCTTCGTTTCCATTTTCTTTAAATGTGTCCGTACGACAGGCACATGGAAAGCCACCGTGCCGTTGGGTAGACACTACCATCTTGGGCAGCAAGCAAGCACCAGCAACGCCTTACGCCTTTTGATGAAAAAATTCCGACTGTCCTTTTGAGAATAGGAAAAGAATTGTGGCGGAATATGGAAGCACCTATGTCGTCTTTATGGCGCAATTGTGGCAGCAATTTCTTCCTCGCAAGCACTCACGACTAGGCGACCTTGCCTCGTAAGGTTGTCATGACGCCAACTGGAGGCTCAGTATTCTGAGGACAGGAATCAAGATGTTCTCTACACCCCTCCTTTGAGTACGCTTTCTCTATCCCATGAGTGCCCTGTTCTTTTATAAAGTCTCTGCTTTGGCGATGAAGTTTGAGGGGAATCGCCTCCAAAAACCAGTTTGCTATCATTGACAAATGGGCGACGTTTATCCCACTTCATCTACTCCCTGGTTGACCTCTTCACTTGGGCACAAAAGGTGTGAAAAGTCGTGTGTCACGACAATTCAGTGTCATCTCTGTCACTAGCCCGTCAGCCCTTCTGCTCACTCCTGATTAAGGTGAGCCCAGTCATGTGCGTCATGATGGGTTTGTCTAAAGATCTCAGCCTCGAATCGAGAATGGTAACCGCATAATCGGCAGGAAAGATGCTGTTCTCTCAAACTGCACAATTTCCGCCTCAAACGAATCATTCCCTGCCAAAAAAGCATACCAGTAGCATTCTTATGCCTTGATTCTTTTTTGATTTACTATTGGATGAAGACGGACAAACGGGGACATGGCTCGGAGCATTCTAAAGAAGCATACAGGACTCCAAAATGCCAAAACGCGTTATATTTCAGCCAAAGGGAGCAGCGTTTCCCGTTTTTTGCCAATAACAATATTTCAAACTGTGATTTCGGTATTTTTATTGCATAGAAAGACTGTTGGATTTTAACCTACACTTCTTGAAGAGTTCGATGGGCATTGAAAACCGCTTCGAGTTCAACAAACTTAATGGTCAAATCATTTAGCAGACGAGATAACTATTTACGTATAAATGAGCCTTCACTGAGGCAATTGCTAGACTCAGTGACAAGTTGGTGATTTGAAGCATTTAGTATAAAGGTAATCTCTCCATTCACTCCACCTCCTGTCCGTCAAGGAGGAGGCAGTTTAAAGGAAACCCTCACACTGAAGCACGATGTCCAAATACTGTGTGAATGGAGCAACGAGTCACCACCGAAGACATCTCGAGACAGTTTTTCCAAGGGGAATGGCGATGGCCATGAATGAGACGCCATGAAGACAGTCAAGATCGCAGGGAATGGAGGACAGTTGGCACAAATGAACGTACAGCTTATACAAGCAACGCCCTACTGATAGGTATTTTACGACCTCTCTCTTAGCTCGTGTCACGAGTCATGCTTGTCCCGAATGTCGCAGAAATTTTCATGTATGGGAGAGGCTGTAAAAACTAATCTTGCGGTTTTGAGGCATTATAAAATCGACGTAACAGTCGACTGTTGTAATTTTCCCTTCAAAGAGATTTTAGCAGAGTGGATCACGACCACCGGTTGGTGTTGAAGCTTGTGTGTTTACAACCTTGATTTACGAGTTGGGTTTACTTCAGCTCGCAAAATATCCCATAATCCCCTCAAAAATGATGCTTTTGGGCGTTTGGCGAGGGTGGTACCTATAATAGTAGAATGACAGAGAGTAAGCCTAAAAGGCCGTCACCTCACGCACTGGCTGGGCGACTAACAGAGACAGGAGTTTTGTATTTCCCCTTGGGACTTGTTGAATGACTGATTACAGTACTCCTCACTTTTAGGCTAAGATACAACAGAAAGGCGGGGAAAAGAAAAATTACTAGTTCCTCCGAAAAATCCAAGAGTAGTCAATCAGATGGAAGCCATGGTTGACCCTTTTTATCTCCCGTAAGATGGAAGTAATGAGCCTACCATCCCACCATCACCCGAAAATCTCTGGACACTCACATGGTTAGGCGTTTAGGGAGATCCAAGTGACAAAAAAATGGCTTGAAAGCAATATACCGCTCTTTTTCTCCTCCTCTCTTTAAGATGGACGGAAAAAGCGCGGGTTCCGCAACAACCTTTGGCCTTGTTAGGCAAAAAGACGATGATGGATGGCAGCTGTCCTCATCTGCAGGGGCTAAGCACCATAAGAAGCATTCCGTATCTCGTCCATTAATTAATCTTCTTTTTTAGTCTATTCTCCATATCCTATCCCTTCTTACGATGGATAATATTAACAACTCTTCGCAGGGTAGGTTAGGTTGCGCTTTTCCCCGCCTTTTCAAAAGGAATGGGAAGCACAACAAAACAGTTAGTGCAGTTTTAGCCTTAAAGTCCCATCAATTTGAAATAATATAACTTAGTGGAGCCACCCAGAGGGGTATTTACCCAAATGGATTAGAGAACATTTCCTGAGCCTAAATTTAGATAGTATTTGTCACGCAAACTTAAACAACAGTTATGCAGGCGTTGGAATTTGAAATCTAAAAGAAATCTCTCTTTTAAACAACTCGTACATCTCAGCGGGGTGCAGAATCCCAAAAGCCTATCAAACAACCTAACTCCTGCATGGAATAAAAAATAAGGGACAATTTCCTTTTTGAATTTGCCTTTCCTTTTGCCGTAGACTAAAATTCTTTTAAGATTTAATTAAGAAAAAACTTTCCCTCTCCATCTAGTACATTAATTACGTTACTGGTAATCATAAATTTCTGATTGAAATTTAAAATTTAAATCTCTGATTAGACCTTCAAACTACCGCCCCTTCTGATTGGTCGGCATCAGCGCCTTCGCCCCCACCGTCCCACCTGATTGGCTCGTTGCCCATTGGTGGGGCCATTTGACAGGCGCTTTGCATCCATGAGGTGATTGCGGTCCGGGTAAGATTTAATCAGCTGAAAAAGATGAGGTATTAAGTTAATTATGGTCTATCTTTAGCCATTTGGTGATTATGCTTGTGGTGGTATTTTTGGCTGTTTTGAGTGAATTTAATGCCTCTCATTTACTTTTCCTGTACGAGGAAATAAATAATTTCAAAAAATCCTCATTAGGGTTGAATAGTTTATAAAGGTATTTGTTGATTACTGGCGTAGCGCCCTGAGACTCTCTTGGAGGCAAAAGAAGGCAGAAAACTAGGGTGGTTTATATGTTTATTCAACAGAGAGGGAAATGAGCTGCTGGCATGGCCCAAAGGCCAGCCTACACAGCTAGGCCAATATGGCCACTTCTGTGACCCTGATGGAAACAGGTAGTCCAAACAAACAAAGTATTGCAAATGGAGTGGGCGTATTTTGCTCAAGATGCAGAATGTGATCACTCGCCTCCGATTTCACATAAATCGGTTCCTTTATAAAAAGTGTTTGCGTCCCGCATTGCTGCCGTTTGTCGCAAAGAAAGGGCAAAAATTAGCTTATTTGTGGAATTCTTTTTCACTCTAAGATAATGTAGTTTTATAATGCTCGAACCACAGTAACTCACGGTGGTAGCCTTACAGACGTCTAGATAAACGGTAGGTCAATCGGCTCGCTTTCTTATTGCGGAGTAAAACAAGATTGTCTTGTTTGCCTTCCAATCAAAGAACCACACAAATATTTATCAATGTGCCTCAGAGACCAAATTTTGTGCGGCACATTATTCTTAAACCATATTCCACCACTTACTTAAGCCGAAAGAGAAAGGACAGGGGGCGAAGAAGAGTGAGATGGGTAAGTGCGGCTTCTTTTTCATTCATCTCCACCTAGTACCCAACATCTAGAGCTAGGCAGTCTTTCTTGTAAGTTAGTTGAACCGACCGTGTCGCATATTTACCTGGGTTTCCGCCAAGCAAAATATCTGCGAGGGTAGTGAATAAGGGATTATAGGCTCTTCCCTTGAGTGGAAAATTAGACATCCTTATCCATGTCCATAGCTGCTCTTTTGGTTTTAAAAACACAGAGGAGTTGGGTATTGTTCAGATCTGACAGGTTGGCATGGTTGCCGTTTCTCTGGAAAGCCAAATATTTGTCCATTTCCCATAAGGTGCCGCCCCAACTGAGCTACAGTACCGAGGATGGGTAGCCGTGCCTTGTATGGCGATGTGAGTAGATGTGTTCCTGCCACGAAGGCAAAAGCACTTCACTCGACTTTTATGATTTGCTCCTCTGATGAAGCTGCATCACTGAAGGAGGTGACGATGCCTATCTACATCATGGATAAACTATGTGTGAGTGTCAGGAAGACAAATCCATCTCTCTTGATGTGTGTGCTCCTCAAATGCAGACAAATCCTCCAAGAGCAGTTTTATTTTAGAAGAAGGAGGGGTGAGTGAAAAACTCGCAAGAAAGCCAACTCTGGTTATGTAAGATCCACGTATACTTCAGGTTCAGGCAAGTAAATACAATTTTGACAACTTACAAGCGCTCCAAACCACGACAAGGGAGAGGACTAGGATCACTTAGCGTAGAATCGGATTTGACGGGAGAAAACAGTTTTCCTGCGGTAAAAGGGTATCATGACTTAAGTTCGTGTTTGGACTACAGACTTGACCGTTAGCAATGCTCGCTCAACAGGGAAAGGGTTAAACTGTGCATAGGTGTGTGAATTACTCCTTAAATGACATGATTTCTCACATTTAGCTCAGGAGGAGCTAAAGTTAAAAGAAGTGGTTGTCAAAAGCAACTGACATTTGAGCACAGAAGGCAGAGAGATCGCCCTCTGGAAGATCCACGTGAGAAGTGCCGTTGAATCTTCGAGCCTACAGAGTCAAGGCATTGTCCAACCAATCAGCCACGCGCTTTGGCGGTGTGCAGGCTGAGCTGCAGAGACAAAATGGAAGAAAAATAAATAACAAAAGCGGGAGATAAGTCAAAGTTTGTCCCATTTCCAATGCTCACGGCAGAGCGTTACCCTCGCAGTAAACCGAAATGAATGGAATGGCAAAAGTGGTCACCGCATTAAAATGGTCTTTATCATTACACCTGCGCTGGGGCCTTGGAGAGCTTGAGGATTGACAGTAGTAAGCAAATTTTGACCTCTGTAAAGACATGGATATTTAAATCCGGAGAGAGTTGCGCGAGGTGACTGTTAAAAAGGTGTCAAAAGCTTGACAATTAAGTCACTTTTGGAGACCAAAACAATGACAGTCGTCATTACTGGTATAAAAGTGGCGGAAGCAATGGAAGATCCCTGCTGTAAACCACTATGCACTACTCAGTTCCATCTTTTCCAAAATCGTTCTACTCCAAGGCTAATGAGTAACCACTGATAGCATCAGGGGTAAAATGTTCTGCAAATGACAATTTATGGTAGAGTTCGTGATCAGATGTCGGCAAAGTTTAGGGTCATTTAAGACCTGTAGAAGATCCGCCGAATAGATGCATTAATGACGGGTGTTCATTTCAAGGCAAACCTATCGCTAAGGTCACATTTGACGTGAATGTGTCAAGGAACAATTACTCAGGGTGACGCTGCCGACCATGCAACAACCAAAAAACAGATGATTTTATGAGGTTTTATTCCACCAATCGGTTGATTGTGAAGAGACGAAAATGGCAACTACTTAGCAGTAGCACTCTTGAAAGATGTAATCCATTCAAGGACATCCCGCCATACTTCTCGGCCGTTATTCCTTCTAGTTTCACCACCATAGTAGTCATATCTTTGACAATTGATGTAAAACGGACGAATTGTGGCCAAACCCCTCCGAAAAAGCCTACAAGTTCGTAAAAGTTGCAGCGATAATGCCCAAGCTAACTTGAAGAAAGAGTGAAGTCAGGAATTGCAGAAATCTCAAGTCCTTAACCTGTCGCACACCAAACAAGGAAGCCCGAGGTCCATTTACTTAACCGATGCTGCTTGATCTAACCAAAAGATGTAAGAGCAGAACTTCTCCTTCGTTGCTTATAAAAAGAGTTACCTGCACTACTCATTGGGTACGAAGTAATTCTTCCTCGCCCAGGAGGACGCAAGGCCCGCTTCCCATGTCAGAAGGAGTTTTTGTGAAATTTGCACATTGAAGAGGATAAGGAGACGAGATTGAAGGAAGCCAAGCGAAATGCAGGGAGAAATAGTGAGACGCCGTCTCTGTTCATGTGATATAAAATAACTTATCTTGCACCGGACAATCGCATATGAGGTGCGTTCGGCAGTTGGTAACTTGAAAAGAGACGGAAAGATCAGAAGAAGCCGTCAATTTTGTCCCACTAAACATCGCCTATTGAATTGTTCCTTTTCCCTCCTCGGAGATGTGGCTTCATTCAGCATGGCTACCACTGCCAAGCGGTTGTATAAACATTCTCCCCAAAATGGCAACAGAAACGCTGCTGTCATGCGATTAGCAGACATTTTGTTCTGCATTGTGGCAAACAAAACAATCTCCAGCTTCCGTAAATACCATCTACAGTGATATTTCCATCGCAGTTTGTTTACAATATGGCAAGAGCAAAATTTCTTGGATGTGCCGATGCTGCTGAACTGAACCGCCTTCCCTCTCTCTGATGCGAACCAATCGTCCTGCCGCCTTACGCTCTGCTACGTAGGTAGGAGATTCAAAACAACAGCCAGCTATTCCTTCTTATGTTCTTTTTGAACCACAGTTAGTGCAGAATTTGGTAATAAATGAAATAAATCTGGAGTAAAGGTGATAAATGGACGTGTAAATTTGTCGAGGAATGTTGTGAACACTTCATCTGGAGGTATTTAAGCTCTCTACTCACCGTCAAACAATAAAGGAATGGTAAAGACATCATCAAAATGAAGAGTAAAAGGCGATTCCACGTGTGTATATGAAAAAGAAAAGGAATGAAATGGTGGAGAAGAAGTAGACGTTCCATCATAACTAAAGCCGAGAACCAGGAAGACCAAAATGGAGCCATAGTGGCGCTTGAGGTAGAGCAAGGCACGATCCCCACCGCGACTCACCCTCTCCATCATCAGCATGGATGGAGAATGATTTGACCAGTATACTGCTGACCTGATATACACATAAGATCTTGATCGTTTGTGTGAACACGACGTCATACATGTGTGACACGCATCACTTTTGATCTGCTCCCGCAAATGACTGTACCGCATCAATCTGCAAACAAATCGCCTAGCTTTGAATCAGCGGAAAACAACACAACAAAAGGTGAATGCGGAATATCAAATCTTTAAGTTCACGGGCAAAAATCACGTCCAGTCTGAAAGTTTGGCCGAGCTGAGGCCAGAGCGATTACAATCACTACACTGTAGTGCCTAAGGAGTGCATATGCCTTATCACTTTCGGGAAAAAATTGTTTTACCTTTGCTCTTTACCCTCCACCTTCCAGATCCCTTAAGTAGCTGTTCGATTTGGACGATACAAACACTTCCACACTATGACCATACATTATCCATCGACAAGGCCGATTCCTGTGATGTTCTAGAAGCCTTGATGGACGTTTCTTCCTTCTTGCGGAAAGATGTAGTCTTCTCATCCACTTGGAAGTGCAGGCCGACTAATTCGTTAGTTCATCACAGAGGTTTGCTGCCACCTTTGATATGAAACGCCTTACCGTTTTCAGGTTGGTCAGGCCTTCTCTTCAAATGCAATGGTGATAGTGACTGGCTCAGGATGCTACAATAAAATGGAGCTTCCGAGGTCGCCTACCACCACATTTGGGGATTTCTCTCGCCCTTGTCTCAGAGCTGCAAGGACGATGCCCAGGAAGGTTTAATGTCCGCCACACTGTTTCACCGACTTCGCGGAATCGTCCCTCACATAACTGAAGGAAAGAGGGAAGCAAAGCGCAAATTTTTTTTATTATTTTAAAAACAATACACCCTTTTAAGGCGAAAAAGGAAATGGCTTTGTACACTTTGTAGGTCCCTGAACAACTTTTGTCTTTCTCCCTTCTATTCGAGGAATAAATAAGCCATTTTTAAAGCAGCTTTATTCTCAATTTAAAAAGCGTAATGGAGGAAAAATCCGTCGTTTTTTAGCAGCTTTGTTTGATGCCACCGAGTAGAAAAAAGTGTGAATTGGCTTACGTCTAGCCATGACAACCAAAAAAAGTCACTTTGTGGGATTCGCTTGGATAAATGCTAGCTGCTGGTTTCCCAACCCTTTCTTCGCCTAGTCCAACAGTTACCAGCTCTCCGCTCTCTTAAAGACTCAAATGGCGACATCCGTCTCCTCATTTTTAAGACAACGATAACCCCAATTTTGTCAAAAAAAGAAGGGATAACTTCTAGTCCGGAATCGCTCTCTAACAGGGCGAGTTGTGGATGAAAAAGACACTCGAAGTGTCCTTCCACTTCACTTGAAAATGGCAGACAGACCGATGTGAAAGCACCGTCCGCCGCAATGTATGTTTTCGTTACGTGGACAGAGGGAATCATTTGAGGCTGTATTGTTGCTAGTTCATGAGAAAGCGAAGTAGCTGCATTTCTTCATTTTTAGGGGAGCGGGAAAAGGGTTAGAGAGAGCGAGAGAGAGAGAGAGAGATGAAGGGCGGAGAGTGCGGCCCATAGCTTGTCCATGAGGCGCCAAAATCAGGAGACAACATCACTTCCCAGGACACGGCCGACTTGACCCAAGTTGGTAGCTTTGGCCTAAAAAAACTATGCGAGGGACCAGAGCCATGAACGACCCGAAATGACTAAAATTTTAATGAGTAGAGATTTTGGGGTTTTTTTTGCATAAAATGGGCTCTTTTAAAGCCGCAAAACCCAAGTAAGTGCATGATGAATTACTTATACACCCACTGATTTTGAGTGAAAAGAACTAAATTAAAAGAAATAAAATAGCGTCATTTTTACAAAAATTTGAGCAGATTTTTGAGCCCTACATTAAGCCAATCACGTCCAACTCTAGTCAGGGTGCAGCAATTTACAGGAGTTTTTTATGCAAAATAAGTAAAAGAAATGTAGTTAATCCAGAAAATTCAACGACGCAAATGCTTGATTGCTTCATAAAATTTGCTCTTTTTTGCTTTAATATGGGCTCTTATTAGAACAGTATTTTTCCATCCAAAACAACTCTTCATTGCTCAACAAAGAAAATTTGCGTATTTTTGTTTTCATCCGGACGGCAAAACAAACAAATGGATAAACACATACAGAAGGAGCAGGAGAGAGCTGGAGCAACAAAAAGGAATGCGGCTTAAAAGCTTAGGAACGCATTTGTCTTCTTTTTTACATTTTGTCTCCTTCTGCTGTTTCATCGGCTTGCCTCAAGGCCAACAAGATCTGAAGTGCCTTTGAAGTAGAGAAGTACGTTTTCCTGATGAGTTGTAGGCTCCCTCCTTCCTCATCCCCAATCCAAATGGATTCCTCAAAATGGCCACACTTTCGGGTGAATGATTTTAAAGGCGCACATTTTGAAACAATTTGCTGATGCATTATTTATACCAAAGGTGAGCATTTTTTCTTCTCTCCCTCCCTCTTTCTCTTTCTCCCCAGGGTGGAGGCGCTTACTGAAAGTGCAACAAAAAATGCAGAAATGAATGAACAATGGCATCCCTGAACGTATTTACCTGGAGGGAAGAAGAATGTGAGGGAAATATTTACTGTGGAGAGGTGCTTCAAGCGGTCATTAGACCTGTCAACCTGTCCCTTGGCATGAAGGCATCTAGGCGAGCCAGACATGTTGCTTGAACTATGTCATGACAATTGGAGTCGAGACACTTTCAGGCTGACTACTAAGAACGCCAGCTTAAAGGCCTTTTAGAGAGACCAAAAATGAAGTGGTGGAGTTGAGTGGACCCAACTTTTGGGTGGACATCTTGAAGAATAAAAACTTGTGTCGTCCTGCTTAAGATTAATGGGTTTTGGCTGCTCAGATTCGTCGACACCATTTCATGATCCATCTCGGATCGGATGTCCTCGAGATCCCAATCTGAGTGGTTGGAACGTCGTTTGTGCGCATGCACATGACTGCCGGATGGATGTTAAGGTACAGGATGGTCTCACCTTCGCATATCTCTAGGTCTTTGTTAACCTTTGCCTTTGAGGTGTCTCTAGCACGCTACTTTCCGACCATGGAAGTTTAACAAGAGGGCCAATTTTGAGTGATCGGGAAAAAGGAACTTATGGAATCTTCTTAGATGCTATCCATGGAGTTCACAGACATCTTCGTCAAAATTCTCTGAATCGAATGACCAACAACAGAATATCTGTGCGGTACTCGCTGGTGCTCTTCCACAAATTGTTCTTCTTATTGGGATCCGCGAAGTGGCAGTGGAAGGAGATTGCATTGACTCCATCCAGTGAAATAATTTATGCCTGACAATGAAGCCCTCATAGATGGATTTATTCTCTTAGTAACTGTGGCCAAGTACTTCATGTCACTGACAAACAGAGAGCGAGTCTGTACTAGAAAGGGAAGACTCACTGAAGCAAGGTAAGTAGGTTTCACTCTCGGCCACGGTTCGTTGCAATGTAGGAAGACGACAGAAGGACGCAAACAGTTCGTGACTGGGCATTGTTTATCTTTTTTTTGTAAGCAGACTTGTTAATTTGTAAAAGTAGAAACGTTTAGCTTGGAGAGAGGAGATTGTGGATGGCAATCGCAAGTCAACTACGAGAAATCCAGAAAAGGACACTTAAGCAGATTCCATTACGTTGGTCGAATTACAGTGGAATGACGACTCTTAGAGAGTGATTTTCCCTGAGCGTGATAATCAGTTTGGCAATTAAATTAGTTTAAACAAATTAAATCTCGTATTATCTTCTCCTTCTCGCCTTCATCTTCCATTTCTCTAACTGACTCGCCAATCAGGCGGGGGCAAAATACAAGAGAAAACTTTCCGCAGGTGCATCATCTCATCTAATGCATTTTTCTTTGCGCAAATCCGAATGGGGAGGGCAAATGCCGCCGAGAGTGACCCAAGGCTGCGCTTAGACTTCAATTTAGAGCAAGGATACGATTTTTGCCGGCTTTTAGCATCAGCACGAAGGGAGTGGGGAGGAAGAAGGCAGTAAAAATGAGCAATGAAGTGGTGGATAAGTGGAGCGAGAAAGGTGTAGATGGGGAAAAAGTAGCCCATAGCACTTTCAGCAAGGGAAAGACATGAAACCCCGCTACTTCCACTAATCAAGCTGTCAAAATTGCTACTAATCAAACGAAATCCTTACAGAATCCAATAGTGAAATCCGCATCTCAGCACTTTTCTGTTTTTTGGTCTTAGTTCTGTTTTGGCCAATCATTTACCCAGACGAAGTTTATCAAATGGATGTCAAATGCTTTTCAAGTCATTCTGCCACATCAGTTGACAAAATTTAATTTCCACAATCAACCAGTCAGATTACGGAGCGCAAAATAACCGGCACACAAGAAGTTGCACAACTTTGTTGGCAAAAGTGCCCATCAAAGATGGGAAAAGAGAGAGATTCAAAGACCGCCACCATTTAGTCATAATCATTCTGGCCAAATTTGGAAAGTTCCTGCTTCCCCTTAATGGCAGCAAAAAGTTCATTTCAATAGAGCAGGCCATTGGTTTCCGCGGTTAGGTCAACACAATGAAGGCGTGACCTCATTGACACCCTCACTTTCCTTCACTGCCTGGGTAATAAACCTTCCTCCCCACTGCTACGCTTTGTGCTGTTGCCGGAGATGACTCAACAGCTTCAATCAAGTGGAGAGCACTTCTGATTTCCTTGCTGACGCATGTGAATTAAGAAAGGCGAGAGCTGTCTTTCCTAAGGCAATTCAACAGAGAAGAAAAGGATTTTGACTACCCTTTTCCAAATAGTGCGACGTGGATTACTGCCATTGGCATTGATGGCAGTAGTTGCTAGTTAGGAGGCAATGCATTCGTTTGTTAGGACTGACAACGTAAAGAAGTGTTCCTGCTCAAAAAAGAAGTAGTAATAGTCAGTAGCGTTCATTCCTTCTGCTTGCTCACCTCCGTCAGCATGTGATGCTCCTCTCTACAGACTCTAGGTTGATTATCATTGCCTTTGAAGCACGTTGTTGATGCATTGCTGAAGACTTCTAACAATTGTATTTGTGGAGAGCATATAGTTGTCTTGTTGGAGGTCCGGTGGGATATAATCTTTTCGGAGGCCGCTTCGGAGAGGTAGTATGATACCAATGCGCAAGGGAGGTGGTTGAAGTGTTAAAAGTAGACTGTAGTTGTGCTAAACACGGCCAGCAAGTGCAGCAAAAGAAGAAACTACTGCTATAATCCGTGATTTTAAAGTAAGAGAGGAGCACAAATAGAGTGTCGCATTGGGAAGCACTCAATAGATAGCAGGAAGGTTAGCCTCAACCCGTTCATCGACACTTTGCAGTTTATAGGTCTCCATTTCCTGTTAAGCAGATAAACGCATACAAATTCGCGGCATACACCACTTCTGTTCTGCAAGACTGTGCATTCCATGCGCATACAGTAAGCTGCCGCCGAAATTCAATTAACCTGAAAATGTTAAGTTGCCTTTCGACGCCGAACAAAGGCTGAGATTCATCTATATACATAATTTAAGGGAAGGTGCTCCAGCAGCAGTTAAATCTAGCCCATCAGAACGAAGAGCAGTGTTGGTGCATGCCGCATCTTGGGATAAGGGAGTTGCTGCCTTTTTCCACCCTGCAACTGTGTTCTCTTTAATGATATCTTTCCATGAGAGAGTTGTCAAATTTTTCTATCACACAACCACTGTAAGCCACATGCAAAATCAAAAAAAATGCATTCGGAAGTAATTGAAAGGGAAGGGATAAAGACAACTAGATTTCTTGTGTTTGTTAGTTAGGAATAAAGTATTTTAGTAAAGAAGGAACCGTTCATGGCACCATGGGGAGGAACAATTAAGCATATTAGGCCTAGGCTTTTGCAAATACCGGTAGTGTGCCAATTCTGCCACATAGGTCTTTTCCCCTCCCAAGTTTCCCTCTTTTTAATTGTCCCTTTGATGCTCCTTATGCGGCTAGAAGTGGTACGGCAAACTTGCACTAAAGAGAGTTGCTACTTACTAAGGCAGTAAGTAGCATGTGATGTAAATACGGGTAAGGTATATGACTAAGGCGACATTTGCGATGCCAGGTTGCGCTATGAAAGGCTGACCCTAGAGGTGGCGCAGAAATTCGATGAAGGGTTTTTAGAGTCGCGATTTCCCCACAAGTTAATGACTTCATAGCAAGAGAACCCAACTCTCGATTGCTCCTTTTCCTTGTAATCAGAAGACTTATCAGCAGCTACCGCATTCTGAGCAATAATTTTCATACTTTTCACAGCAGTTTTATCCTTCAGCGCTCAATGGGTTTTTTGCAACACTTCTTTAGCCCTACTACCAATGAAGCTCCCTTTTGTTGAATTTGCAAGCCTGGTGGAAGTCCACTGGGATGTACAAATGCTTCATTTAGTTGCCACTTTTTTATGACTTTCGTCTGCTTACTTGCAAGAGATGGAGACATGGAAAACTAGCGATTTGGCAAGTCAAACCTTCCACATGACACTTTTGAATGCTTTCTCTGGAGCAGGGATGATTCGGTTTCAAACCATGCCGACGTCTATTCTGTCTTACCTTGATTTTCGCGTTTCTGTTATTCCAACCAGTCTCAGTGGAATAGAGGAGGTGAACTCCACTAAGCTCCTGCACAACTTCGATTGTCTTGCCTCTTCTGTAGCTCTAAGTCGGCACGCCTTCATTCATTTCCAACTCAAACAGGCGGTTGACATTGCACCTTCCCTTACATTTCCGCATCATCTTCCCAATGATTACGATTTCTGTTTCGCCGTTTTCGTCGTCTTGTCTCACTCCGTTCGGATGCAACAGAAGTGGCGTCAAGCGGTGAAAGAAGGCAGCATTAGGGAATGACTTTGCGTTGCTGGAGCCATCCGTTGAAATGCGGTCCACGCTCACTTTTAGGAAGGAGGGAAGGTGGTTCGCCAACTCTGCCTCGAAAGGATTGATTGGAGGAAGATGTTACGTGATGTGGCAATGCTAGGTCTTACCAACGAGAGCATCAGGTGTTGCGTCTCCTCCTTGCCAATCGACTGCGCCTCCTTAGCCACAGCACGGCCGCCAGTAGTGGACGCTATTGAAACAGGTACAAACCTTCCAATAACAGCTTTTTGTTTCATCTGAGTAAAAACAGAACACTGCAAGCCTAAATCAAATATGGACCCAACAAGTCAACTCTTAGCATTTGCACGGGAGATCAGTTGCTGCAGTCTCTTGCCTCTTTCCAAATACAAGACTTTTGTAATTGATTACAAACGTACCGCCCCAGAGACCTCCGGTTTTGTCACACCACCCACCTCCTTCTGCCGGTTGCCAAATGCACTTCACATGTCATTCGCTCGTGCCTAGACATTAATTTTAGTCACCCAAAGGGCTGCTGGGGAGGTAAACGACAAATTAGGCAAAGGTAGGTTAACGTCTTTCTCCCTTTTCCCTCGCCCCTACCTCTCCGCCTCACTGCCTCTCTCTAACCACTTCCCTGCAACTTCTCCAACCTCTTTTGAGTGACCTTGAAGTTGGGAGAAGTTTTGGTTTAACAAGTGAGAAAAGTAGGGCAGTATCAGTTGCGTAGCTAGGTCGAGGGCCTTGATGTACAATGTGCAACAAGGTGAGAGCTTGACTTGAGGATTTTCGTCCATGATCACTTGAATTGCACGTTAGAGAAGGACGATCTTGTAGGCTTGTTTTGGTGCCTCATGTGGAAGTGAACGGTGAATCGTAAGCACTGAGTGATGGATCCCGCCAAAATAACTAGTGATTTGCCCGTCTGCCACCGTCTGAGTTTGACAAAAGAGGTCGCAAGGAATGTAAAGGGTAGGACGCCATTCAGAAGTGTAAAATGGAGAGGTGAGGAACGACGATTTATCAATGGAATGGGAGACAGGCTGCCTGCGATCTGCCAGTGCTGCCAAGGCATGGGCACTCATTTAGTGAGCCTCCCCAACTTTCCAGCCGCTGTGGTTGTAAACCAATTGCTCCATCGAGAATTGAGGATTCTCAATGCTCACCCCCCACCGCATCCAACAAAATGGACTACCAAAAAGCTTTCCCTTATATTTAACTACTTGAAGGTTGCAAATTTATCTCATCAGTCAAGTCTAGAGGGCAGAAAATGTTGAAGGGGTTGTTTGGAAAGGGCACTGAGTTGAGTAGACTGCTGCACTACTCTGAAAAGATAGAGCTCGACCTCTGTTTCTCCATGCGCCCTCGGGTCACAACAGGACACAGTACACCGAACTGAACCAAAATTCCACCAATTGTCAATTGCATCTTTCCACTGTCACCCTGGCTTTCTTTCCACACTTTTCAAAAACCTACCAAAAGTGAGCAGAAAGTCACTATTTTCGTCCTCTCCTTTCTTCTCACTTGTTCTCCCTCCTCCACTCCTTAGTCGCTCTAACTTCCTCACTCACTCGCCCACATACAAATGCTGGTATACATCCTCCACAAGTAGTTCATCGCATCTTTAGTCATTGAGAGGGAGATATTTAGCTCAAACGGAATACCAACGGGATGAATAACAACCAAAACGCCATCTAAAGAATCTATAACTGTCGTTTTTGACTTTCTTGTCCCTTCGCCATTGGTTCAAACAGAACAGTGGCTCTGGTGCTTCACTCTTGTCTCCTCTTCTTTCCTCTCCCTCCTTTTTCATGGCGGCTGATGGCTCTGACGTCGTCCAGGCGTGAGTGTGCGGATGGCAACAGTGAGTGTGGAACAACTAGTTAGGGAGTGAGGCTGCGCTACTTGAAGTTGTCATGACAAAGACCTATTCAAGCGACGCATCTTCCACTGGTCAAGGGGTCATTTCACGCCTTTTCGATCAAAATTTGAGCCTAAATCAACACTTTCTCCGCACACGATTCGGTACAACCAGGACTTGGCATACGCGCACACGCAAGATTCGGCTCTTCTAACCGACCTCAGTGACCCCACAGTAGATTCCACCCTGGCGGTTATTCGAAATGCCCTGTCTTCTAGACTCATCTCTAAGAGGTGGAATTCGCTTGAGTGGGGTAGGCAGAGAGATTGATTGATTGGCACAGCCACCTTGATGCCAAATACAACTTAAAACCTGGATTCATTCTCTGGGAGGGCTAACTCGACTGCTTCATTGTGTTCACACGTTGCGTAAATAACTCGATTGCACTGTGTGCCTGGCTAGTTGCTGTTAGAAGTGAGAAGCGGAAACGACAGCATTCCGCCTCACCTGCCTGTTGGTTATCGAACTACTGCTCAGAGCCTTTGATCACCTTCTGCTTTCCTCGCCTTCCTTCGTTCATTTCTTCTTCTCTTTTGAAGTCAGTTAGTGGGGTACTCTTCTCAGTTTCCGTAAAAACATTTGACTTCTGGGCTAAATAGCAGCATCTCGCCTTAAGAACACACTGCATTTTTTAGAATCACTAAGTTTTCCTCTTTTTTGATTGTGCTGATCGGTTTCCTGTCTTTGCTAAAGTGTCGCAAAGGAAGACACTTGGATGGCTAACATCTGTGACACCCTGAAACATCACACAGGTGGATAGTTAAGTGTTGACTTCAACAACGAGCCACTAAATTAAGGGCCTGACAATACCATATCGGCGTCAAGCAACGTCACCAAGAGCATTTTCTCGATTTTGGTAAAAATAAGGCGGGAGGATTGAAAAAATTTTGCTTTCTATTTTAGAAAAAGAAAATAATAATGATAAACTATTTGTGCAAATTTGTCACTTTCGTGGAGAAATCGTGTAAGGAAACATTCGGAATGGGAAAACAAAGGTTTCTCTCTACATCAGTTGATTAGATGCTTAAACGTAGATAATAAGGTCTGAGGTAGCCTCGCCTTGCTAAGCAAAACTCCTTTTCTTTGTCGAGTCAAAACGGAGGTCTACTTTCGGCCCATTGCTGGCTTTATCCACCAATAGGCTGATTGTTCTTCTTCGCACTATTCTTACTTCGAAACCGTGCAGATGTCTTCAGGAATGCGCTCTAGCACCCGTCCGTATTTCCCGCGTTTCCTCCGAAGTTTTAGTCGGCCAGGATAATAGTGGAGGGAGATGCGACTCAGCAACCAGGAGGAGATATGACAGACTGGTAGTGTGATCCCAGTGGCGTGCTGTAAGCAACGGAACAGAGGTGCAACCCACGGGATCTGAAGTGGCCGTGTAGTGAAGCAGTGTCCAGATGGTACACTTCTATGCAAAGTGCAACTCGAGCCTCCGAGGCTTACCAGAAAGCAGTCATTCTTTAATGCAGTGTGCGTATTGCATGGGAAAGGACTGCGTAGATTACCAGACTGTCTTCCCGTTTGGATGCAATCCTCACCTCCACCAGAGTCGAATGTGATTGGCTCAGTTTACGACTCAAACAAGTGTAAGCTTTTGTTGAGAAGGGTACAATTCGGTTCTTTCCTCTTTACTTGTTTGACTTCAGATCTGCGGGTGTGCACGTCACCTAACATCTCGTCTAGGGTGCCTAGCTTGACACTCAGGCTGCAATATAACCCCAGCAAATTTTTATAAACAACTTTATGTTTAACCCTGTACATTTAAAAGAGGAGTGAGTTTTGTTAGAAAGGGAGAGTGATACAGCAGTTATCATTTGCGGGTCTCCTAAAGGACTGGGGTTGGCATGAGCATGCCTCTGGCCTCTGACATGGAGTTTTGGTCCAAGCTGGCAAGTGTTGGGATGATTCAGGCGCGTCACGAAGGACGATGTTGTCTCCCGTTTTTTTAGCGCCTCTGATGATTAGGCCTTGGATTGCAGTTTCCGTTTTCCGGCCCACTTTCCCCTCTTCCACACTTTATTTCTCCCTCCCTCTTTCCCTCCCACCGACCCACACTTCCGCAAGCCCCACAAACGAGGGCATGGGGCTACAGAGCTTACTCACAGATTAGCAAAGAAGTATGGCCTTCGATGTCATTCCCTTCGTCGATGGTACAGAAGCATAAAACTACAGCAGACATTTCTGTCACATCCGTTTGTCCATCATTGTTGACTGAAATGGCAGGACGCTCATCGAACACCTAAGAAGGCTGTACATAGGATTATGGTCAGTTCCAGACTAGGAGTAGTACCCTTCCTCACCCACTCACTCACCCACCCACTAACCACCCATGAAGGAGGCGACTAGTTGTCCTTTGGTCTACAATAGTGGCTATTTTGAGAGCAATTCCGGTCTAGAATTGACTCTTCCTCTGTTTGATAAAAAAAGCGGCTTTTGTTGACTTGACAATGAAAAGATAGGATGTCGCAATTTGAGTCGTGAACGCTCGCGCCGCCGTTGCCTATTGCACGTATTGTTTGTTCATCGTTGTTGGGCCAATTGTCTGTCTGTCGCTGTTTGTCCGCCCACCCGTCGGACTGAAGCTGAGGTGACTTCGTCTCAATTGTTGCTACCATTATGGATGGAGAGGGAAATCGCCTTTCCTGTCTACCTTCCGCTATACAGACCTCTCCTTATCTTGACGTCTTATCAGGCACTCAGCTGAAATCCGATGTGGAGGCCTTTTGTTGCATTTTTCGAAGTCGACACAAAGTGTTGGAAATGTTCCAATGCCCACCTATGGCGCATTACCCCTTACTGAGTTAAATTAGTCTTTTGCTATAGCGGATTGGATGAATGACAAGTTGGTGGGCCTTTTTGAGTGAAGCAAATAATGACAACGTTGAGGTTGAGGGAAGCCGGCAGGTGTTTTGAATCGCCTCCTCACGTAGCAAAGCGGAGCGTGAGGGAGGGTGATTAGTTTGTATCAGAGAGAGAGAGAGAGAGAGAAAGGAAGGCGGTTTAGTTCAGTAGCATCGGCACATCCAAGAATTTCTGTCTTTGTCGTATTATAACTGCAAACTGCAATGGAAATGTGGCTGTAGGTGGTAATTCCGAGGACTGGAGGCTGTTTTGCTTTCTGCGGTGTGGCACGAAATGTGTGCTAACCGCATTTGACGGCAGCGTTTCCGTCGCCATTCTAAGGCGGTTGTTGTCGATTGTGGAATGCACTTCACTGCGATTGTCGCATACCGAAGGAAGTAATTACCATCACTGATAGAGATGCTGGCGATATGCAGAGGATGTGAAGAGAGATAAGGCAGCTCCTTCTTCCTTCGTACCTCTGCCTCTCTAGCGTGTTTTTCCTCCACCTCCAACCCTCATCCTCTCTAGTGCGCAAAGTTACTCAAGAGTCACTAGAGGCTGGGAGCAGGTGTTGTGCTGGACTAGGAAGGAGTGAACATTTTTCCAACTGAATGAATAGTGCAAGCAGTCGTTTGTGAAGGTAAAGGAGGAGGAGGAGGAGGAGGAGGAGGAGAAAAAGGGTTCTTCTGGCACACCTTTTGCTTGGATCAAGCAGTATGGATTGAGTAAGTTTCTTTCGAAATGCAGGGGTGGTGAAGAGTGGTCTTGCTGGGCAGTAGTACTTTTCCTGAAGGTGTGCTGTGGGTGGAATGTAGTAAGTTGAGGAGGATGTGGGAATAGCTAACACTGGATTTGTCTGCCCACCGTTAGATTTGGATCCCAAATGCCGTAAAGAATGGGGACGGATGAGGCGTGCTTTGGTAGAGGGAAATGAATCGGTGAAGACTGGAGGCAAAATGTCGGACAAATGCTGATCCCACTCAAGGCTCCTGTGGACTTTAATGGGATTTAGTCTCCCGAGTTCCTGTTACGAAGATGATGCTAAAGACCGTGCAGTATTCCCTAGCCCCTTACTTCTATGCATTTGAAACCCACCATAAGCTAGAAGTCCATGAGGACGAGTCTAGAAGATTGGAGTGGAGTCTTGGAGTAACACAAGGCTTCACGCATTGACAAAGCCCTGCAGAAATCAACTTAGGAGTGTTCCAGACAGCTCCAATGAGCCGTAACGTGCTAGGCTGACATGCTTTGCAGTTAAAGCGTGACATTGTAGCCAACAACTGTGTGGCCTTTTCCCAGTTATGAACGTTTCGAACGCTACCGTCTGCGTGCAATGCGCGCCCAGATCGCCAATCGTGAAATGGGTCAGCCGCGTCCAGCTCTACCCTCGACACAGATAATGGCGCCACAACAGCTGCAGTTGCAGCCACCACTGGCAACACAACAGCAGCATCAGTCGCAGCATCATCACCTGCATCTGAGTCTTCCCTCCACTTCAGGCATGCCACCTCATCAGAAAGATGACCATGAAGAAGGTGTTGGTGGTGGCGGAGGAGGAGGGAATGATGAGGACGAGGATGATGACGATGACGAACTGTTGGATGCGGTGGCGGAACAAACTCAAGTAATTTGTTTGTTCTTATGGACACGTTTAATGCTACCCATGGTTAGTTAAGCTGAACAACGACACACTTTGCACCTGTTCTGACAACCACGGTTGTTCAGATCAACGCGGAACATGATTGCTGCAGCCTCAAAGAAGGCGAGGCCTTTTTCGATAGGTGCGCTCAAAATTTGTCTCTTGTGCAATTCAGATGACAAATGATTTGTTTTTGACTCAATTAATCAGGGTTAGAGGCATTTACAAACCGACTGTTTATACAGTGGGACTGGAGATGACAGCGGCCGAGACATTTACTGGCACACATGTTATGTGCGGTTTAGACACTTGCTGGTGAACAAGGGATGCATTACCAGTTTACCGGTTGAAGATTGCTGTCTGTTTGTGTTTCGACAATTTTGCGGAAAACAGGTTGTCACAGAGCTTGACAATTACTGCCCGGTAGAGTTGCTTCACATTACCCTCTTCTGACTGAGGAAGGAGGAGGTCTAGGGCCCTGTTTTGTTTTGAAGGTGCACTGCAAATGGACCTTGTTGGTGGATTATTCACAGGCCTTCACGAGCGCTTGTCATTTGTGAAGCGTTACCCTTGACCGTTCCCATAGTCGATGTTCCACTTCAGTCGTGCCTAATCCATTGGAACTACGCAATGCCAGGAACCACACATAGGAAGGGATGAAAGACCAAGACATTGAGTAACGATTGATGATTGGCAGCAAGGACCTTTAATTACATTCGGCATTCCTTGTATCTGCGTTTTTTCCTATCACTTGTCAGCTCCCGACAGTAACGTTGATTGTCAAGCCTGTGACGCCTCTTGCTGGTGCTGTGGTAAGGTTTCTCTCCGGATCCAACCATCCACCGCATTCCTCACTGCCGTGAGTCATCTGGCTCTCTCTGAATTCCTGGTAGACGCGATCAAGTGTAGCAATTGAACCGTGAGGCTTTGACCACGGACGAACTCCTCGATATCATTTGGGCGGTGGCCTCATCTTGCCATTCCATTTAATTGGGGAAATGAAGAAGGCGGCACTCTGTCACAACTGCTAGAGAAAGGAACACATTTGGTGTCGGTGGGTGATTGGTCGGACAGCGTCTTGACACTGCAGGCTCTCAGGCTCCACGACACCTCCCATGTGAGTCTTGCGGAGGACAAAAATGCAGTTCGTTGTTGAAATTGCACTCATTATAGTCCCATTTCCTTTTAGTGCCTAAAGGTCGGCTATTTTGAGCTGACGCTTCTTGTAGTCTTGACATGTCTTAAAGAGGCTAAGATTTTGGACTTCTTAATTATTTCTTTTTTCTGCTTTTGGCATTACAGATTTCCTGGAACACCGACTCAAGCGCTGGTAGGTTGTATCCTTTCCAACTTTTCTTTCAAAGTGTTAACACGCTTCAAAAATGGAGTGTTTTACTTTGATCTTCCTCGTTTGCTGATAGCTGAGTTGTAGCGAGTATTCGGTGGAGGCTACAACAGCCTCACCAGCCACTCCACCACTGATACACAGACAGCAATGCCAAGTGTTCAGGCATTGCCGGGACCACAGTTGGAACCGCTTCAACCTCAGCCAGCTCCTCCTCCTCCTCCTCCTCCACCTCCACCTCCCCCTCCTGCCCCTCCTTCTTCGAAGGCAGCACTGCCTCAACCACCAATGAAGAAACGAACTCCGTCGGAGGTTCGCAGGTTGGAGGAGGCTCTACTGCTCTTTGACTCTTGAGATGAGAAAAGACGTGTGGTGGATGTGTTTATGATGTGATGTACATAGATACACGACACGAGTGATTGACCGATTGACTCGACGACTAATACCCATGCCCTTGCCCTCCTCCACCCCACTCCCCTCCCCTACTCTCCTCTCCACTCCACACGTGGACACATCGATGTCTTCTTCTACTTTTATTGCTTTTCACCGTCCTTCATCTGCACCATTCTCTCCTCTCCTCTCTCCCCTCCTTCTCTCCCCACATATTCTTCGCCCAAAGTCTATGTACTTATTGAGGAGAAACACACGTGGTATATGAGAGGCATCACTGCTTCACAGCCACGCCTGATAGATTGTGGGATTTGATGGAGTGTTTGGTGATTCTTCCAGTCTTTGATAATGCTCCGAAAGAGATTGTTGGTAGGTCACTGTCATTCGGACTGTTACGGCTATTGGCGACTCTCACGGAAGCCTTTGTATGGGAGGAGTCAACCCCTGTGCGATTTTATCTCCGTGTTGAGCTGGTATTGCCAGCAGGAAAGTAGATTTACCTGTCGCACAAATTGCGCTGCCTTGGGCACTTGGGTCATTGGTTGTGTGCCGCTTCGATTTGATCGAAAGCAGGGTAACATCCATTGTTCCCCACAAGGTGTGCTTATGAGGAAGGCAAGTGGACTGACCTACCACATGTGCTGAGTCAGAAGGGATGCAGATGAGCTGCAGTCGTTAGTCTGGGAAATGATCAGCTTTGGCCTGTCTGCCGTGAACCAGATAATTGCTATGGCAGAACGCACCAACTGTGGTGACTGTCAAAGTAACGGTTGGGGAGGGGAGAAGGTGCCACCGCATGCAAGTGGTTTGTTAGCCAACTAAGGCGTCGTTGGTCGCACAATCCAAGTGAGCGATAGGCAGACGATAGGGAATCAACGATGTGAGCCAAGTGAAGGACGCAATTTGCCATACGGCCTCAGTTTACATACCTCGTCATGAACAAAATAAACCCATTTCATCAATAAACAAACTTCCTGGTAGATTATTTAGCTCTTAAAATAATTTCATAGCGTGTTGTTTATCATTTATAAAAGGGAAAATATTGCAGCCAATAAACAGCAACACAAGCAAAACTAGTAGTTTGGAATAGTAGTTGGTAATTCATTTAACATCGTGCCTCTTTCGGCCGATCAACTCTTATCTGAGACGCGATCGCTTCCGAGATGTAGAGCGTCTATCAAATGGTCCCACCGATATTGTCCAATCAACAAACCAATGAGGCGGGACGGTGGTGGTGGAGGAGGAGGAGAGGGTGCCGGAAACGACCAACCCGAGGGTGAGGCGAATTGCAGATCTAATCGGAGATTCAAGGTGTGAATTTTAACCACAAAATTTATGACTGTCATTAATAAGATAAGATTTACTGGACGAGAAGAGGGCAGCGTTTGTCTTGATTGAGACTCAGCGTTTCCCAAATAACTAAGTAGAACGCAAGTGAATGAATTGGTGGGAAAAATGTCTTTGCGTTCTCCTGCCGTTTACGGGTGTCAGTTTATGACTTAATGACTTCTGGGTGCAATTAGGAGCTGGCACAAAGACTACAACGCATTTGTTTGCAAAGAGCAGAATCTGTTGGCAAGCAGCACGTCATGTTGGCGGCATTGCTGGTTGTAGTTGCAAAGGTGTAGCCAAATGTTTGAGCGGCTTAAAAGCAGTGTGGTGGGGTTGAGGTTCTGCTTGTAATTGGGAGGTGCCTTATTATGGTGAGAGATTGCGTGACAGAGACCATCTAAACATAGGCGTGTGAAATGTCCTTCAATCCACCCAACCGATTCTCCTGCTGCAAGCTCCGCCCACTAGGTTGAGGTGGCTCAAACGGTTGAGGTTTACAAACTCAAATTATGCTAAACATACCGTTTAAATTTCTCTGCTCCTTTCAAAAGAAAAGCAAGAATGAAGAACTCTTCCTAGTGCAGTGAAAGGGAATAGGATATGGGAATCAGCTGGGTGCAGATGCAAACAACCTGACGAAGGTGAGGTCTCGTAATAACGGTCACAATTGCCATCCATCATCGCTTTGTTGTCCAACAAGATACGAGCTGTTGCAAAGTTTGCGTTTTTTCCTCCGATTAGGGAGGCTAAAAGGCGCCTCAGACTGTTCTGTGTCCGGCACGGGGACGAATAAAGGCGATGACGATGAGGGGTAGGGAACAGAGTCAGGGTGAGACACACCTTATCAATCATGCTGCCAACTGATTACAGGTCTCGACTGCTGTGGAAGGAGGCGTTGTTTTCCCCATCCACGACTTCCTGTTCCATTTTAGCTTAAGGATGGAGGGTTCAGTTGTGGAGATTTTGCTCTCATATACACCACGCACACAATCAGAGAAGGAGAGAGAGACTCAATTTAGTCATTTAAAATGCGGTGGTATCGTGTGGCGTGAGGATGGGATGAAAAAACTGATTTTGATCTTTCGACAAATGGTGAGATGAAGTAGTAACCATTTGTCATTACCAGATGACTAGCCAAGGAGGAAATGCGGGTGAGTTGAAGGGTGGTTACTGGACTTAGTTCACTATTCCAGGTGACACCTTTGCCAAAGGCACTCAACCACAAGTGTAGAGCAGCAAGGATGGTCATCTCTTCTGACATCCACTCATCCACCCATCCCTTTCCAGAAGTCAAAACAACAACAACAAAACCCACCACCTTCAGACAGGAAAGAGAAGCTTCAACATGACTTTTAACATTCCCTGCCATGCATATTCAAATCTTTGTAACATCGGCTGAGCTGTCTAGTCATCTGCTGGAGAGAGGACTCAGTCAAGCCAATTTAAGTTGCTAATCTGTCCACATGGTGTCGTATTCATGACCTTCCGTGTTCGTTCTCCACGTGCGTCCATGTTAGAGTGTCATGTTCACTTAACTTTCCTCGACCGAATTCGGCACATCATCTGGTAGTTCGCATCTACTAAGGTGAGGGTTCCACCCATCCAAATCGTGTGTCTTTGAAGTGCTTTTCCTTTACTTAACAGGAGGGAGAAAATGGAGAGCCTGTCGTCTTGACAAATGTTCCAAATCACTGTCTCGTCACCTACTGCATCTCAATGAAGATTGACTGGTAAGTGGAAAACTGCCTTGTTTGCAAGACAGAATGTCCAATCCCGTCAAGTTTCATCCCTCCAAGTGGTCTGCTCATGATCCACACAGAACATTCAATTGTGATCCACAGATGTCACAAATACTGGCAAATGTGCTTGACAAATATCTCAGATTGCGAAATGAAGTTGCTTTTTCAAACTCCACAAGAGACGCGGCAACTTTGAGGCTTAAAATTACCTCAAGCACAAAATTATGAAATGCTACCTCATCCGGTGGAGCAATCCCTCACACAGTGGAGCATTCAACGTCCTTTTTGGAGTGCGTTTCGTAACAAATTTACAGAACGCTGAGACACAGCATTCGGTATTCCACTCGCACCCCAAATCCACTTAGGCGATAATGTTCCCCGAGGGGCAGTGACATGAAAGTTTGCCGAGTGGAAGTCTCTCCATTAAATTTGCTGCATTTTCCACATCACCTTCCCCCTTCACTTCAGGTGACTAATCGAGAATTAACAACCGAGAGTGGCACTTCAACCGATCTGCAAAGGTGTGCAATCCACCTAAGCTACTTACAAATTGCGTGACCACAGGAAAGCGGTCAAGCCAGCCCCTTACATAAAGGGATGGACTTGAAAGTATGGACTAACTGTGTGAAGATGGACTCATTGATGCAAGTGGATCCAAGGTGAATGTGCCAATCAGCCCCTCTCCTCTTCCCTCCTCACCTCTCCTCTCACTCCGTTCATGCAAGTCCGACGCCTCGGAAATGAGTCGAAAACCTTAACACACGGTCATCAATAGCGTTACAATCATCGTTGCACCCAACTGTGTGGGTAACGGGGATACTTGGATTGAAAAGAACAAAAAGGGATGTGGACTGCTGTCCTTACTCTGGGAAGGCACTCTCCTCTTACTAGCGCTTGATCAGCCCATCTTCGGTGATCTGTGTCTATCCACTCGTTCTCAAAATCCTTTCATCAAAAGCTCCTGAGTTTTGTACTAATGCTACAGTTTAAGGTGGGAAAGAAGTTGAAATCCCTACCGAGGGAATTATGATTTCTCCAAGACAATGGAAAGTAGGGAGTTTTGGTCTAATCAGAACTATCAAGATTGTCCTCTTTACTCCACCTTATCTGGCCTAGCTCGCCCAAGTGTTGGTGCCTTCTAAACCACCGGGTCACTTCAAACGTTTGGTCACACCAAAATTGGAGGTAGCGACGATGTAAATGCGATGAATGAGTGAGGATTCCGCCACATCTTATCAGGATGCCTAACATGTTCTGCACATTCAAGCCATCCATTCAGCCTTTCCTTCATGGCCAATCATCTTAACCATCAACCCACACGCAAAGATTACTTCATTCGCTGCTTCTCTCTCTGATCCCTCTCGCTTTCATCCGTTCTTCCATCCCGTGACCATCCATCCAACTAATCAGCCACTTCTCATCTGTTCATTTACCTTCTCTTTGTATTTCTTTCCAAGGCAATCTACTTTTAACTAGGGCACTCCAAGTAGGTGGCTCCTATTCGCGAAGTGAATCTTCAACACCATTACCGGCCGAGAGGTTAATAAATCGAAAAGCATATTTTCATTTGATGCCCCACGGGATTGATTGTAGAGGCCTCCACCACAAAGTTAGTTCCACAGCCTTGAGGACGACTTCATCCCACCAAAGTCGTCTTGATCAAAATGGCAAGAACTGAAAAAATCCCCCAATCAGTTACTTATACAGCTTGAACGAGTTTGGTCGTTTGCATCCGACCTCTGTCAACACGAATCCATCTGGTCCACCCTTCCACCTCTAATGTGACCTTAGTGAAGTGGAGTTTACTTAACCAAAAGAGTGTGGGGTGAGAACAGCTTCATAGCTGAACTATAAAACACACCAAGGAATGTGTTCTGTACAAAAGATCAGAAAGGAGAATATAGGGAGGTGGAGAGGGAGGGAACAATAAAAGTGGACAAATCGTGCACGTGTATGCGTTGTTGTCTTCTTTTCTTTTCATCGCCATCATCGCTTTCCTCTTCGGCTTCCTCGGTCTGTCACTGAATTAACGTGACCTGACCTGCCTTCCACCCACCAAAACATTGTTGCTCCTAACGTGAAAAAACAGTCCCACTGGATGGCTTAATGGAAGTACGCAATGGGACAATTTGCTAATGCCTCATTTACACCAAATGTGGACATTTTGCTCTCCTTTTTCCGCAGTCGAACGTGCTCCCACGAGTTGGAGTAAAACTGCAGGAGGAAAGAGCAATGACATTTCAAAATGCCTGTAAAAAAAAGGTTTTCAAAGCAATCATTAGGTCTGTTTTATCATACCTTCACATGAAAGCATCGAGGTGAGCTGCCAGTCGAGGCACACGACCTCAGTCGTAACAGAGCAGGTCAGGCGCAACTAAGTTGACCAATCAGAGTGTGAGGGTAAAGACCTTGTGGAAAGGTCAAATTTGAAGCAAAGGGTTGGAACAGAATCACTTTGATGAAGTCAAGAAGAGTGAAAAGCGTGCCTTCCTTTTTTCCTTCCATAAGTTTCGTTTACTTGGATTTGATGCATTGCAGATCAGATGCCCCTGAGATGCGGATGCGAGCAGTCAGGAGACGATGACTCCATTGCGCATACCTGTGGCAGTAACGTCGTCAGCGCGTATGCTACTGACTGACGGATGGATGCTTTGCATATAGTTGAGGTGTCCCTTTCCTCGCACCGCTTGACTAGAAGTTCAAAGTAGAGAAGACCATCACGGCTTTGTCATCATCACTCTGACCACCTATAATGGTAGCAACAAATCTCTTTTAACGACGCAGGTCATTAGTTCTTTCGTGGTTGGGTCAACACATTGGTGGTGTGACCTCATTGACACCCCCATCGTCCTTCTGTGCTTGGGTCATAAACATTCCTCCCCAGTTAAGCGGGCAGCTCTCCTGATTTCCTTGTTGACACAGGTGAGTTGTGGAGAAACGCGACGTGCATTTCATAAAAAACTTTAGCAAAATGGCATCTGAAAGTGAAGAATTGTTGAGGCAGAAGGCTTTGACTACCTTCTTCTAATTTGTATGGCGTATATTACGTAAGGAGAGCCGTCGACAGCGACGTGAACCTTCAGACCCTATGCAAAGAGAACAAAATTATAGTGTAAATGTCACTAACCTCCTGCCAAGTGACACTGATGCCGCTAGTTGATAAGTAGGAGGCAAGACATGCGTTTGTCAGGGTTGACGACGTCCTCACTTAAAGTTGTCCGTACAGATGACCGTGAGGAGATGCTCCACCTCCACAATAATAAGTAAAAGTAAAGCTCTTATGCCAGCAATTGTAGTCAGTAGTATGACTCCCCTACACTGCGGATGTGCAGGTCTCTTGGTGCTGTCCCCATGGTACGTGGTTGACAGCAAATCGAAGAGCCTAAAGTAGCCTCTCTGGTAGACTAGAATACAACTAGTTGCGTTAATATGGAAAGCTCAGTAGAAGAAACGACTGACTGCAGTTCCTGATTTGCAAAAACTAGATATGCACCATCATCAACAAGGAGAATGCAACACTGGTGGCAGACTGGTCGGACTTCCAAGTCTGAAGAGTGGTCTGAACACTCCAGTGTCAATCAGTGGTGCTAACTACACATGACTACTTCTACCCTAACAATGCGCCATATTCTCTATACACGCCTCTAGAATTCTTTTTCTGCAGCTCTGAATACTTGACGACCCTGGACACTGCTGCTGAGTAATGATGCGACCCACTGCTTCAACCCATCGTCTCGTAAAAAGAACAGCCACGATCCAGAGAGTTCTCCCTTATGAATAAAACACAAGGACAGTGCCGGGTGCCTACAAAAGTGACAAAGCCTGCTTCCTGCTTTGTCTTCCACCAACAAGAGTCCGTGGTTCACAATCTAGCCAAAGCTTTTTGACGAAAGCAGAGGAATACATACTGTCACCTATGTGTGACGCTGGAAGAAGGAATTGCAGATGACTTGTCATTTTTGAACACTACTGGATATTCATTGATAGCAAGACCTTGTGAGATTTGGACTGCAGATAAGTTTCCATCAGTAACACCACCGCCACCTCCACTACGAATCCCAATTTCGGCGACCGCTATCTCAACGAGCTCATATCGGCTGATAAGTCACGAAAGATGGCCAACGGTGTACCACATTGTCCGGTGCATAAGAGATCGCAGGCAGGTGAATATCAAAGTCCATCCACCAGCAATTTGCTGTTCTTCACACTCCCACTTCCTCACAAACAGATGAATGCATCATTGAATAAGCCAAGAGGCTCTTCCAGTCACCACTCTTCACACGCTTCCAAGGCGTGCCTCACTTCATTCCTGCAGGAATGTACTCCCCTTACGCAAACAGTCACTCGGTGGTCGACGGAGTCACTTGCTTGTCAATGCTAACTTGTCGGCGACCGCTGAACAGCGGAAGTTGGCTTCCACTCAAACACTTCATTCACGAATAGCTACTCCAACAGCATTCGAGACGAATCTGCCAGTTGAAAATGCAACGTCCTGTTCATTCACTCTGCAGGGAGAGGATATCTCTGTCTCATCCCCTATTGCAGTCATTTTCACCCAGATAACAATTATTCATGCGATATTTAGCACTGATTTTGTTTTTATTTTTGTGTCACACAACTGGCACAATTTACATGCAAAACGGAGGAGACATTTCCGGAATTGAGTGAAGAGGGAGAGGTAGAATCAATGGGGAGCTGATTGTGGTCATTGTGGAAATAGTATTTTCTAGAAGGGAGAGGGAAGCATTTGTAGTACTGTGAAGAGGACCTTAGAATTACAGGGATTACGAGTCGACGTCGCGAGGGTTCCTTCATCTCTCAAGCTGATCACTTTATGCTGGCCCCTTCGAAGCTCGTCTTGTGAGGTGCAGTCAGTCGGTAGACGTGGCCAGAGATGACACGATGAAGTTGTTCCACCACGAGTTGACCATGGAGGTGGTGCATAGGTTGAATTTGAGGTTGGTGTCTTGATGACTAGAGAAGGAGCGTTTTATTTGTGATTGGAAGACTTGTCAGCATTTGTCGCAGCTCCAACAATGCGTTGTTTTATGCTTCGCACAACACATTCCTACTCCTGTACCCACTCCATAGGTTTATTTTGGCAGCATTTCTTCAGCCCCGTCACCAATGTAGCTCCTGCGTGCCTCGCTCAGAACCTCGGCATTACTAGTAAGGAGGAGTGTACGACGTCGAAAGCACTGTGTGTGTCCTCTGTACTGTCTAAGCATGAAGATGCAGTTGCTTGTTCGCTTACCGCAGGCGCTCTTTCCCTGCACTCCAAAAATGACCAATCACTTGTCAAGCTGTAAAAAGTGCAAAACGCACCTGCCCCGTAGGTGTACTTTAAGGAGTCCCTCCGCGATTCCATGTCCCAAGCATGTGTCCCGTCCACTGAGACATCAAGATGTTTAGTCCAGTCGTCAGGACTTTATTCATCATCCATTTACCTGTCAAAGAAGGGGAGAAACGGAGGATTGGAGATCACATCGTTGAGACAGCTTTCGAAGGTCTCTGACCAGTCTTAGCAGATTTTGTCTGATAGACAGATCAGCAGGCAAACAAGCTCCTTCCTTTCGCTCTCTCTCTCACACCACTTGCATCTGTCTTTACTCTAAAATAATGCATTTTTCTTTCCTGAAGTCGAAGAGGATTTTGGAGCAGGCAAATGCATTTTTCCTGTCACGTTCAAATGGGTCTAGTCACACTAGATGGCGATTTGTCTTTCCCAGCTACACATGTTCTTTTCCCCAAAGGAAAGGCAAAAGTTGGCACGAAACAAAAGTTCATTTGAGGGAACAGTGAGTTCCCCTACGATGATTTTGTGGCTGTTGTTTTTTATTTATTTATGCTTGGTCTTAGTGACAAACCCATCTGGAGATGGAGGACGCCAAACAAGGATTCGCAGTGGAGGTGACGGTAGTCAAACTTGGAGAAAGGGTAGAGATTGTAGAAAACTTTGACTAGACTGTGATGCCTTGAGCCTTGTGAGGTAGGCAAAAGTTAAGGCGTGCTTTACGAGTTCTTGTAGACTCCTACCACTGTCCTTACCTTTTAGTCACGAAGAGAAAGCTGTCTGGCTCGTGTCTGGTGTGCGTACGAGATGACCGATTGAAGCAATAGGTGGCATCATCACTCACTGACAGTGTTAAGGATCATCCCACCCTCCGGAGCTGTCGAGAAAAGGTTCTGGAGGGGCGCACGCAGAATCTGGCACATTGTTTTAGTGAGGATAATTGGGAAGAAGTTAGCACCAGAGATTAACACTGATCTGCTCACGCCATTGGACTGAATTTGGCGGTGGGAAGTGGGCGAGGAATGGACTGTGTTCGTCAAGTCTTCCACTAGTGCAATGTCTTCGTTATTCTTTATCACGCAGACAACTTACTTTCTTTGCGCCGAGAGGATTGGCCAGAGAGAGGCATCAGGTGGTACGATAATGGAAGATCATACAAACGATAAGCGTTTTATGGGTGTAGAGGTGAGGGGAGGATCAGTGCTTGTTCCTTACTTGGAAATCACTGGTGTCTTCTCGGCCGAGTTTCAACCTTTCCTTAACACCGGACCAATTATAAACTGCTGAGCTTTGTTAACTTTTAGTTTATACCATTTGTGGGGTCGAGGAAAGGACAGCGGCAGTTTGCCGTTCATTTATTAATACGATGCTTTTTTCAGACATGAAGACTTTGACAACTTGCCAAATACCGTGCTCGTAAAAGGGGGAGATGCCTGGAGACAAGAAATAATGTAGGTTCATGTCATTGCTATGAAAGGCAGCTCATGAAAATTTCAAAGATCCTGGTAGATGTGTTGCACGCTACCTTGCCCTACTTCACCCTGATTTCGCCACTCACCCACTACCACATTCCCAATTCTCACTCAATCGTCTCCTTCCTCATCCACATCGTTTCTCTCCATCGTGACTTCTCTGTTGCTGCAAAGAGCAGTCAAGAATCATTCCACTTTCTTGAAAAGGTTTTTAAATGCAATCATGAGAAGTCTTCTTCTGCACTGGATGAAGTTGAACAGCGGAGGACTTTCCCAGTGTCCATTTTCAAGCTGAGAGTCTTTACGCCACAAATTCCTGTGCGGTGTTAAACAACCGCAGACACTTGTTTCTGCTTCTCAAGCCATATTTAGTGAGAACTGTTGTGCATTTAATTCCTGTTTCTTCTTTCGCCTACGTTTTGTCACCGAAAGTGGATAGAGTATAGGCGTCACGCATTTGTGTCGCTAAATGCCGAAAGTGTAAGGAATCGCAGAATCATTGTGATTGGCTGATTAGGAGGAGAGGAGGACAAATAGAGGATTTTCGTCTAAATTGTAGGATGATTAGAGGGATATTGTTGTTGTTAGTCAGATTGGATTGAAGCATCGTGAGGATTAACTCCAACAGAGTAGAATCCCCATTGCTGCAGTTCGTCCGACTGTTATTCGTCCCATTTTAAAGACTCTATTCTGGCGCTGCTTCCCCATTTACAGTGGTTGCGTCTACACTTAATGGGGAGTCTATGCGTGCCATCCACATCCCTCTTGTACCATCAAACTGAATTCCCCACTAACTCAGACGCAATCCTCCGAGGGAGGAAGGCGAGCAAGAGAGGAAGGCAGAGAATTGGGGTCACAAGTCAAAGAATTAGGTTTGTTTTCTATCCACGTTGTCCATTGTAGAATAAAACGCTACCGTTCACTCTTCTCACGGTGTAATTTATTTGTCAATTTCACAGCCAACTTTGTTTATGACTGACAGTTGACTGCATCTGATGGAGGAGGTAGTCAATTTGCTAAGCAGTGTTGCCATCAAAATGAGCACAGCGATAAGATTATGTCCTGGAACTACCATCTGCATGCTGATTTCCACAGGCTCTTTTCTTTCCCAAAACCAATTTCCGAACAACTGTTGCAGACTAGCCGCTTGTATCACCAAAAGTTTATTTATTGGCAATGTTCCCAAGTTTCTTTCAGAAAAACGAAGCTTTGCCTATTAATGTTGTGTATTTTGTCCAAAAGTTGGAGCACCTATTCAAAATCACAATTCACAATCAATAGACGGTGCTAAATTCGGTCCTATTCCACTGAGTAGCTCACATTCACGATGCGTCTGGCTTTCTCCAGGTTAAGAGGTCTTCTTCGCAGCTGCACCACGCGCATTCTTGAACCACCACCACCACCATCAACAGCAGCAACAACAACAACAACAACAGCAGCATCGGTATCATCAGTCGACACAGCAGTTGCAGCAGAACCCATCCACAATGCACCACTCGATGCCGTCGGGGATGTACAGCCTCAGTGGCGACCAGGCCCTGGTTGATCATGAGGGCACGGTTCGTCGACTGAGCACTGCCCAACGTGAGCGGTTGGGTCAGGACTTGACGGTGGTGCAGACCAATCTCCATATCCTCAACGACATGCTCACTGAACTCCAACCAGATGCCATATCCTCGGACGACCTAGAACTGCTGCAGGTGAGTCAACTGCCCAGAGTGCATTTGGTATCTCAAGTGGAATAGTCTTGTGCCTGATTTGGAGGTTGGTCGTGTCTACAGTGAATCAGGCAGCATGAGTGCTTAGTCAGTTTCAAGTTGTGTCAGGTCTACGCATTATGCAAGCCTTGACATTGTGAGATTCTGCTGTCACCGAAGTTTCCCCAGCTTCGTTAGGTCTCGTCATGGTGCAGAGTGTTGCATGATTGGTGCGAGCGACAGTCCACCGGATAGTAGGGCATGCGCTGTGGGTGACAACTAAGCCGGCCATCAACGAACCCCGAGGAGCAGATGGGAGTTTGTTCGTTATGGCGACCCAACAATAGTTTCAATGTGGAGCCCAGGACACGTCAACGAGGCAGACATTATGAATTATAAAATGGCTGCATAGATCCACTGGATTGGTAAGTGTTTGTGGCGCGAAAGACAAAGGCGAATGTTTTGCAAGTCGTTGTGTGGAACGGAGTTGATGTATGTTGTTGTTAAAGTTCTCGCCCAAGGCGAAATATTCCTGTTTGTGCTTAAGGATGCATTTCCTGAGACATGAGACGGTAAATTAATTCATTCTTAGGACCATTTGCCCGGTGAGACCTGTGTTAAACATTGGTCTTTCTCGGACGCTCAAGATTTACCTCTTTGCTGCGACCAAACACGAATGTCAGCAGTGCCACACGACTGTGTCACAGAGTCGTTGCAAGTGTGACAGGCGACTTGGATGGCAGTAAAGCAGCGCTAGATGAGTGCGCGTCCGTAACGACTTAAGCTTACCGCCTCAGTCTAATGTCACGAATAAATGACGTGTATGTCTAATCAAAGTGGACTACAGTATGGAGGCTGGGAGGAAATGAATTGAATTGCGAGTAAGCATAAAAAGGAGGACAAGAAAGTGGTCACGCAATGCTGTGGACATTCGTTGGGGAGAGTGTTGCATTCATCCAGCCACGATCATGCAATAGAGGAGAGATAAACCAGTTGAGTGACGATGAGGAACTGATGGAAGATAGCAAAACAATTGTAGGTGCTTACCATAAAACGGCGGACGAGGTATGCATCAACGCAACGATGTCTGGAACTCCATTTCACTTCACTCTGTCATTATGCTAAGCAAAAGTGATTTGACAAGTTCGTCGCCGTCTTTAATTATGCGTAAGAAGTTGACTACATTGTCTACACCCGTGCAACATCTTGCGTGTCTCCAACACGCCACCTCATCAGATTGTCCAGCTTGCAAGGCAGCTCAATTTGAAGTAGGACAGTAAACTGCACCACTAACCGAATACAGACTGGCTATTGACACTGATGCAAAGAGCATCGTCTACTTTGCGAGCTGCAGTCCCAAACACGCTCCATGGTTTGGCAGTGTCTCACTTGTTGTCACAGCGAAACGATTTAACGCCTCCGGTACGAAGATCGAATAGTTGATTCCCTAAGCCTCAACGGGAATAGACAGGTTTCCATGCCAAAGCAGAAGCGCACCGGAAGTGGGAGTGCTTGTTTTCCTAAAACAGGAGTGAGTATCTGATATGCCAGCTTAGTCATCACTTTGCTAGGAGGGATTGGCAGGCGAGTGGACTTCAATAACCAGCGTTCAAACAACCAAATGAATGTAATGGCAATGATGGAGCCAGTGAAGTGGTCGAGGCAAGGCACTGTTTCCCCTGACAATAAAGAAGCCATAAACGAACGACTGCATGTGTGTGTGTGTGTGTGTGTGTGTGCGTATACCTTGGAGCACGTTGTACGCGCTCTGACGCCGGGTGGGCGGTGGGATGGCTTTGTTGATTGAACGTGTACCTCGAGGGCCTAGGAGCTGGAGGAATCGGGAGTGGGGAAGATGACACCTGCATTGAACTGATCCGAATTAATTGCTTAGACTTCTGACTTATTCCCCTGTTACACTGCAACAATTCAATGAAGTTGACTAATACAGGTGTTCTCCACCTCTCAAAATGCCTTCCTACCACAACACTTGCTTTTTCTTCCACTTCTACGTTGTCGATGATCTGAGCACCACAGCAATCCGTCAGCTATTCAGAATGCATTTTACCTCTGGAACGGAAAATTGTAGAAACTGAGCATTTTACCAAACCTAGTTGCGCCTCCAACTGTTTTCCACTTTACCGCCACCCAAGGCGAGCTAACGCTTCTCCTCGCCTCACAGCCGGCCTTCACCAATATCAGCGCTGCAGTGAGATCGTTCCCCTTCAAAAGTCACTTAAGAGCCTCTTCGTCCATACATTCAAAAGACCACTTTGTCCCTGTGCGAGGCAACGACAAGGAGCACTAAAGTACTCCTCACTCCCCTAAACTGACCCATCGATTCGGAACAATCAAGCGGATTGTCACACATTTAGCAACGTTGAGAAACAAGATCAAACAAAAATGACCAATCGTTGTGGCTTCTCTCGACCTTCTCTTTCTTTCCTTTGGTGCCTTGTAGGAATTAAACGACACCAGTCGTATGATTCAACAGCGAATGGGCGAGTTCTTATCCCAGGTTGCCGCTGATGCAGTCACCTTGATCCTCATCCAACTGAACGATAAACTCAACAGCGCCTTCCAAAGCTACGTTTTGGTCTTGTGGTCGTGGGGACAACTTGTGGCACCGTGTTGGTGGCAAAATACTTTGCAGCCCTCCAAAGTGCCGTCAGGGCGATGGGTCTACTACCCCTCTTTTACCTCACCCGACGGCAGGCTGTGTTAGCACAATCTCGTCAGTTGGTTTTAGGTGACCAAATCAAAGTATGCTCCTGTTTTATTCCCGCGACGAGACAGGAGTTGTCTAGTAGAGGCATTTTGATGAGAAGGAGGGGAAGCGGTCATTGCCACGCAACACCTTAAACGGCAACTCACTTCTTTCCACCCTTTCGCGGCGTGGCTTTAAAGCAGAAGAAAACTTTAAAAACAGAGGGAAAAACGGCTTTCAGATTTTCTGCGCTTCCGCCTTTGTCTTTTGTCGACGGCGGAGGAGCATTCTGTGTCCACTTCAAATTTATCACCGTTTAACAGCGTCGAAGTCAAATTTACGTCCCTTCCATCCAAAAAAAATTCTACTTTTGAATTTTTACCACAAAGATGGGTTTTCCAATCTCCATACCCACTGCTTAAATAGATGAACCGGATGTCAGGACCCTTCCTTTACTCCTCCCATGCCACCTAATTTACTGATGTTTCTATGTGGGGATCGAGGGTTGTGAAGACTTTAAAATGCACCCAACTGAGGACAAAGGCAAGCAAAAAGGACAAACTGCAATGAGAACTAAAAACACGACTTCTTTCGTCTAACAATTGGTGCCTACTTCCATTTTTAGTTTGCAAAGCTTAGTTTTGAGGAAAACCGCTGATGGATAAAGTGGTGAATATTTTGTGATGTGAAAGGGTCGACTATTCAAAATGCCCAAATAGTCCCACCCCTTTCATTGTATAGCCCAATTTGGTTTTAAGGTAAATTTTCTGTTTACCAATCCATCATTTAGCACTACATCTCTTAAGAAGGGCGCTTCCTTCTCAAACAAAATTAAAGCAGCAAAACACTGCCAATTCCCAGTTTCCCACTGGGCACGAATGGATTTGTGGTCCACACTGCCAAGTGTTGGGATGAGTCAACCGTGCCATAAGGAACGATGTCGTCCCCGCATTTTGGCGCCTCCTGATTAAGCTTTGGGTTACAGCTTCCACTCGCCGCCACCATTCACCCTCCCTTCCACCCTCCATCCCTCCCGTTGATTCATTCTTCCCCAAACCCTAATAAACGAGGACATAAGCCTATGGCGCTTTCTCGCGGGTTGGCGCTCCCTTCATCTACAACTCCAAAGCATGAAACTACAGCAGACACTCCTTTCACACCTATTCCTCTACCATTGTCAAATGAAGTGGAAGGACACTCATCGGACATACGGGAGGGTTGTACATTGGATCATGGTCAGTTCCAGACTGGGAGTAGAATTCGCCTTCACCCACTCACCCACACACCAACCCACTCACGGAGGAGCCGACCGCTGTTCCTCAGGTCCACAACGGTGTATGTGTTGAGTGTGATACCGGTCCTAAATTTAATCCCCCTCTGGTTGACAAGAAAGTGGAGAGGAGAGCTAGTCAAACTAACACCAGAAAAGGAAGGAAGGAAGTGGGAACTTGGCAATTAGCATTCATCAACCTGAAACGTGTGAATGGCCTTTTTGGTTGCCATGGGTAAGCACAAGTCAAGCTTTCCTCCCTTCACTCTGTCGAAAAAACAACCAAACCGAATCAGAGTGTTTGGTGCAATTACGGATCAACGAAGATGTAAATGTGTTTTTACAATGTGTTGACTGAAGTAAAGTTCTTCAGTGATTCTGGATTTCTGTCGTTCACCTTCATTTTCACTGACGTGAGAATGAAGTTGCTTTGAATTGGAAGTAGTGTAAAATTTACCACTCATGGAAGAGTATTCGGAACTAGGTACAAGTCCGCAATCAAATCTCTTTCCATAGGATGCGTATTATTATCTAGAAACAGGTCTCCCATTTCATGAGAACGGGTCGCAGCAAATTGATTTGTGTGGCAGCAGTGAGGTGGATGTCAAGCCTTCGCAGTGAGCGAAGGTGAAAGTGAAATTGTCTGAGCAACTGAGAGGAGAAGGCGAGAGGAGGCGCTGAGGCTGGTAGTCGAGAATCTTGGCAGAGCAGTCATGTTGCGGTAGACTGCACTGCTCGAGATCAGCTGTGACACTGAGTGGAGGACTTGACTCAACTTCACCTGACGGTGGTGCACGTTCCATTGGAGTAATGCACCGAAGTAAACATTGTGTAGTTAAGGAGGTAAAAAGAGGCAGAAAAAGGTTGCATGGATTTCGCTCAGGGGGATGATTTTGCACAGTTCCGGTGACACATACTCTGCACTTCCAAGTGAAAGACCTCACCGCAGTCGATCCTTCCACCATTCAACATTGTGCACACCAATCTCACACCTTCTAGAGCATTCCACAATTTGCTTGGATCAACAAGCGAGACATGCGCGACTTAAGGAATCTTTTTGGTGCCAAAATGGCATTGATTAATGAGGAGGCGTGGTATGGACGCATCCGATTTGGCCAATTGGACGATCTACACAAGTAGGTGTAGGGTGGAGGGCATGGATGAGATAACTCCCTCCAAATGAAACAAAGCTTACGCGCCCTCAATGCATCACCCATTGTTGCTTCACATTCTCCGCGTCTTGACCTCACCTTTGCCCGTTCATGGTGCTTGCGATGGTCGCACAGATTGCGGCATTTGTGTTGGCAGGTCTTTGGCTCATCCCATCGCCTCCCACCCCACTTCGTTGTTGTTGCCGTTGACGTTGCCGACGCCTAGTCTACGTGTTCTTCATCCACGATTATCACTTCATTTGTCCGGCTGCATCTGCCCATTAGCCTGCCCGCCTAACTGCAGATCTGGTCACTCTGCCTCAATTGAAACTGCCACGAGAAGTGAAAAGATTAATGCAGGGTGAGTTCTTTTCCTGTTTACCTTCCTTCCTGTGGGCTTCTCATCCTTCTCCTCCTTCTCCTCCTTGCGACCCTTTTCATTCCATAATCACTCGAAGAAGTCCTTTCAATCAGCGATGACGTCGCCTGATCATCTGTGCATGCGTGAGTGCATGTGACAGCTGAACGCAAGTATTCCCCATGTGTCTTCATCATTGCCACATAACCAATACAATGCAATGACCATCGTCCAGTCGCTTGAAGACTGGTTAATGAGGTTGAAGTAGGTTTACATGGCCATCAATCCTTCTCAGTGACATTGTGACGTGGCTGACTCGATCGATTTACAAGTGACTTGGTAAATTAGTCAACTTTGTAAACTATTTCTAGAAAGTATTGTTAATCATTTAGAAAAAGAAAAAAGGAGACAAAAATATTACTGTTAGCATAAGTGTTACTTAAAATAGGCAGCAGTTAATTTAACGTCGTGCCTTTTTCGGCGGATCAATTCTTATCCGGAACGCGATCGCTTTCAATATGAGCAGCGTCTTTCAAACGGTCCTACCGATATTGTCCAGTCAACGAACCAATGAGGCGGGATGGTGGTGGAAGAGGAGGAGGCAGAGAAGAGGGTGCTAAAACCGACCAACCCAAGGGCGAGGCAAATTGCAGATCTAATCGGAGATTCAAGTTGTGAATTTTAACCACAAATTTATGACTGTCATTAATAAGATAAGATTTACTGGACGAGAAGAGGGCAGCGTTTGTCTTGATTGAGACTCAGCGTTTCCCAAATAACTAAGTAGAACGCAAGTGAATGAATTGGTGGGAAAAATGTCTTTGCGTTCTCCTGCCGTTTACGGGTGTCAGTTTATGACTTAATGACTTCTGGGTGCAATTAGGAGCTGGCACAAAGACTACAACGCATTTGTTTGCAAAGAGCAGAATCTGTTGGCAAGCAGCACGTCATGTTGGCGGCATTGCTGGTTGTAGTTGCAAAGGTGTAGCCAAATGTTTGAGCGGCTTAAAAGCAGTGTGGTGGGGTTGAGGTTCTGCTTGTAATTGGGAGGTGCCTTATTATGGTGAGAGATTGCGTGACAGAGACCATCTAAACATAGGCGTGTGAAATGTCCTTCAATCCACCCAACCGATTCTCCTGCTGCAAACTCCGCCCACTAAGTTGAGGTGGCTCAAATGGGTGAGCTTTGCAAAATCAAATCATGCTATACAGTTTGCCATGCTTAAATTTTTGTAAAGGAAAGCAGGAAAAGCGGACCCATTCAACCCTTCGAAGTGTTATTTGCATTTGTCCTCGTAGGAAGTCTAGAATATCGGGAACAAAAGAAAAAGAAAATGAGGATGTCTTGGTGAGGTCGGCTTTATTAATGGACCCAATATCCACCTACTATCTCTCACTTTATCCCAGTAAGACAAGACTGCCACGAATGCCGCATTCTTCTTCTTCTTCTTCTTCTCAAGCCTTTCTGTGTCCGACGTGGGAAGAAATGTGGATGATGATGGAGATGAGATGGACGAGATGGCAAACACATCGTTTCTGCTTTGCGTGAAGTGATAGTGGAGTCACGATGGGGTACAACTCGTCAATCATGCCTTTCAACTGCTTGACTACTCTTGATTGTTGGGGAGGCCGAGGTCATGTTTCTCTTGCACGACGTTCACTTGCATTCTACAGCAAGGCAGAGTAGATCAATGGGGACGCCGACATACACACACGCACATGCGAAGAGATAGAGGGAGAGAGAGGGCAAGAGATACAGCACTTGTTCATCCCGAAGTCAAGTGATACCGTAGGCGTGTGAAGTTCTCAACCAATCATTTCTGTCCAAACAATGTCGCAATTTGTCCTCAAACGAACGCCGGAGGATGCTGCCAAACACTCGTCATTAAAAGTCCACTAGCCAAGGGAAATTGTGTGTAGATTGAAACGTCGATATTAATGACCCCTCAGACATCCTGTCTGTCACTTTATTAGCCCAATCGACACCTTCTCCAAGTGCTCGCACATGCAAGTGTTGGGGAGATTCTGCCAATTCACTCCACTAGCTATGCATCCACCCCTTTCCTCAAGTCTATTCAACAGTCGACTACCGCCTTCATCTACGGAACCTCTTCATTTTTCAAGACAAACAAACTGCAAGGTGAGCGCCCACAGTCATTCACATGCATCAACCATTCCTGCCACATTCACAGGGAACTTTGCCCACAATCCATCGTGGCATCGTCTGAGACGTGCATAGTGCAGTGACGTACAACAGAGCGTTGCTCACTTAAGCTGCGTGCCCATCTGCACGAGACCAACATCACTCATGGCAATTTCGGCTCCCAGCCTGTTCTCATGGAGTCGCGTCCATGACGCTCGCTGTTCTTCCTCTACGTACATCCATGTGAGGCTGTCCTCCACACTGAACTGCCTCGAAACGTCTTCACAGGTGACTTGCAACATTAACGACACTACCCACATCCATTCATCAATCCATCCATCCATCCATCCATCCATGTGCCATTCCTGACCTCATTCATCCACCTATGTACTCATCTGTCCACCAATCAGCATCATATTGTCGCTCACGTCTATCTATTTCAAATGTGCCTGTCGAGTGTCAGCTCATGCTATTGCATGTCACATCAAGTGGATGGTTCCCCATTACAACTCATCAACTCAGAAATGAATAAACCACTGAACTTTGCGATCTTTCCAGTCAGTACCTCACGAGTCACCCTCAAAAAGGCAGGAAATAATGCAAGTGGTAATCACCTGAATAGCTTCAACACACTCGACTATTATTGGTCATTATCTAACACCACTCATCCGCCCATTCCTCAGTTCTGTCCTCATGTCCCATTAGTAAAGCAGTATCCACTACATCCAAACTGGTTGTGGCTAAAACAACTTCATTACCCAACCAGAATACACACCAAGATGCACCTGTGTGTGCTTTCCTCTACATAAGGCAAGAAAAGGAAACAGGAAGGAGACAGAAGGAAAGAAGGCGATAGAGAGAGTAGAGGAAGAGGGTGAGGGAGAAAAATACAGGAGTGGTTCATGCTCATGAGTGCGTATGTGCCTGTTCCTCTTTCTTCCCACGATTACCCACTTGGCCTGCATGCCAACATGGCCTAAAATGCCTTCATACTTGCGATGTACATCTGCCTCACCAGTTGCTTACTTTTCTATCTCAAAATGACAACGTTTTCAGTTGAATAATTCAAACAGTGCACATTATGAAACCACTTGATTATGCAGTGATTGCATCAAAGGTGGACACTTCTTCCTCCGCTCCCTCCTCCTTGAGTGAATGTGCGCACCAGAGCCACAGTCGAAGTGGAGGAAGACGAAGCCGTGAAAATTTCAAAGGTGTCTACCTGGTGGGAGGAGGATGAAGGACAAATGCTGACCTGACATCAAGTACTGCACACGATCGTGTGAGTGCGTGTGTGTGCCAGACGAGGTGCTTCAACCAAGTCATGACAAAGCAGTTTAGGCACCAAAGTACTCACCAATCACAGTGACAGGCTTGAGGCCTCCTCAACAGGTCATATATGAGACAAACGATTGCAGCAGAACCAAGTCCGCCGTAGTGCAAGGGAAGAAAGCTTACCTTCCTGATTCATGTCAGTGGATTGGGGCTGCTCAAATGCGTTGACAGAGATTTGGGAAGAGCTGGGTCACTGGAATGTTTCCAGAACCCATCTCGCCTCGCATTTTCTCCAGATCCCAACACCAGTAGTCAGAAGGCAATCACTTCAGTGCAGATGTCTGTTGCAGCAATGTCGTGCGTCGGTATGCATCTGACTGTCAGATGGATGCCAAGATACAGGCTGCTCCCATCTTCGTGTCTTCTTGAGCATCGGTTCAACTTGGCCTCTGAGGTGTCTACGACATGCCACATCTCGATCAAGGTGAGTTCAATCAAAGGACCATCTTCGAGTGCTCGAGAATGAAGTACCTGTGCGATTTCCTGAAAAAGTGTTTCGAGGATTGCAGACATCATTATCAAAACACCTCTGAAGCAATTGATTCACATTAGGATGCCAATGTGATACTCGTTGTTGTTCTTCCATGAATTCCTAGTTTCAAATTCGTAAAGTGAGGTTTGAAGTGGACAGAAGTGACGTGGTCACGTTGTGAAGCCTTCAGAGAGAACAGCACATGCAGCGAGTCAGCACAATGTCGAGACCAAGCTTACATCTGGATATGAATTACTCGTAGATAAATGCATCTCACTGTTGAAGGGTGAGGTTCCTCTCCTCTTGCTAACTGTGGCATCGTACACTCTCCTAGTGACTAGAGGTGGGAAAGATCATGCTTTCAATACCTTGAATGTCATCGGTGGGTGAGTAGGGAAAGCTCATAGGTGTGAGGGCGTTGTGGACCGCATCCTCAAGCGTCAAGCCAAGTGCGACTATAAACACGCGAATGAACTGGCCAAACAACGTCTGGTATGAAACTACGAGACTAGGGAGCCCGTGACTTCGTAGTCAATTATTTCTGCTTCATGCCATATTTCTGATACCAGACGGCACAAGTAGGTGACGTGCACTGCATCCACTCTTGCAATATAAGCCTGCACACAAATGCTCAAGGACTGAGACTGAAACTGCTTGAGGTAGCGCACGAAGATGAAGGAGTCGAATACATGAGAAAATCCATTGCTGAATTGCACCCAGAGACAGGTTTTCCCAAGTACTGCTTTCGCAGTTAGTTCGACATCAGATGTAATGCATTTCCTATGGCGCGAACTCGGAGAGAAAGAAAAGTGCGGCGAAAAGAAACCCATTGTGTGTTGAAGCGGCGAGATGAAGCTTAAAGGCTTTTAGCGCCAACGCAGAAGGGATATCACGATGGAGAATAAAAGGAAGAAGAGGGAGAAAGCAAGGTAGAAGACGCATGAAGGGTCAGTGGGTGCATTTAAAGAGTGAAGCAAGATGGTCAGAGGTGCGTCAAAGTAGTCCATACCTACTTCCTGGGTGCCTTTGAAATGCCCATGAGCCACTCCTCGTAGTGATGACTCGAAACTCCGTCAACTCCATGCCACACTCTCTGCCTCCCACTCGCTCTCTCTCTTTACAAGTGCAAACACTTGTCAACACAAGCTGTCCAAGTTGGCCCCAATCCAATGAAATCCCAACCAGAATCCAATAATTCAGCCAAAGCTGCGTTTCTTTACCAATCCACCACCCAACTTTACATTTGGCCACCATTTATTCAGTCGAGTTGTGTCTAATGCATGTCACGTGCTTTCCGAGTCACTCAACAGGCTGCATTGCATTCTGTCACATTAGCTCACACGATTCGACTTCTACATTCAATCAATCGTATTGCGCAATGTTGGTTAAATCTCTCCGTCCCAACGGCACACGAGGGATTGCGCAAACCTTTCGTTCAAGTGTCCATCAAATGTGGGAAAAGCAATGATCAGACTGCTTCATTATCAGCATTTCGGTGACATATGGGAAGATGTTATTTCAACGAGGCAGGCCATTACTTTTCGTGGTTGGGTCAACACATTGATGGTGTGACCTCATTGACACCCTCACCGTCCTTCCGTGATTGGGTCATCAACACTCCTTTACACTGCTGTACCTTGTGCTGCTAGCAGAGATGACTGGGCAGCCCCAACCAAGTAGAGAACACTCCTGATTTCCTCATTGATACACGTGGGTTGTGGAGAGGCGAGAACTGCATCTCCCAAGACAGTGTAACAGAGAAGAGTCTGATTGTGTCATTGTCTTGAGGAAGCAGGTTTCGACTACTCTCTCTCCCTCTCTCTCTCAACTGGTGACGCACACATTACGTCCAGTGAGCCTCCTCTCTCATGTCGAGCCGCTCGACTGAGACATTGACCCTCACACCTCGTGTGAACAAGAAAGTGAACATTTGATGGATCATTCTAAAAGAATGTCTTTGTTTTCTTACCAAAGGGCGTGCATTTGTCAGGCCTCACAACGTCCTCACTTTAGGCTATCCGTATAAGCGACAGTGAAGGGGTAGTCCAACTCCACAATAATGCACCACATTAGAGCTTCTAAGGCAACCACAATAGGTAGTAGTACTTCTGTCCTCTGCTTGCTCAACACTGTCTGGATGTCATGCTTCTCTCTGTGGTCGCACAGATCTGTCCACGTGGCATCTGAGGCACTTGGCTGAAGGTTCGTAGGGAATCGTCAAGCACCCTTATTGTGAAGATGATCAAGCAGGTTTGTTTGAGATCACATGGAATGTTTTTAGTTCGGAGTCTGCCTTGAAGTGTCAATAAGGCACCAATGCGCAAGAGTGGTGGTTGGAGCACCAAAAGTAGCCTCGTATACAACTTGTTGCCGTCACAGTGGAGGTTGAAACGTGCAGTTGCGATATTCATGACTGAAACACTTTGCATTTGTGGTGTCGAGGTGAGGAATAAGCTCTCAAATCGACTGTGCTATCATGGAAGAGCACTGTCAGGCTAATAATAAGTGACAGAAGGGTTGACCTCAACCCATTTATCAACGCTTTGTCATCCACGGGTCTCCATTTGCCGTTACGTGAATGCACACATGAATACTTGTGTCCCGAGAATTGTCTAGTCATCACTCCCCACACACTTTCCCTACGTGCACCACTTCTCTTCTGCAGGATTTTACTTCCCTTGTGCTGCAGTGAACCGCGGCCAAAATTCAGTTAACCTAAAACTATTAACTTGCCATTGGACGTCAGACAAAGGCTGAGATTCATCTCTCTACTTAATCCAAGGAAGGGTACCCCATCAAAGTTTAATCCATCCCATCATATAAAAGAGTAATGCCTAATCAATGCCAAACCCCAAGACGTTGAAGTTGATATTTCATTCTATTCTGCGACCACGTTCACCTCAATGCTAATTTTTCAATGTAGCAGTTGTCACAGATTTCGTAATCTGGCATTGCAAGTCACATACAGAATGAAAGAGGTATTTCCGGAACTAAGTAGAGCGGAGAGTGCTGAAAGCAGCTAAAATTTTATGTATGTGCTTTTACGTATATGGATGGCAAACCGATTCTGCCATGTAGATCTTTTCCTTTTTTCAGATCCTCCTTTGTGTTTGTCCCTTCTACGTTCCTTATGTGAGATGTTATCGGGCTCTAGGCGTGGCTAGAAATTGTACATTAACCTCGTACCAAAGAGGGATGCTACTTGCTGATGAAATAAGTAGTATGTGACAGAGATTTGAGTACGGCATAAAATAACACTACATTCACAATGCTAGAACTCATTATGATGGTACACTTGAATGAAAAATGCAGAGGCTAGATAGGGGGTTATAAGAGTTGCATAACTTTCCACAAGTTGGTCAATTTATAGCAAGAAAATATAACTCTTGACTCCTCCTTTTAATCTTAACCATAAGACTTTTCCTCGGTTGCCGCAGTTCAGACAATAGGTTTTGTGCTTTTCACTGCAGATTCATTCTTTTTCCTCAAAAGTTTAATTTGGCACGATTTCTTTGGCTCTGAAACCAGTGCGACCTCTTGAGTTCCTTTCCCTAGGCCTTGGACATTCCCTGTAATGAGAGGACCTGAGATGCCCTTAAGGTGTTGCGCAATGCAATTCGGAAGTCAAAACCGATAATTTGGGTAGAACATCCGATTTACACGATATTTTTGAAAATTAAAATACATCATGACTGACTTATTCAAGTAACGGTGCTCTGACTGAATTGCCGCTATTTGATCACCTCAGTGTCAGAGAATGCTACCCCTAAAGGCTCTTTTTGCCCACTACCAGAAGACTTATCGGTGATCGCCTCTGTTGCCACAGCATGTTTCATCCTTTTAGCAGGTGATTTTCTCCTCCTCTACCCGTAGGTTAAGCTCGGCAGGATTTACTTAGTCCTGTCCTGTTCCTCCCATTGGAACGCTGTCATACTGCTAAGATCAGCATCACTTGTAATGAGAGGGGCTGAGACTGATGCACGCATTAAGGCACGTCGAGGAGGTATTGTGTATCCTCTACCCAAATTAAACGCACAAAATATGCTAAAAATAGTTGATTATGCTTTTCTTATTCTGACCTATTAAAGCGAGGACTTGTGATGAAGTAGTCACAATTTTTGCTCTTTCCCTAACTAAAAATGGCTAGTATCATGTCAGGCTGTAAATTGAGCAAAGTGTATCTACCTCCTGTGTGCACCTTAAATAGAATTCGTTTTTTTGTAGTCTTAAGTCTGTGGTAAGTCCACTGAGCTATAAATCCACCTCATCCAGTCGCTATTTTGTTTGCCATCGCCTACGCATTCCTCACAAAGGAAAAAATGGAGTTAGTGATTTGACAAGTCATTCGTTCTACAGAAAATAATAGAATGCTTCTCTTGGGGAAGGAAAGATGTGGCTTGAAGATACGCCGATATTTAGTTTGTTCTTTCTTGCTACTCTACGCTTCTGTCACTTTAACGTATCCCATTAGAATAGGCGAGGCAGACTGCGCATTTTCTTTTTCTGGTGTCTCCTGTCTTTTCTGTTTTTCTAGGCGGCACGCCCTTTCAATCTTCAATTAGAACAAGCTGATCGCGGAGAATCTTTTTTCTTACATTTTGCATTATTCCTCTAAATGATTGCGGTTGCAGTTCCCTCTCTCTAATCGACAGACTTGCTGCCATTTCCCCTTCTCTGCAAAGTGTTTTTTCCTTGGACGTCAAAAAACAGCATAAAAGAATAAAAAAGCACATCTGTCCTAGGCACTTCCTTTTCTGGTTGAGCCTTTATTTCTTAACCGTCTATTCTGCGACGCCTTTGATGAAATGTGGAAAAGGAGAGGTGGAGATTATCCGCATGGAAGGTTAGGTAGTAGAGAGGAGAGATCGTTTTCGGCCTGGAGCACAAGTTTGTCTGAATCCTATAACACGAACAAACAAAGCGAGGACAGTCTTGAAGGAACAATGACGTGGTGGATCTCTTCCACCTGTAGAGTGAGCATTTAGCGATAGATCGTTGAAGTATAACCATCGATTCAAACATCGGTATGGCAGTAAATGAGAAGACAGACAACAGCAGAAGAAAGTATTTAGAGGCATCCAAAAACATGGAAGAAAATTAGTTTTTTAAGATAGACTTAATGGGTGTAATTACTGTTTTTCATTTCATCTTCTACACAAAGCAGAGCATAGGTGGATCTGCTTCTATTAGCTTCTTCAACCAACTGTAGTTGCTACTACCCTAAATGATTCGCTTTAATAACACCATCGAGACTTCTTGCAGAATCCTGCCATTCAACCGCATGGACTCAACGAGGAAAGAGATTTTCTCAGACAGACAGATCGATAGGCGGATTCATCCGTTGACTGTAAGATGGGCTGGAAAGATGAGCGGCTATTTGAAACCATCCCCATCTCAGAATAATAAACTTTTTCATTAAAAAAGATAGAGAAATTGTTTGTCTGGCCAAATACAGGCTTGTTGCCGTGTTTAGCGCTTCTAGTTACACCAGACTGCTATTTGTCTTCCACTTAAGCGCTTTGACTGTGGCACCTCATTAAACATGGCGCAAAATGGCTCGCATACAGTTGGAAGAGAAAGGAAATACAGAAAAGGATTCCCCTTAGTCACATTAGGAAATTCTCTCACGACGTCGAGGTAAATGTTGACTGCTTTTGCGCTGACGAAGAAGAAGAGGAGGGAAGGAGACGCTTGAATGGGAATTGGGAGTAGTCGGTGGTTGAGAGAGATGGAGATAGATTTAGCAACGTACTCCGTAGTACATTTCTTACAACTCTTGTATTTTCTAGAGCCATCACTCACAGGAGAGGTCACAGAGCTCTGCCACCCCCATTCAGTCATACCAGTCTCTTGAACCTTCTCCTAGTATGCACAAGTGCTCTTCAATCTGCCGAAGTTGTCATTGCTGAAAGGGCTGCTTGCATTGACGTTGTGCTATTGAGGTCCTTTAATCCTTGGATTCGAACCCAAATTTTACTAGCAGTTGTGATCGCCACAAAGGAAATGCTAGAGGTCTTGATTGCTCTTAACTCTCTGCTCAAGTGTGGTACAAAATGAGGCGACATTTAAGGGGCACAACGACATACGACAAGATGGATGTCTATGCTGCCTAATTTGTCGATCCTCGCATCAAAAAAGTAGAGGAGGAGGAGGAGGAGGAGAAGGAGGAGTAATTTTCCGCAATGATGCCTACTGCTATCCCACTTGACACTTCGGCCAAACTGTCTGCTTTACAACGGTCGGTGCTATTTCGCAGTATTATAAGCCGCGATCGCTCCGCATCAGCTTCCGCTTGACTCGGCGTACGTGATGTCTTCTGCTACCAATCCTTCCCTTACCTTCCTCCCATTCTCATGAAGTTGGGAGGAGAAGAAATCACAAGATGAGTTCTCACTTTTGAAGTCCTATATTAGCGCTTTCGTCAGACGCCGCTGCAGTGCATTTGCCGACGTGATTCTGTAGTTCTACAAGTCAAAGTTAGCGGTGCTTGCACAACCAAAATGGAGAAAACCACATCAGCAAGGTGAGTTTACACATCCCCTCCCTAACATGAGAATATGTGATGCATTCAGAAGGAAACACATCCCTTAAATCACAACCGCATATGCTAAAGTGCAGCTAATGAAATGACATACAAGAAAACGCTGCTCCTCTAAGCCGCGTCCTCAACTGCATCTGCCGTCAGTCATCCCGCATTCGGCTGCCAGCCTGGTCCTATGGCATCCAGTCCACGGCCATCACCCGCCATCTTTCCCGTATCTTCACGTGAGAATTCCATCACCTTCAACGCAACTTTTAACCACTGTTCTTAAATATAAAACTTCTTTGTTAGTAAAGGTCTTCATTTTGAGTGTCTATCTCTTATCTCACAGAATGTCTTAGTCAAGGTAACAGCAACAGTAACAGTAGAATAATATTTCACAACTTGTAAAGCTTGATGAACCATAAGTGGAATTCTGCTGTTGCGACTCATGCACAATGGTAAAATTGTAGGTGCAAGAAAACCATAGCACACGCATCCATTGAATCAAACTGTTATGCTGAACACAGAAGCATGAAATGCCACCCTCAATGGGGCACAATCCCACGTCCATTGAGTAGATGCGAATTTGACGTTTCGCTGTGATGTATGCCTCTTTGAACTACTCCACGCATAACCTCGTTTTGTTTGATCATCTCCCTCATTAGCCATGTCGGGTACAAACGAATGGGAGAATGATGCCAGTCTCTTTTTGTCTACGACCGCCCTTGACAAGGACATGATCTATATAAAGCGGAAGGTGTAGGAGTTGGGAGTACAGCCCGTTTCTGATGGGGATGCGAGCACTCCACTCTGCAACATCTAAGCTGCTGCAGAATTCTGTAATCTCTCCGACCACAAGGAGGACACAACATCAAGGCAAGCTTTGGGGCTCAGCTTAAGTAGAGATGTTCATGAGAGCTGATAGGTTTTTGACGGAAATAACTATTAAATCGCTATGACACACGTCTCCGCAAGATACTTTGTCCCTCAAGCCGAGAGAGACAGAGACGAGTATTTGATCCTGCCGTGCAAAGACGATCCAACAATTCCACCAGCAGAACACAGAGACATAACAGCCTGTGTGCCCCTGCAGCATTCAATCTGCCTGCGTTCGGCGTCATAACGGCCTTGATTGGCGAAGCTGCCCAGACCTAAGCATCTACGTTTAAGCAGCTAATCAAATGATGTAGGAGAGAATAGTTCTCGTCCCATTTGGCGTATTTTCTGCTGCAATGGACCAAAAAAATGACAAATTCGCACAAACAGTTAGCCACAATTCTTCTCCTCTCCTAAAAAGACTAAAAACTTTTCAATTCTCCGCGCTTTATTTTACCACAAGGTGTGAAGCAGCTTCATTTGTTTCAAATCGTGGCAACGATGTTGGTGACGCTGCTTGACGCCGATATGGGATTATCAGGCCGTCAGTCCAGTGGATTGGTGTTGAAGTTAACAGTTAACCATCCACCTGTGTGATGTTTCAGAGTGTCACAGATGTTAGCCATCCAAGTGTCTTCCTTTGCGACACTTCAGCAAAGGCAGGAAACCGATCGGCACAATCAAAAAAGAAGAAAACTTAGTGATTCTAAAAAATGCAGTGTGTTCTTAAGGCGAGATACTGCTATTTAGCCCGGAAGTCAAATGTTTTTAAAGAAACTGAGAAGAGTGCCCCACTAACTGACTTCAAAAGAGAAGAAGAAACGAACGAAGGAAGGTGAGGAAAACAGAAGGTGATCAAAGGCTCTGAGCAGTATTTCGGAACATCAGCTCTGTAAACGCATTTGCAAAACCACTTAGTGCAGCGAGCCATCACACATGTGGGGAATACGCACTGTCACATATATGTGATGCTGGGGCAAGAAGAGGGGAAATCTACTAACACCATCAACTTGTGGAACTTGAGCCTCAATTTAGACTGCACTGGCATTACCGCTATCTCCACTGTGAAATCTAATGTGATGTCTGTCACCTCGAGCTCGCTTTGTCAATGGGATCGAAGAAGAAGAAATTGGAACTCAATTCCCACTTAAACGGATTTTTGCATTTTGTCAATTTTTCTTATATTTTCTTTGGAAAAAGAAAACATAAAGCAGCTTTGGGACGGGAAACTGTATCATTGTGGAGCAAAGATGGATTGAAATAGCTTCAGAAAGAGAGGAGGGAGGCAGGGAGGGAGGGAACCGCCGCCAGTCTGCCCCTGTCTACGCCAGACAGGTGGGTTCGCCTGCCAATCTGTCTGTCCGTCTGTGTGGAAACAGTCGCTCGCCTCGTTGAGCACGCTAAGACCGGAGAGTAGGGTTTGCCAGCTGTCCTAGTAATGAAATGAAAGCAAACCAAAGAGGGTAGCAGTGAGTTGCAAAGTAATGAGGAGAGAAAATTCTGCGATTAGAGAATCTAAAAGAGGAAGATCAGTTGAAGAGACTAATGGAGGGGTTGAAGCGAAGGAGCGTGAACCTATCCATGCTTGGTTATGTGCAAATGACTGACTGGAAAGCAGTGGCCTCATCCATCTAGAGGTGCACTTACGCGTGCTAGTGAGATGGCATGTCACCTCTACTCCAAAGGAGGAATGCTCACCCAGTTTTGTGCCAACTTATTCTGTTCCTTATCTCGTCAAGAGCAAAGCGGAATGGAGAGTTGGGAAAGGGGATACTAAGGCAGAGGTGAGATGACTATGGCAGAAGAATTCCGGAAACCAAATAAACTGAAAAGAAGTTGAAGATGACGCCATGTCTGTTGCATCCGAACGGGGTGGGACAAGACGACGAAAACGGCGAAACAGAAATCGTAATCATTGGGAAGATGATGCGGAAATGTAAGGGAAGGTGCAATGTCAACCGCCTGTTTGAGTTGGAAATGAATGAAGGCGTGCCGACTTAGAGCTACAGAAGAGGCAAGACAATCGAAGTTGTGCAGGAGCTTAGTGGAGTTCACCTGCTCTGTTCCGCTAAGACTGGTTGGAATGACAGAAACGCGAAAATCAAGGTAAGACAGAATAGACGTCGACGTGGTTTGAAACCGAATCATTCCTGCTCCAGAGAAAGCATTCAAGAGTGCCAAATCGCTAGTTTTTCCGTATCTCCATCTTTTGCAAGTAAGCAGACGAAAGTCATAAAAAGTGGCAACTAAATGAAGCATTTGTACGTCCCAGTGGACTTCCAACAGGCTTGCGAATTCAAAAAAAGGGAGCTTCATTGGTAGTAGGGCTAAAGAAGTGTTGCGAAAAACCCATTGAGCGCTGAAGGATAAAACTGCTGTGAAAAGTATGAAAATTATTGCTCAGAATGCGGTAGCTGCTGATAAGTCTTCTGATTACAAGGAAAAGGAGCAATCGAGAGTTGGGTTCTCTTGCTATGAAGTCATTAACTTGTGGGGAAATCGCGGCTCTAAAAACCTTCCATCGAATTTCTGCGCCACCTCCAGGGTCAGCCTTTCATAGCGCAACCTGGCATCGCAAATGTCGCCTTAGTCAGATACCTTACCCGTATTTACATCACATGCTACTTACTGCCTTAGTAAGTAGCACCTCTCTTTAGAGCAGGTTTGCCGTACCACTTCTAGCCGCATGAGGAGCATCAAAGGGACAATCAAAAAGAGGGAAACTTGGGAGGAGAAAAGACCTATGTGGCAGAATTGGCACACTACCGGTATTTGCAAAAGCCTAGGCCTAATATGCTTAATTGTTCCTCCCCATGGTGCCATGAACGGTTCCTTCTTTACTAAAATACTTTATTCCTAACTAACAAACACAAGAAATCTAGTTGTCTTTATCCCTTCTCTTTCAATTACTTCCGAATGCATTTTTTTTGATTTTGCATGTGGCTTACAGTGGTTGTGTGATAGAAAAATTTGACAACTCTCTCATGGAAAGATATCATTAAAGAGAACACAGTTGCAGGGTGGAAAAAGGCAGCA